>JAVTIF010000022.1:0-453727 GCA_032158265.1 Bacidia rubella | reverse complement strand
ATTAGTTTTTTATAATATTATTAATTAATATTAAAGTTAAATTAATAAATAGTTTTAATTTATTTTATTAATAATTTATATTTATTATTATAATTTTATTAATAAAATAACTTTTTAAAATTATTAAGAGTTATAACTATTATTAAATATAAAATTAATAATATTTTTTATAGGAATTAGTTAAGAGTATAATATAAATATATTAAAGTTGAATATTATATTTAATTAAATAAAGTATATCTTAATATTTCTTAATTATAGAAAAACTATAATAATTGCTTATAAATAAAAAAATAATAATTATATTATTTTAATATATTTTTATACTTTATAATATATTATATATATTTATTATATCCTTTTTATTTATTATATTTCTGTTGATATTTTATTAACTGCTTTTAAAATTAAAATTCAGATTTTTAATTTAATAATATATTATATATTAATAAAGTAATATTAGTAATATTCTTTATTAATATTAAAAAAAAGTATAAGTTTATTTTATATTTAAGCAAAAATATTAATTGATATAATAATTAATTATTAAATAATAAAAATTAAATATATTATAAAATCTAAATATACTAAAAATAGAAAAGAAAAATCACTAAAATAATTAATTAATATATTTAAAGCTATTTAAATTATTGAGAAATAACCTAAATATAATTAATAAGTTAAAAAATATATATTTTATAATTTAATTATTATAATAATAAGTATATTTTTTATAATTATATTAATAATCTAATTTAATATTTTTCTATACTTTTTTATTTATTTTATTATAATAGCTATTATATATATTATTTTATATTTTTAATATATAATTAAGGATATAAAAAGTATTTATAATATTAATATAAGTATTAATAACTAAGTTATATTTAAATTTATATTTTAAATTATTAATAAAATATATAGTTTATATAAAATTTAGCTTTTTTTTTTCTTTATATATATAATAAACTTATAGCTTTTAAAAATAAATAAGAGTTTATTATTATAAAAAAGGAAAAGCTTATTATTATTCCTAAGGATAATATTATTATTATTAATATAATTAATTTAATTAATAATATTATTGCTATTATTAATTATTAAAATAATATAATAATTAATCTTATAATTAAATATTAAAATTAATATATATTTTAAATTATATATTTTAAGTATCTTTTATTTATTATATATAAAATATAATATTATTAATACTTATTAATAAAAAAATAATAATAAATATAATTATAGCTAAAATATATTATATATATATTAAAAATTATCTAAATAAAAGAACCTTAATTAATTAATAATAATAAAGACTTTTTATATAAAATAAATAGCTAATTTTTTTATTATAATATTTTTTTTAATATATTTAAAAATCTTTAGTTTAATAAAGAATTTAGAACAATTTAGTTAAAAGTAAATTAATATTATATTATATTGAAGAATAATGATTATAGCTATATTATATAATTATTTTATATATTCTAATAGCTCTTTATAATATTAATTATATATTTTATTATTTAATATTATAATAAAATTTATTTATATAATTTTATAATTTTTAATAAATATTATATCTTTAAAATATTATATAAAGCTAATAATTTTATATAAATTATTATTAAATTATCTTATTTTTTTAAGTTATTAATATATATTTATATATTATAAAGCAGCTATTAATAAAATATTATTTTTTTTATTTTAAAAAGATTATTTATATAAAAAAATAATAAAAATAAGAATAAGAATAAGACTTTAAAGAAATAATATATATATTTATTTATATTATTATAACTATTAAATTATTAAGCTTTTTATTAATTTTATTATTATTGTTTTTTTTATTTATTAATATTGAATTTATAATTAAAAAAATAAAGCTTTTTTATTATATTAAAAGATTTTTTTTATATTCTTTTATTTCTTTCTTTTTTTTATTTTTTTATATATAAATAAATTATTAAATAAATTCCTTATTATTACTTATATATTTAAATAGCTTAATTTAAAATTTAAATATTAAAATTATTTATTAAATTTTTATAATTTATTAAAATAATATAAAAAAGAAAAAAAGACTAGTTTAAGCAAATAAATTATTAAAAAATAGCTTAAAGCTTATAATAATTTTTAATAAATTTAATCTTTAAATATTACTATTAATTATTAAAAATTATAATTATTATTAAATATAAAATTAATAATATTTTTTATAAAAATTAACTAAAAATATAATATAAATATATTAAAATTAAATATTATATTTAATTAAATAAAATATATTTTAATACTTCTTAGTTATAAGAGAATTATAGTAAAAATATAATATTTAATATTTAATATAATTATTTAGTTTTTATAAAAATTAATTAATATTATTATAATTAAATTTAATAATATAATATTATATTTTATATATATTTATTAATATAATAATTATATTTAATATTTTTATAATATATTTTTTAATATATATTTTATTAAAAAATTTTTATTATAATAAATAAATTTTAATTTAAAATCTATTATAAAATATAATAAAATTATCATTAAGAATTATTTATAATAATAACTTAAATATAAAATATTATATTCTAATTAAATTCTATAAATTAAAATAAAAATAAATAATAATAATATTTTAGTATTATTTTTAATAATTTATTTAATATTATAAATAATAATATTATTGTTAATTAATATAGAGAATAAAAAATATAAATAATAATTTTATTTTTAATCTTTAAAATCAATTAATTAATTAATATAATAATTATTTAATTTAATTATTAAGATAATTTTAAGTTAAAAAACTAATTATTAAATAAGTTTTTTTAAATATTAAATTAATAAAAAATTCTTTTATATATAAATCTATTATATTTTAATTAAAAATCAAATTTTTTATATCTTTTATTTGTTTTTAAATATTAAATATAATAATATTATAATAATATTAGAATTTAAATAAAAAATCTTCAATTTTATAATATTTTAATATTATTTTATATAATATAAGCTATAAATAAATACTATAAAATATTAGTTATAACTGTAACTATTAGTTTTATATATATATATATATATTTTTTAATTATTACGAAAAATATACAAAAATACATAGATTTTGTTCCTTTTAGGCAAAATCGAAACTGTATAATGTTGTACAGATTTGCGCAATTGCTCGCGCCTGTATACAATTGTATAAACCTGATTTGTTAGCGTAAAATACTAGTATTATATAATATAAAAGAAAATTTTTGGTAAAATATTTCTTCTTTTTTTCATATTACTTATTTTATAAGTATTTCGCCTCTAAATATACAGAAATATATAGTTCTACTATAGTCTAAATCATTTTAAAACAAAACAATGCTTGTTTCAGCTTAAATCACTTCTATATAGTGTTGAAAGTATTGAAAAATATTATAATATTATCTATAAATATCTCCTAATCTTATACAAACTAGTTATTGCTATATAGCTACGAATACTCTATACGATATATTATAAAGCTCCACCAGATTTTTCCCCTTCTTGTTCAAAATCGCGATTTCCTGATTCAAACTATAAGCTCCTGCTAATATATAGTTCTACTAACATTTTTTTTCGTTTAGGTTAATACTATTTAGCTATTTCTGTTTCAGTTCTATATATCTAGCTTACTATTTTATTCATTTTTTTACGGAATTATTCAAATTTATTCATTTTTGTATAGTTGCCTACATACCCTGTAATACAATAAATAGTTCTAGTTCAAAGGATATAAAGGGGAATAAAGGAAAATCGGCTGCTAATAAAAAAGCTATAGAAAAAAAGGCGGTTGCAGATAAAAAGGCTATAGAAAAATAGGCAGCTATAGAAAAAAAAAAGGCTATAAAGAAGCAGGCGGCTATAGATAAAAAAAACTATAGAAAAATAGGCGGCTATAGAAAAAAAAAAAGCTGCAAAAAAGCAGACAGCGGCGGACAAAAAAGCATAAAATAACACAAAACCGCCCAAAAATAGAGAGCTCAGTGGGGGTAACTATTTAGACGCTTTTATATAAAGAACTAAATAGAGCATTCTTATATATATTGGTATAGATATATAGCCTATTTTTCGCTAATCTAATAAAACTAAATATAAGTATATGATTTTAGTTAAAACAGAGCTAAAACTAAAAGATATCTATAAGAATAAGTGTATATTAGAGTTACTCTATAGGGACCTATATAGAGAACTCTATTTCCGTAAAAGCTATAAAAAAAAAGAGAATAATTTAGTATATATTGTTTAGATATAATCTAGCCGGAATTCGTACTAATCTATATAGTCGCTAAATCGCGTTAATATTAATAAAACAATTGTCCTTTAGAATCAAGCTTAGACCCTCAATAACTTAAGCGATAAGCGCTCTGACCTATATGGGAACTATATAAAGAATAACAGACCGTTTCTGTTTTATAGGTCTCTATCCGGATTTCGAAATAATTATTATATAAATTGCTTATATAGCGGCATATAATATAGTTTAGATAAAAATTGTTTACTGATTAAAAATATATTTTTGTATAGTCTTGTCCGTTGTCTTTATAATCTAATTTCTCTATATAGAATCGGTTAAAAAGGAATATTAGAAGAAGAAAAATAGGCTATTGATCCTAAACGGGAAAAGTTTATACTGATATTTTCAAATTCGCCGGAAATATGCTAAGTTATACAGATTGTGGTATAAAGCGTAAGCGTATTAAGATCGAAAACCATATAAAAGGTTGAAAAGATCTGTCAAATCTGTTCAAAAATGCCTCTAAAACGTGTGCTATTATAGTAGATTTATATAAACTTGAGGAGGCTAATACAGATTCGGATAGAAATTAAACAGAGGAAAAGGAATAAATCTGGTATAGGACGGCATAAAAATAATCGGAATAGAATAAGAGTAAAAAACAGCCTTTTCAGGCTATACAAAGATAAACAGAGGCTATAAAATTTGTATACTAGTAATGCGAAGTCGTACAAACGACCACAAATAGTTCTTTTTTTAAAAATTTTCTGTACAGTTTTTTGCGGATTTCATATATTTTTATTTTATTTTTTTATTATTTATTTTTATTATATTAAATATATTATTATATTATATATTTATTATTATAAAATATCTAAATTAATTAATTTGTTATTAATTTATTATTTATTTATTTTATAAGAATTAAATATAAAGATTAAGTATAAAATTTCTATTTAACTTTTATAATATTTAATATAAAAACTTAAAATAACTATAAAATATATAAATATAAACTAAATAATAGATTGAATAATATTAATATAAATAATTAATATTTATAAAAATTATATATATCTATTAAATCAATAAAATTATATTTTAATTGTTAATTAAAAAACTATTACTATTTATTATTTCTGAAATTAATCTATAATAAGAATAGTTATTTTCAATTAATTATATATTAATTAATATAATTTTGTTTAAAGTTTTAAATTAATTTCATTTAATTTAATTCAATTTATTTTTAATTTTTATTAATATTAAATTTCAATATTTTCATTAAAACTTATATAATATATATATTTTATATTTTATTTTAATATGAAAATACTTCTTTTTTATTCTTATTTGAAATATTATTATAGAATAAAATAGATTAATTATATTAATATTTAATCTTTATTATTAATATAATATAAAATAAATTTATAACTAATTTTAATCATTAATATATTAAGTTTGTTAAATCAATAAATATAAAAATAAATAAAAAGTAATAAACTCTGGTATTTATATAAACTCCGATAGTTTAGCGTATAAAACTGAAGAGTTTATGTAGACTCTGTGCAGATGTAAAAATGACTGAGAAGTTTAGAGTTAAGATGTACAAATCCGAAAAATTCCGAACTTTTTGGTATTGAGATGAATTTTTCCGAATGTTTCCGAACTTTTCTGGAATGGAGGTATATTTGGACTACCGCCAGACTCCGTGATACCGATAATGGAGAGTTTCAGCATTTGATCCAGGCGTCGCAATTGCCATTGAGAAGAACTTGCACGTCTATTAGACTGTGCTGAACTTACTGCTTCCATGATTTAAGTCATCTGCGATCGATTATCGCCCCCAAAAATATAGCGACCGGTGCTTCGAACACGAGAGACCGATCGCGGCCTATGGATCCTTCAGACGGTGAACCAGAGGGCGTTCTTCGGAAAAGACCCAACTCACTCTGTCAAGCTTGTCAAGCTATCTTTGAAAATGCTGATCTCAACATCGCTGGACCAGATTGGCCCCTTGCATCCAAGGACGTCCATCACAGAACCGCTCTCGCTTGCAAAACTGCGGTCAACAATGGCTGCTCAATATGCCTGCACGTATGGGAGAACGCCACTCAGCATGGCCAAGTTGACATCTTGAACCTTGACATGAAAGGCAAAAGCTTTTCGAGCTTCAACGTACGCAGAAATGGCGACACTGTGTCGCAGTGTCCTGCGGATGCTATCCTAGTAATCGTACTCACTACTGGCCCTGCACAAGCCCGCGATCTTGGTATGCAGTATCTCTTTTCTCAATGTCAAGTATATTTTGTATTGGAAGACATCACAGGTCAGTCATCCCTTCTTTGGGGGGTCTGAACAAGCGTGTCCCATCGTTTGAGTAGATGGGCTTGAGACATTTCCTGTTATACCCGCCTCGACAAACACAGCTTCCGATGAGAGCTGGCTGCATCTTTTCAAATGGTTGAAAGAATGCACTGAAGGTCATGCCTCTTGCAGACATGCGCAAAACGAGAGAAACTTCTGTCCAGCTCGACTTCTTGATATTGAGCAAGCGGGAGACCTGACCGTGAGACTCCACGAAACCGCAGCCTCTTCACTCAAGGCACCATACATAGCTCTCAGCCACTGCTGGGGCCAGTCACCAGCATGCAAATTAGTGGACAAGCACTCATTGGAGGATCAAGGTCTTTCCATTCCATTGCAAGACATGCAAGCTGGAATCTCTGCGAAAACCCTCCCCGAAACATATCAAGACGCCATCGCGGCCGCACGAAGGCTTGAAGTGCGCTACTTATGGATCGATTCCTTGTGCATCTTACAAGACTCGGCAGAAGATTGGGAGAAGGAGTCAGCGGATATGGACCAAGTCTACGCAAATGCTTTCTGCACTTTCGCCGCGACTGGCTCGGTCGATGACAGGGGTGGCTTGTTCCATGAAAGACACCCATCCCTAGCTCAGCCAACCAAGGTACATCCAAGTTGGCATCAGACCAGTCGTCGATCGTTCATAGTCGTCCCGGTCGACTTCTGGAACAATATGATCTCGGAGTCGCACCTGAGCAGCCGTGCTTGGACTCTCCAGGAACGCCTCCTCTCAAAGCGAATCATTCATTTTGGCCAGAGTCAACTCTTTTGGGAATGTGCTGAAGCTGATCGATGCGAGACATTTCCATCTGGCCTTCCCGCATCTGCGCAGGATATTGAGACCAGTTTCAAGGGCCTAGATCCGACCGTCGACGGCAAAGCATTGCGTCTATGCAAGGATCGGAAAGACAATGAACCTTCGCGCAAACAAATCGACATGTCGGAGTCTCAAGATGGTATGAATGGGTACTATATTTGGTCTCGCATACTTGAGAGGTACTCTAGGACTAATCTCACTTACGACAAAGATAGACTTATGGCAATACATGGACTCGTGAAGCGCATCGGTGCTATGCTAGATGATGAGAACGTGTCAGGGCTCTGGTACAACATACTTCCCTCACAGTTGCTTTGGCGCGTGGAAGCATATACCCCTACGACAATATTCAACGCCGACGACGCATCTAAGAGTCCGAGAGATCCACCGAGCTCCCGTCCGACCGATTGGATGCCTTCATGGTCATGGGCTTCAGTCAAAGGACCAATTGTTGCTCCCATGCCGTTGAAAGAGGAGTCACTCATCGAATATACAATGATCTCGACGGATGAAGATGAGACCACCAATGCGCTCAGAAGGAATACAAATCTCGCTGTCAAAGGTACTCTCTACTTCTCCATGCTTGGATTTCTACCAACTACAGACCGCTGGGCACTCACAATCTTCCCCCGCGGCGTTCGCATGACGTCTCATCCTGGCTCAAACCCCGGAGATGTCCGACTCTATCCTGACTTCAACGATCTTGAGCCACCAGGCGGGCGTGATCCTGACGCCAGACCCGAAGCTGAAAGAGACCAATGGTTACCTGAGCCTCCCTACGAACATGTTGCCACAGTACAGGCCCTTGCCCATATTGACGTTCCCGTACCGGAGTGGCTGCCAATGTTTTTCCCTTGCTTTTGCCTCCCAGTCATTGATACAAAGGGTTCAAGAAAGAAAGCTTTGCAGCCTGAAGACAAATTCAAGCTAGGGGGCGTTTCAGGCTTGATACTTATGCCCATGCGTCCGTTGAGCGGGATATATCAGCGAATCGGATGCTTCGACTTGCTTGGCGAGGAGGATGGCGGGTTGTTGACAGAGAGCTATTGCAATGGAAAGATAATGGGGAAGCTGTTTATGCCGTCGAGTGAAGATTACATCGTCATAATTTAGAACTGTTGCGCTGTTTCTCAAGAGCTGTTATAGTAAGTTGTTTGAGTCTCCATAGTCCTGCCTCTGCTCAGAGTCTTTCGGAGGATATTACAATCTTGTCAGCACACAGACGTCAATATTCGGTTCGAATGGCTTTTGGAGTGCCTTAAAAGCAAGGAAATCATTTCAATGTAGCCATGTCACTATTCTGCAACAATTATCATCTTTACTTCTGTTACGTTAGAGTATTTCGTATTTGAAGAGGCCACCGAATACTGTTTGTTCTCCGCTACGACGGCACATATTACATAGGCCATAATCACTCGGGTCTTTGCCTGGAGGCGCCCACTAAATCTTTCTTCACTACGTATTCCCACTGAATGAGACGCGTGAGGTACAAGTGTATACTTAAGAAAGATCTAGTATCTTGTGTTATTTGCATGCGAAAGTCTCAGTAGTAGTGATTCTCTTGTAAATTTGATAATTGTTGCGATCTCAGTGACCCAGTTCGACTGAGAACTCTCTACTGACATGAAAGGCTCCTGTTCAGACTTCACCGCCGAATAACAAAAAATCCAAAAGCCCCAAGCGCCGGCCCCACCGGCTCAGTCGTGAGATCAAACATTGTAGCAGTCATCTCTTTAATCTCCAGCCTCACCCCGATCCAACTATCTAACCCTATCGCTAGCCTTTCGACAATTTCATACGTAAGCTCAGGCGGCGCAGGTGGCACCAACAAGGTGTAAGGTCGAACAACCAGCCTATAGTTGAAGTCTAAGGTGCGAAAGAAGAGCCCATCGGTGGGAATTGGAGCCGTGATATCTATACGTCGCTGATGTTCACAGGCTGCAACCGCCTGATCTATTAGCTCTTTGGCTGAGAGAGTTGGAATAGTGGCGAATCGTCCAGATGCGCTGAATATGATGTGGAAGGCTGTGTTTGGAATGTCGTACTCAGGGTAGGGAGGAACAGCCTGTAGTTTGCCGCTATAAAAAGTAGTCGCGTCAGCGGGTGATGAAGGTTCCAGGTATGAGAAATCTTACAAAGGTATTGATGATTTGATATCAGTCGCTTCCTGCTTTACAGCTCTATCAACGTTCTTCATGTCCGTGGCCTCAACGCTTTGCTTCTTGCAAACAGCTCGTCGATGAATCGTCACCACGTCTGCGCTCTCAGGCGCAAGAAATTTATAGTCCTGGCAAATAGGAGTTGATGGAAAGCCGAACGTGGCTACAGCGAGGGAGCTTAAGATGAACCCAATGACCAGTATTGGGGTCATTCTGAAGCCAAAAATATTTACCAATATAGACTAGCAAGACGAACGGCGGGCCTAGGAAGATATTTGTCCTATAAGCTCGCATGACATGGAAAAATAAATGCGTGCGGTTACAAGTAAGACATACCTCAACACGATGTCTCGACCTAGGTCTTACTTTGATTCTCCGCTATCTTGATAAGTATAGGAGTCATTCCGGTCACTGCATCTGTATAGAGATATATACAACATGCCTAGTTCAAGGAACAAGTCATTGCAGCAGTGATGGTCACAGTAGCAGCAGCGCAAATCGCAAACGCCGTGGGATATGAGTCGACCTAAGGAAGACCTCGCCCGATTGACGTTGTAAATATGACTTGGCCAGAGCCTACGGAACATAGTGAGACTTGATAGCGTCGTCGGGTTGAGACCTTAAGAAATCTCTTGTGGTAGTGTCAGAAGCTCAACTTTGTTTATATAAACTTGAGACTCGATTGGAGTCGGCACATGCTAGCCCCTTCCGCATCTGAGCGTTTTGTGAGTAGAATTGATGGCTGTTTGTCATTCGAACGCTGCATACCAATGCAGAGCTTGTATAATTTGATTTTGATGGAATGCATCCTGAAGTCCCGACGTATATGGTGTATGCATTCCTGGGCCTTCCTACATGCGCCACTCTGGGCTGGCCTTTTTTGTCCACTAACTACCATATATACTGCAAAATAGGTCTCAGCTCGAGAATCTCGCACCCAGAGTTAAGGCTTGCTTCAAGGGCGCCATGCTAAGTACTCACTGGCACGAATACTTAAAGTATGCAACTCAGCGCCATATCAATAGGTCTTGGCTCACTAAGCAAGAATAGCGTATTCCTCTTGACGAGCACGAATTTTGGAAAGATCGATTGTTACCTTCCCTCATGATCCTTCTGCATATCTACGACATTCTTGGACTAAGTCTGTGAATGCAAATAAGCCAGACGTAGTTCGCCAGGTTGCCGCAGTCAGTGCTTCTTCGGGTGATGTTGGGATGGCATGTCACTGCAGGTTGTGTTGCGAAGAAATGCCACTAATGATTTTTGAAGGAACTACATAGGCTGGTCAACGACTTCGTAGCTTTGTTAACGACATTGGCGAAGACAGGATGATTCAGACGTCCAGATTACTTAGCCAAGCACAACTAAGTCTCCTCCAGCAGAATTCATGATGGTATTGATTGCATAGACACTGCTTAGCGTGAGTATCCATTGCTACCGTTCCGACCCTTACGGCCTACACGTGTTTGGCAGAGGCCGCATGACCTCGCACCAGTGTTGCCTTGACAGCTGTTCGCGAAAACTCTTTTGGAGAGCCTAGAAGATTATCTTGATCTCAAAATCATAAGGCTGCATTGAATGCAACTCATGGATAGTCCGTACATTTCATGTGCTCTTTCTTTGAGCATTTCGACAACTCCTCACTAGTCCATCGATTCTTGGCCATCAACATCTGGTCGTCTGGGGGTACAACGTTCGACCACTCAACACGTATCTTCGCGTCCGTACACTCTGATAATGCGGACACAAGTATACTTTCCAAGTCATAGAAAAGTGATTCGTCGGCTAATCTGTTTGAAGGCGCACCTTTAATTACCATGGGCAGGATCAGAGCCAGTGAGCGGAGGCCAGTCATTTTTGCTAAAGCTCTTTGCGCTGCTTTGATGTGCTGGACATTGATCGTTTGGTGTGGGCCTGACCGGGGCTTGTACCAGTAGAGACTCATGTGCCTCACTGAGTGAAGGACCTGGCTAGGTACAATGTGGGTGAATGCGACAAGCACGTCGACGTTGGTGAAGAGGAGATCATTTGTCGTGTAAAAGTATGGGAGAGCTTCAAGATAGCTTTGACATAGCATTCAGTCAGTGAAGGTTCAAGTATGCGAGAATATCGGCCACATGCACCGAAACCGAGTGACCGGTGGGGCGGCGGAGCAGGCGCCCCGATTGGGTAGGATGGAGCGAGACTCTGACCTTCTCTGGCACACAAGTGAGAACTCACGTAGGAATCGCCATTGTCGGGTACTCTTTATCCGCTGCTCCCGAGCGATTCTGTGGCACATCAGACGGTACGATCTGCGTCCTGTATCACCACCAGCGACTCTTCGCCTTTCCATCCAACCTTCAGCCCAGCATAAGTGATAAGCGAGTTTTCTCACCCGCGGATCGATGATGACATGCATGCTCGGTAAGTCTTCCGCAACCGTAGGCTCGACTAGAGACCCTAGGATCATACGACGTATCTCCAAAGGAAGACGGTAGAGGGTAGAAGCCTGTTGACTGTGCATCCCATAGGACTCTGGAAACGACATTGTCAACCAGATTGATGGCATCCAAGGTGAAGGTATGCCCGGTAATGCTAGCATTGGTGAGGGAAAGCCCTCTTGGGTTCGCGAGTAGGCTCGACCATCTTCACCTACTACAAAGCAACCCCCGCAACGGCCTTGTGTTGCGAAGCCAGGATCTCCAGGCGACGGCCCGTTTACTTTGTCCATAACATATACGACTGGAAACAGGATTATGGCCAACGGATACATCCATAAGTTATTGAGTTTTGAACGGTCGATGTGTTTCAATCGCATGACTTCAATCCTCTGACGGGAGTGATCGACAATGGCGGAAAGAATGCTTCAAGCGGGGTTTGAAGTACACGCGCTCGCGTGATCATGAGATTCAGGCTTATTAAGATCTAAGCACGGGCTGACGTTCAGTATCTGATGGAATGTGTGTTCAAAGTGAAGGGCAGGAAGAATGTTGATAGTCAATATGAGTTCCCAAGGCAGCAGTCACCCGCTGTGCTGATATCTGCTCGATCTATGCTCTAAAGTCCAGCCTAAGTCCTGGCGAGGCTAAGCGCCTTGGCTTCCTACGGTTAGCTGCGCTCTATCACTACCGTAACAAACACAGTACAAACACAGTGCAAACACAGTAACAAACACACCAGGCAATCTTTTCATCACAACAACATTCTACCTGATTTCATTTCTTTCCTTCTTGTTGTCTATTGAAGCCTCATGAATACTCATCTTTGATCGACGCGAAGTGCATCTTGAGCAAGCACGCTACCTGAAAGTTCTGTGCTACTGGCAACGTTAAGTGTCATAAGAAACTTTCAACGCTCTGCATCTAAGGGTATTGCTTCGTCCTGCAGCAACATTCCAACATGCCCATCCCACCACACGGCGATAACGCCCATGATGTATCCAAGCTCTCAGCCTCATCCCTTATTGACGCACTGCCAAAAATAAAAATGACCTTCGAGCGACTGCCACTCGAGCTTCGCCGAAAAATCTATTCCTATGTCTTGGTTTCGCACAAAGTACGCCAGCCTCCTAATAAGCTCCTCATTCGCTCTTATCATTTCGAAACCGCGATCCTACTGGTGAACAAGAAGATCTACCATGAGGCATCATGCATGCTCTACAACGACAATCATTTCATCACAATATCCTGTGATTGGGACATGATCCACACCGTGATGGCGAACCATGAGGTTGCGGTAGTGTGCGAGAAACCAAAACTTGTGGCTCGCTTTAAGAGGAATATTATGCGCCTGCACATCAGGTTCCCCTGGGCCCAGCACGAGCAGATGCAAAAGAATCAGCTCGCAAACAAAACGAAAATCAAAGTCCTTGAGAGCTTCATCATCTTGGCTGATGATCTACCAGCCTTCACTCGAATGCTTCACATCATGAATGTGACAAATGGGGGAGATAGGCAAGGCACAAAATACATTTTCCGCATCGAACAAATGGACAATAATACCACAAACCGTAATTTGGAGAAGACTCTTCTTGAGCCCTTCCGTTACCTTTACACAAAAGAAGGTACGTTAGACTGAGAGTTTCGCTAGATTCCAAAGCCATTGTTTCGAGTCCATGCCCCTTATTTAAAGCTTTGCATCAATACGATATCCATATATTTACAGCCTCTTGATAAGTTAGCTAGAGATCACTAACCCTTGCGCAGGCTATGTCAAGATCATTGGTGTCGACCTTGACTACGCACAGGACCTTGGGAGTACGATGATGCCCCCTGTACACTGGGTTCGTGATGCGGCTTGGAGACTCTATTACGTATGTGTCTCCATCAAGGAAGTCGCAGATCAGGCTCTTCGAATGGGTAATTGCGACCTCGCATTTGCGAAATACGCAGATGCGCAGAACGTATACAAGACCGGTGCTCACAACAATCCTCGAATTGGTGATGTGGAAGATGAAGGGTTTCACAAGTCATGCGTTCGGCTACTTATGGTCTGCGAGGCCAACATCCTTTTGGTCAGTTTGATATCAAGCGCAGACCCGAACGAGAATGTCACACCATCAGAGGCGGCGCAGCTAGTGTTGAAATATGCAGACCCTACTGCGCTTGTGAGAATGGATGAATCGACAGCATTCGAGAAGGCCGAAAAGAGTAGGCTATATCATTATCGCGGTATTGCGCTTTGTATGGCGAACAAAGAAAAAGCGGCCTTCATCAGTTTCAGGACGGCACTTCAACTCAATCCCTCCGATGAGAGCATCGAGGCCGACTTCTCCATCACCAGAAAACGTCTTGCGGCTAAGACTTCAAAAGAGAGGGCTGCGGCAGGGACTGTTCGGGCTTCTCGCCTGCTCAATGAACCTTTGGAGCTTGAGCCACCTGTCTTTACCAAGTCTCGATTCATCGCTGTGGAACGCTATTTGCTGCGTAAGCATGGCTACAATGGTACGTTGGATTGAGATAGACAGATTCCTGCATCCCGTTGAGCACTTCCTCCTACATTTAGTGACCGTTCTCCCGAGTTCAATGTCTTCTTAGATTGACTCCACTTCTTCTGAAGATGGCCTGCTAACTTCCATAGGTAACATGCTCGAACACATCGAAGGCAGCGTGCCCCTCGACATGAAAGAGATAGATGTGATAGAGAAGAGAACAGCTCAACAGCTCAAAGGCGTCAAGAAAGATGAGTCGCTTATCAAGTGGATTGGGGGCGGTGGATTGCCCGAGAATCAAAGGTCATCTCTTGGCGAGGGTTTCTTGCAAATCTAGGCGAGGAAAGTTGACATCACAAAGGGCTTTCTGTGTTTTTTGCTGTTTGCGGGAGGGACACATTGGCGAGGAAATTTCTTGAAAGGTTCATCAAGGAGATGAGCTATGAACAAAGCTGAACGCGTGCTTATATATTGCAATTATGGAAAGATGTGTGCTATGTGTCACATTGCTTGTGATTTACCAGTTTGCTTAGTATGCATGATACTACGTCTTATGTACAACAACAGTATTTGCTAGGTCAAACAGCGTTTGCATTGTATAACTATTTTAGCTATGAAGGAACGGAAGCTTTCGCCTCTCCACCTCAATTGTCGCCCTGAACCTCACCTGCATATAGTATGATCGCTATTGCACTCGTTCTTCTAAGTACATCTCCAGCGCTAGTGCCATTGTCGCGAGGTCTCAACATTTGATTTAGGGGGAAAAACAAGAACAACCTCAGGAAGGAGTATCCCCATCATTGCTTGTCGTTCGCTCTCAGTACAACAAGGATTGACATGGTTGTAATGGAGGATCATGTTTGATCAGGCATATTATGGCTTTACATAGAAATTGAGTTGGCGCAATGTGAGATATGGCTGCCAATCTTATTGGAAAGATGTGATTTTGAGACTTCAATGGCATAGTAGAGAGTTTCGAATAGGCAAATAATGAAGGTGAAGTAGCAAAATCCCTCCTCGTATGGGGCGACAAGGGAGGATACGCGGCAGTTGTTGAAGAGAAGGTAGTAGCCGGTGGCTTGGTGCGTTGTACTGCGGCGAGGAAAGATGCAGGTGGACGCAGGTTTTGTTAAGCTTCCAATCTGGTTTGGCTGTTGTTTGTTGGCCGATGAGACGGACGGTAGCAACACAGATGTGTCACGCTGCATTTTTTACTGACAGGTTTGGCTTACGTGTTCGTAGCTTCCGTATGACCACTCATGTGGACTATTTTGCGTCTATTTCAGGTGACTCTATTGTCAGGCACTTATGGGCTTGCCTCCTTCTAAGAGCCTCTTAAACCTCTTCTGGGCCATGGGAGAAAGCCTTAATATGTGGTCGAGCGAAATGAGAGGAATAATTGACTCGGCTGATTGCAGATAGTCTCTTTGCTCCTGCAGATGCGTCGACCCGCCTTGTCAGTGCTTCTGCCACGGAGACACCTTTGACATTATATCAAGGGCGTCTAACTTGGTGTTCAATGCTTCTCACCAAGCATAATCTTCTAATCAACTCCACCAATTACATTCAACTTAAAACCACGTTTCGTACAGCGCAATGCGCTTCTCAACCTCCGTTGCTACACCACTCTTATTCACGGCCTCCGCCGCAAAGCAAGGCTACATCAACATCAACAAGCAAGCCAGCCTCTTTAGACTCATAAGTACCAGTGTGCTCTTTAGGAGCCCGGACACTATTACGGCGTCATGCCCTTACAACGCCGCCGAAACATGTAATGACACTATTATTCTCACCACTCGCGACGAAATCACAGTGCACTCGCTACACTCTTATGTAACACTCAACGATGGCACCTTCGTGGGATTTAGGTGGGAAGATACACTTGTGTTGTCAGAGTACATCAGCGAATTTGTTGCGAAGAACCCTACGCTTCAGGAGGCTTGGGAGGGAACTAAGAAGCGGGCTTTGGGAGCACATGAGCAAAAGAAAATTGAGGCTGAGGCTCATTGAAAGGTAAGAAAGAGCACTCAATCCAACTGTCCATAGGCTAATCCGAATAAGCTAAGATGAGGCTCGGCTATACGTGGACCAAGAGTAGTATCACGGGATGCTGGTGCTATTGACATTTTTCAGTCTCCGTTGTCTCGCGTTCATATAGATGCAATAGATTGGTTTGAGAAATGAGCGGCATAGTTGACATAATACATCGTTTTCAGTTAAAAGGTTTACAACTATCATTCCTTCGTGCACTGTTATGATCTGCGACTACAAAGTAGGACATCTTTGAGTGCATGCCTGCTCACAAAATCATCTATGAATCCGACTTGCCCGGAAAGCTGCGATATTCAATAACTTCATTTCATTACTTTGCTACTCTGCGCTGCCATGCCTGCTTACTAGTACGTCGTACTGATACCAGAGATGGCCGTTCTGTGAATGGATTTATGGTCATGCTGGAAGACATATCACGTTGAGAAGCCATGTCACTGCTTGGTGGAGAAAGCGATGTGTAATGTGAAGAGGATAGTGCAGGGGAGCAATATGGCGATTGCAACAAATTCTATTAGTCGAGAGGCGTCATATGCATATTTCGCGCACAGTATCAGTGGTAACCCGAACAGTGTCGTTGCGGATCATGATCAAAACCTTGGTATTCAAAAGCTCCCAAGTCGCCAACACTGAGACTGCGCTTGCCACCACCCCTTCGCCCGCTACCATAACCCGTAAGCTCTGAACAACTGGCGCCCCTTGGACACGTAGTCTCATTGCTATGGCCTCGCATTTTGGGCAGGCTTGGAGACCCGAGAAGGCGCCATCGCTAGCACTTACGCGAAGATGTGACAGCCTTCTTGAGGTTGGTAAACTCTTTTGCTACGTTATATGGGAGAGCCATCCCATGACAGTATTCTGGTTACAGTCACAAGCTTTGGATTTGGTTTCTAGTCAATGCTAACCTTCCTCATCTCAAAATGTGCGGTGGCTTGTTTGCCGTCTTGCTACTGTCACACGTCCAGTTCGGCGATATGGTCACATTTTCGGGGGAACGCCACTGCACTTGTGAATCTAGCATTTCTAGCAGACCAAGCGAGCCAGGTTAGTATGGCGCTTCTGGTCTCCTAAACCGAATAGTTGCCGCTCCCGCGTTGATTGCCGTCCACTGATCGCGATGCCTTAACAAGCCTCGTACGCCGTCAAAGATCAGCGCAAGAACAGAGTATTTGGTTGCAGCTATAGGGGTTATGCTCGGCGGAATACGTGGGTCACGGTAGGTGACGGTGGATCTACCAGTACACGGATAGCCAAGGAAGTGGAGTGCCGCGAAGCCGATGGTGATGTTGTAATGCACAAGTATTCCTTCACGTGCAGCTGGTATGATGGAGTCGTTGGTCAGCCTCGCTTGAGATCGAAGCTGTTGGCTGCCGGACTCCAGGACGCGGTGCAAATCTTTTTTATCTACGCGTAAAGGGATCGTCCAGCCGCGTTTGATCGTACCGTCATCGTTCCATTTATATCCAAATTGGTTATTGAATTCGATCAATACATTGATCGGTCGAGAAACGTCACAGTTGTAGCTTCTAGGTCTTCGTAAGTCTTGTATTTCTGGGATTGGGCAAAACATCAGAGAAGCACCTACTCCCATCCGTGGTCCGCAGGGGGAACATCCGTACTTGTCCAAAACGGTTTTAAGTCGGAGTCATTGCAGCTGGCAGACTGTACACCTGAGTAATGTAAAAGGGTAAGCGCTATCACCTTGAGGAATAAGTGGTGTGGTAAGTGAGGCATTCTGAAGAAGCAGGATTGTAGCGCTATGAAAATCAGAGAGAAACATGCCAGACAGCCCACTTAAACCCACGGCGGCTATGCGAAGACTTTTCTGCCACGACTCTCAGTCCCAAGACTACTTATAAAGTCGCCTATAGAATCGCGTTTCCTTATCTTATCGGCTGCTAAAGATCTACTTTTAGGGTTCGCTCGTCAGGGCCTGTGGTAGCACCCATATTGTGCTTCTTAACTAACTCTAACAGTAGCCTTAGAGATCATAGTGAGCCCCAAAGTGTCCTGCTGAGAACCAGCGCCATGTTCAGTAGTTAATGGGGTAAATATTTGGTCCGACTATGTTGATCTACGAACAGAAATGTTTTTGGCGGCTATTAGACAATATGAACCTGTCGGCAAAGAAATTCAGTGGGATTTTAGGACTGTGGCCTGAACGCTGGTAAAGGTGCTGAGAGTCGTCGCGAGGTTGCTATAAGCGCGAAGGATCTGACTCGGATGAAAAGCTCCAGCAAATCCACGCGTGGCAAGGTACTTAGTGCAGGGCCGGAAAATTATGCTTGCCTTTGCGGAGGATAGAATGTTCTGGCTTTTGATATATATCTAGCCTTACAAGGTACTTGGTCGCAAACGAGGTACAGGCATCGTGTATTGACTTATATTCGGACACTCGCAATGCATCTCTCAAAGAAACTTACGTCTCTGGTCTTTTGCGGCTCGATTTCATTAAGTTTTGTAGCACCTCACAACCCTTCGTTACCGCGTAGTCTCAAAGACAATGAGACCATCAAGTCTCAGATCTCAAAGTGTACATCCACAAATATTACCAGAGGCTGGGACTTAGGAGACCTTGGCTTTCGCTGTCTGGAAAAACAAGGTCCCAACTACATGATCCTCTCCATGGTATTCGATCAACAGTACAAATCTTTTGGCCCTCCCACATTTCAAATTCCGGACGTCTATGAAGCAGCCACCATCAGTAGTGAAGAAATGTCACTAAAATCCAACGCAACGCCTGACGGCCGTCTCAGTGGCAATGACAGGTCGCCATACTGGGACGAGCGTTTCCCTGCCACTAATTGGACCTCTGGCTCAAGTATCATATACTTTGAGGGACCTCCCTGCAAAGGTGAGTGGGATTATGATGAAGACGAAAAGAGGCCATACATGGAGCCGGCTAGGTATAAGGATATCGCTGCAAGTCTGAGGTTATTGCAGAATATGATGCGGAATACGCATCGCAATGATACAAACGGTGTCTCGTGGGGGCAAGTCATCTTCGTTCCGAAAGAAACCCCTCATTACAAGATTCGGGATGAAGAGCTTGTGGTTGGGTCACTAATGCTGCAGAATTCTGGTGGAAAACCTGAGTATAGGCGGTGGACTTATCAGAGAAATCTTGAGTATGTGTGTGATCACGGTCGGACGCTGGTCAACCCAGTAGCTGTGAGCTAGAGCACGTTGGGTCAAAGGGATCTCGCATAGTCGTGATACTCACCTGAGGTTGTGTGGAAGGATGTGCACCTGCGTAATGCATCAACTTTCGGAGGCTCTGAAAGAGAAAGTCTCGTATCATCAGTGTCTCTTAGGGCTAGGTAACAGCCAGGACAACTTTGGTTAGCCTTCCAATGACGGTGTGTTGTAAGGTTATGTAATCAAAGGGTCCACGGGGGAGATCGGAGTACGCCGCTCAAATTCTAGACCGACTTGGGTGACAAGGCTGAGATTTGACGTCTCGTTGATTGAACTTCAACCCAAGTGACTTTGCCAAAAGACGTCACACGAAGAAATTTTGAAATTGTAACAGTCAGAGACGGCTATAACCCTGTTCTATTTCTTCTCTTCGACGTTTTCCGAGTCAGTGAGGACAGGTCCTTACTCTAACGTGTCCATTCTCGATGCCTCTCTGCGAGGGATGTCAAGAGATGTTCTCTGGAGAACTTACGCCGGACTTTTACTATGAAGAGGAGATCCCTATGCATGGATGAATATCGACTCAACATGGAACGGTCCGAGATCTACAAGTATCTGCTTCACAGGACTGTTACATCTGCAGGCACCTCTTACATTCTTGGGCCGGGCTGAAAAAGAGGGATGGCGGGAGCTTACAACAAAAACAGTGTGGCATGACATATACAATAGGGAAATCTCGGTGCAATGTTGGATCTCGATATACTCTGACATTCTACCACATGGAATTACAATACTCTCGGGTGATCTTCTCGCTTCATGACAAATCCAAGAATGGATCTTTTATTGACAGTCCCGATGGAAGTCCGAGAGCACTGTCTGACACAGCATCCGACATGACGTGGAGATGCGCACGAAAGTGGCTAGATGAATGCATGCTCCACCACTCAATCTGCGCCCAACCGACTGGAGCTCATTTCTACCATCCAACACGGCTAGTAGAGGTGCTCAACATGGACTGTACTCGATTAAGGCTTTGTGAAATTAGGCAAAGCTCCATCATCGGACGGTACGCAACCTTAAGCCATTGCTGGGGTGGAGCCTCAACCTTCAAGCTCGTTGGCAGCAATCACAGACAGCTACTAAACGGAATTTCGTCGTCTGTACTGCCCAAGACATTTCAAGATGCACTCGTTATATGCCGTCAGGTTCTCAACCTGAGATATATATGGATCGACTCTCTCTGCATCATCCAAGATTCGGAGGGTGATTGGCAGACCGAATCATCGTGCATGCGCAAGGTCTACACTAACGCGTTATGCAACATTGCTGCAAACGCAGCCTCGAGTAGCAATGATGGTATTTTCGTGGAACGCGAATCATGGCAAATCAACCCTTGTTTCATCCGGTCTTCCTGGGGTAGTTTAGGTACTGCCGAGTATCAGATTGTCAATACATCGTTATGGAACGACAATGTAACTTCAACTCGTCTTCAAAATAGAGCGTGGGTCGTACAGGAAAGTTTGCTCTCTCCACGAACTCTCCACTTTGGGAAGACTCAGTTGGTTTGGGAATGTCAGAAGCTTAGAGCATGCGAAAGCTACCCTTTAGGACTCCCGTATGAACGAGATGATCATTGGCCCTCATTGGAATTACTGAACAGTGGCACTCTTGCCAACCATTGCTCCCATCAACGTGCCATGTTCCTTTGGCGAATGGTACTACGGCCTTACACGCACTGTGATCTAACCAAGTCTGATGATAAGCTTGTTGCAATAGCTGGCATTGCTCGTATGATAGCAGAACTAATGAAAGACGAGTATCTTGGTGGGCTTTTCCGTAGTCAACTTCCGTCCCAGATGCTTTGGTATGTTGAAAGATCCCAACAGAAACCGCCGCCTGCGTCCTACCGAGCACCTTCATGGAGCTGGGCAGCTGTCGACGGTCCAATTGCGAGCGGCGATTTCAACCCTGAGGGTATCCTGATCCAGATTTTAGATGCATATGTAATTCCCAAAGACGAAATCCACCCCAAAAGCCAGCTTGTCGGCGGTGCAATCCATGCTTTAGGTCGTCTCTGTAATTTGGGATACTGGAATGACCAGCAGGACATATATGTATGCATTGGAGATGATAGGATAAAGATGGATACGTCCATCTTTATCGATCACGCCGGGTCGGAATTGACGGCTTTGGAGGATAAATATGCCCCGGAAGAGATATCGGACGAACTTGCCAACGTTCCTATTCAGTATGAAGTTCATGCCGAGGGCTACTTGGGGATAGAAGGACTTTTACTCAAGAAGGTAAAAGGGAGAAGTGGCGTGTATCGACGCTATGGCGTGATCATTCATTACTATACACCGTCGACTCCAGAAATGTGCAGCAAAGTTGTGAGTGACGAAGACAGCGAAAGCTCTGACAATGAGACAGGTGTGGAGATGAGCAAGAAAGATTACCTGGATCTGTTCGATAAGATGATGGTCACACACCGTTGACAGAGATCACTATCATCTGAACATGGGGACCACATGCGATCTCAACCCACTATCCACAGAACACGTCAAGACATTTCGTCGATGAAGACGTCCTACTTTAAATCATGAAGAGGTCTAAACGGCAAATCTCTTTCGGTTGAAGATGACAGCAGCATTCGGAGGTACCCCTCGATGTATTCTCGAATTGTGAAGTCAGCATACTGCAACTCTCCACCCGTAACGATAAGGCTAGACCGGCAATCGCGCTGCAAGTGTTATTGTCGAAGGAAGGTGGGCGTTCCCTACATCTTGTGACTCATGGTGGTCAATAGTGGAGGATAAACTCTCTTCTCACGATAATCATAAAGAGAAGTTATGTAATAATGCTACCGCAGAAAGGGCTTAACCGCACTCTCAGCAATAGTATAAGGCTCCTCAGATGTTTTCATTTGTTAGACTATTTATTGATCCTAGTGTCTCTGAAAATACTATGTACAATGTTATCTGAGTACAAAGTGCTACATCATGATCTCCTGATGGCATTGCGATGAAACATGGTCTGGATTTCCAAGGGCTTGCCTAAGTCATAAGTTCTGCTAATACAGGGTCTCTTGCTAACTTCTGTCTCGAGAACATGACATTCGGGCCTCAAGGACGTGCATTCCAATTTGAACAGCCTGCGTGCCATAGCCATGAAAGCCATTATGTTCTCCACACAAAGATCAAGCAACACAGGCGCACTTCTCACAGTGTTGGCTCCCCGGACAATGGTGATCAAGCGTCCAAAGCCTATTCGAAGCAGCCAAGGATCCAGGGCCAACAGGTCCTTGTTTGCATATCAACTAGAGTTGAGCAAAACTAGATCAGCATGCTCCAATGTTGATGCCATGGTGGTATGAATAAACAAGAGGATATCCAAGAAAGGAACGTTGGAAGCGACTCACAATCGTGCTGTGTCCACATGCCAATTTGTCAATATTCCCCTTGTCGCAAAATTGGCCAGAGCGTCTGCCGCCAGTGATGCAACCCGCGGCACGCTTAAAGATGGAATCAGGGGAATCTGTAGAGGGTTCTGGAAGTCCGGTGACCGAGATGGGAGAGAGCAGCGTCACAAAAGCGACAGCAATGTAAGTCTTAATCTGCATTTCTCTTGAACAATGTTGCTTTCAGATCTAGTAACCTGTGGGAAGCGTGCAGCTTTGAGGTACCCTAATCCTAAGACTGGTGAATGGATATTATGCAGGAAACCGAAGGAAGTGGACAAGAGGCTTGCCTTTATATCTTCGCTGACCCATACTAAATGTACCTGAGCGCAGCTGTCTAGCGTAGAATAAGTTTTGTAGTCTTGTAGGGGTCGAAAGATAACCTCTTAGATCTTGCGAGGTCGGGTTGTAGGACCACAATGAGGATTTAGCCATGACGAAGATTGTACGCGCGTCGTATCCCCGCATGACACTTGCCAACATTAGATGCTGTGAGCAACTGGAGCCGTCGAGCGTCTCTGCCATTGCATACGTGGGGTTGTTTTGTCCATTTGTGAATTTTCACGTTTCAAATGTGCAGGGATCATCTAGTAGGGAGGCGTTGCTTTTAGCTCCCTTGCTCCTGTAGTTTCACCTTCCTCGGCCAACATCCCCTCGCAAGACTAGCAAGACGAACTAATCCGGCCAAAGCCACTAGAACTTCACAAACCATTCACATTTCGTATATACTGCCTTCATAATTCACGCCTACACTTCGGACATAGGCTTTCCAACATGCCTGAAATGGTTTCCCTGCCTTGTTAACAGATCTCAGAACGAACGCTTTCGCTTGTTTAGTGACTTATTCATAAGCCAGCGAGTCAAAGAGCGGTCGGTAACGGTCTTCCTGCGCTAAATATATGCTAAATTCCCCCGATGGCTTCCCCAACTTGCCTTTGCTATCGATCGCATCGCTCCCCTTGATGGCGAATGATCTGCTGCCAGTTTTAGCGTCTCTCGATCAACGACCCTCCCTTTCAACTGCACAACTACACGGCACTGACTCTCCTCTACCTTCCAGCTTGTAGCGCCGACAGTTGCTTTTGGTCATCACTGTCTCCAGCACTATGACCGTAGCAGCTAATGGAGTCAAGACGGGAGGGGATACTTGTCCCCCGTACTTGCTCGGCAGAATCCGTCAATTATTGAGGCCATCATGGTGGTATGCTGCAAAAGAGGTTTTTGTGACTTCCGACGGAGACGTCGCAGGAAGTTCTTGAAGCGATGTTTTTGCTGCTTTTTGTGGAGTTCGGAGTCGCTGTCATTGTCGTTCTTACTTGATGATACATCATTGGACGGCGAAATCAACATGCAGAGCGCTTTTTTGATTCTCAAGCACGCTGGTCCAGGGCCGTAGAATAGTTCCAGCTGACAGTCTGTATCTGCTGCTTCACTTACGGGTGATTCAAAGGGATTGAGTGTTCTGGGAAATTCGGGTGTTCAGATTCTAGTTCACATGGAGTCTCCTGTAACCAAACAAGAGGGAGCCGTTGGTGACTGGGCAGCTGAAACTTTCTAAGTCTGAAGCCCCAAGGTCAGGAACATATCGTTCATATGTACGAAGCTTTGAGATTCCATATCTTGAAGGAATGGCTTATTGCGAGACTAGTACGCGCACTCAATGCAGTAGTCGATCGAGAGCTAGAGCATCGAATCTCTAGAACAAAGGCTGAATCCGCCCCAAGAATGCCGTCAATTGTTGGAAAGCAGGAGAAGTAGGCGCTAACGTAAATCACATGTCAGAATGGTTTTATGCAATGTTCCATGTCTTTCACTATTCGTCTCGCAGAATATTGCACTATTCCAGCTCGATTGACAAAACTCCGTTAGTTTGATTTCCAGGCTCATAGTTCGAGTACCTATGCGGATGCGGACACAGATTCCAGCCCCTTCGAGACTCTCTGGACTTTGTGGCAGGGCAAACGTCCAGCTGAAACGCCTTTCTTTGCATGCAGCTTGATTGGTTGAAAAGCAGCCAGCGTACAGTGGCGCACGTGAACAGATCTAGAATCATATCTACCATGCATGCCAAGACTCAGAGTTGCGCCGTTTCTATCCCCAAGCATACATACGGCTTCAGCCATCAATGCTACCGTCAAGCCGCTTAGATCTAGCACGAGCTGGCACGTGCCGAGCCACGTCCTTTCAAAGGACTGTGCCCCGTAGAGTTGATCTTCTAAGCCAGCCACAAGGCTCTCCTTCTTGTCTCGAACGTACGCAAAGAGACCTTCGCTCCCTTGCCTTCACACTAGCAGGTTCTGGCCAAGCCACCGCACGAAAAACACCATGATGGTCACTGCAGTCAGTCAAACGCCATGTCGCCTATCATAACGTGGATATGACCGCTTCGGGACGAACAGTTGACAGGGTCAACATCAAGCGTGAATACCAATACCCAGCTTTTCTCGCCCCTAAGATAACGCAACGATACATTCTCACTCAATCCACAACCGTGATATCTCAACCTTCCTGATCACACCCAAAGCATCAAGTGCGATTCTTTCGACAAAGTCGACATTACCACCTTGTGATCATGTCAATCGCCGACGGCTTCGTGTACTACATGGATAGCGCGAACTACGCTGGCGGCCATCGTTACATCGACCCGAAGAGTCTGTGGGTGGCACCCGAATATCCGGAGAAAGGCGCATGGCAGTTTAGGATGGAGTGTCAGAGTTTCAAGCCGGCGGACAATAAGAGTAAAACATGGAATATCCCTGCGCTGGCGGCTGGACAGATGTATAAGGTCGTGATTCCTGCTGATTGGGTGCATATGTGGAGGTGTAAGTTAGGGGCTCTCGGTTTGCAGCAGGTCATGCTGGATGATATTGAGTATTGTCTGTGGGACTTCCCGTACGCGACACCTATTCCTTGGTAGCTGGGTTGGGAATGTACTGAACTCGAAGCGGATATTGGAGCGGCGATGGGATCATTCATGCTGGCTCGGTTACCATCTTGCTGATCACAGAGTATCGTAAAGTCGATTTGACATTGAATAGAGGAACCTTTGTATTGTCAGTTGACGAGGCATTGCGCTATTTCGATTGCAATCTTTAGCCAGATCAGATCGCAGTTTAGATTGGTCTAACTATATGTTCTCTACTCTTTTGTGCGACAGCTGTCGCTCGCTGATCTCCTTGAGCTTGGGAATCCGAAATTCTACTGTTATGCGAAAAACGGTATTGATATCGGCTTGATGATGTGAATAGACATGGAAGCAAGACTCAATTTGTTCTGCTTCTGCAGACTTTTTACACACCCCTGAGATGCAAATGAGATTCGATGGATTCCTTAAGATCCAAGTCTTGTGAGAGCTATGAGACATGTTTCGAAAGAGTGGCACGTTAGAGATTTGACAAAAGAAAGATCGACGGTTTGCTGTTCGATTCATGAAACACCCATACCACTGTTCACCTCAAGCGTGGAGTCACCTATGGTGGTTCCCGGCCCCGCTATCTCCCCTGGTTTTTCTTGCGAAGCATCATTGCCACGAGGACCAAGTTGTAATCCCACAATCATAGTCTCAGAGCCATGAAACTCCTCAACCTTCCCGCCCGCAAATTTGCTCTGACCCTCGCACCACACTCTCAACCATCCAGCATTGTAGATCCATCTTTCGAGGCTCTTCTCTCTCATGGCCTCTTCAGGTTGAAGTCCGGTACTCTTCCAATAATCGACCACCATCTCACAGCTTTGATATTGCTTTGCTTGTGGGACTAAAATCGAGTTTGGGTGAGGCGAGAAACCCTCGTGTGTAAGCCAGTAGTACTTGGAGGGATCTTTGTCGCGAGGTGGAAAGGGAGGGTATTGCCGCTGCCAAAGGGCTGCTGCTGCACTACAATCATTATACCTGATTTGCGGACGGCCGGCACTGGCGTTGTGGTAGCATTCGCATCGGTGACCGCCTGCTGAGTCGCATGGGTTTGGCTCGTTGGTCATTGTGAGGTTCGTTGCCGGGTCTGATGTAGGCGCAGAGTGTACGCAACAGGCTAGCGAGAAGGACCAGAGAATAGCTGGGAAAACCCTCATCATTGCTGTTGGTAGTAGTGCGAATGCTAGTGAGATGGACTGTCAATTAGAGTTGTACGACTTTTCGGGTCAAAAGAAGAACTGGTATGCTTTAAGGCAGTCCAGTCCACGCGCATAGATCATATGTAGTCTCAAATAAGTAAAGGCAGGTAATCTGCTATGAGACATGTCTCGAAGTGGCTATTCCGGTAACAAAGGCGCATCGCTTGCTGCAAAAATCTCTTAAGATTAGTCGATGATCCATTATTCTTTAGCATCAAGGGCCGTGTTTAGACCACTTGACTGAGAAGCTCCGGCTCTCGGTCGCCATTAGGAGAGAGATATAGGAATTCGAGGTCCAGTCCCAGTTTAGGCGCCAAAACCACCTGAGAACGATCCTCAGCATTCGGCAATAGTTGCATTGTGTTTCGGTTTTCTTATGGTGTTTGTTGCCGCCCTCGAGATTTCAAGCTTTGTTTGCTATTGTTCTCCGTGCCATTAGCTCACTCGACCTTCCAACCTCCCTCAACTTTCACCCACGACAGCACTGCTCATTTTCTCGAACTATCAGGCCCGACATGATCACTTCTTCGACGCACGAACAATTAGCGTTTGGCTTCGCTATTGATGAATAACAGACGCTCATCCACCACCACTTTCCCTTTCCTTTCATAAGCCGCTTGTATCAAAATGCTCCTAGACGCTCAAAAGTCTTGCTCGACAGAACACATGCAACCAATCTTTGCAGGGTCTAAAAGACGTCTGAACGGCTGCATGAGCAATTGCAGACCTGATGAATGCGTACGTCTTGCGAGATAGACTCTACCTGCCGGGCATTTGGCAGTATGTTGGAATGCGATTCCGTACAGTGCGCTTCATTTCTTTCTCCGTCGACGCTCGAGTCTAGTCAACAACGTCGCGCCTAGCTTGCATTATGGCATTATGAGGCTGCTTGTCTATCGTCTGGTTGACGCACATCATAGCTGCACATCTATTCGATTATTGGGTTACTAGGACCGATGTTTCACTCGCAATATTCGTATTCTAGTGACTTCTGGTTGAAGAATAGTCGAGAGGTTGAGCACCAACCCCAGACAACTCCGTGTATCAACCTCAGACTATGCCCTGGAAATAGGTAGCGGATAGTGTGCAGGCTCTTCTCGGCAAGGTGGCCACCGACAGGTCGTGGCCTAATGAGCGTGCCGGAGGCCGGGTCATCCGTAGCGACTCATGATATAAATCTACCGCGAATCGGCGTTATGACCATGTTTGATTAATGCACAACACTTCTCAAATATGACATGACGTATAGTGTGATGGATGATGATGTCCAACATATGAGACATAGGAGGTTGCTGCGTGCGCAAGACGAATCCTTGTCTCCCAATATGACAATTTCTTTCCTTTTCTCTGCCTAGCCCTGTCGTCCGTGAGGATGAGACTCGGGCTAGTAATGCTGAGTGGGGAGGACAGGCCTATAATCCTAAAATGTCGGAATGAACTTCTTAGAATCCTTCTCTTGCTCGTCAAATGATTGGTGAAAGGCTGCAATCCCAGCAATGATCGAGAATATCATCAGAGCCAACGATATGATAGACCAGATGACGCCCCAGCAATGTGAAGAGCCTCCATATTTCTTTGCAAAGACGCTGGCGTCTGAGCTGTTGACTTTGCGTAGGATGAGGTCGTCGCACTGTTAGAATCCATTAGTACAGCACGCGACAAGGCTTCAATTGAAGCAAAGACATGACTCACAATGTCCCAAACGCTATACAAAGCCGACATCACGCCAATAAAAAGCACCACGAATCTCAAGGGCTCCGCATGCTTGATGAACCAGCAAGCCACCAGCAGCCCCACAGACAACAGCACCGTCACAATTGTAAGCCAGTCCTTCCTCGCCCAGTACAGTGTAAGCAGAAAACAAACACCAAGGACAATGCTCGCCACCTTGCTCGCCGTAATATTGAAGCCGCAGAAGATCAACAGCGCCCCAATAAGACTTGAGCCCAGGTATCCTGCCGGCAGAGTGATAGCGCTGATTCCTCCTCGCATGTGTGTAACGCCCCCCTCATGCGGGTCTAGAGAGATTGACTCCACGCGACCCCCTGTGCAGCACGCTGTGATGGCGTGCGAGAACTCGTGGAAGGCTATGACGAGCATTTTGAAGGGCCAAAGGACGTAGCGCACGTAGGGTATGTTCCAGAGGAGGGCGATGATAACGACGTAGCCGATGATGACGCCGAGGGTCGCTTTTTGCGTGCTGTTGACGTTGAGGCTGCGTCGGAGGAGGTGGTGGTAGTTGGCAGAGGAGTCCACCGTGAGGTCGTCATAGGAAGGTAGGGCTGCGTATGAGGGTGCCATGACTGATGTTCGTTGTTTGATATGAGCTGCGCTTGAAGATGATGCTGAGGACGGTGTTGAGGAAGACGAGGTATGCAACCCCCTCAAGTCACCAGCTGAAAGGACGTTGTCCAAAAATAGATGGGATTCTAGAACGCGTGGAATGCTTGGCATACTGCGCCTCACCAGCCACAGTTTCAACGCATCCACCGGCTCCTCGTGGGGGTGAACCCAGATTAGGATGCTCTGTACAGTCATTCGACAGGGGAAGAGGCCTGACCATTTTCGTACACACATAGAAGTGAGTGTCCTCTATGTACCTATACTCCTATGTACACTTTATAAAGTTCAAGAATTGAGTTTTTACAGACTCTAGTAGCCACTACTAGCTGGATGCTCAAGCCTGATTCTCTGGATTTATGGATCTCATCTCTGCCATCATATATTGCTTACAGGCTTACCCGGCTCGAGGTCAGTCAGACCCTCCTGTGAGGAAGTGGTGATGTCGGTGGTGATGTCCGTCTTCACATAGACAACTCGGCTCCCATCCGCGTTACGGTTGGGATGAATGTTGCCAAGTTCCGTGTCATCGCCGGAGAGTGAAGGCTCTGGCCATCGATGTTGTGACTCTATGTCGGTGACGTGGGATCTTAAGGGCTCGGGCTTCTTTCCGGGGTCTATCATCTGGAAGCCGCCAGTGCCGCTCTGACTGCCGTAGCCAGATGTTCTTGCATGCTTGCTGCCTTTCCCGGAGAGACCACGACTTCGCATGGTTGATGAGATGCGGCTAGTAATCGATCTTGGGAAAGTCGGCGCCATATTAAGAAGGGGCCGCATCACCGGTAGACAGGCCGCGACTATTCCAATGTTTCCTTCCACGTTGATCCAAAGGGAGGTATTTATGATTGTCCATGTGACATCGTATTCCTTCAATTGATTCAGTAATGGGATGCGAACGACTCCAGCAACGCAAGCACTTTCACCTGGTTAGTATTGACCACAATCTATAATCGTACCCTTAGCCAGAACTTACAAACTACCCAATAGAAATATACCCGCAATTGCCAGCTTCTTGCCCGTCTTCAGTTGAAGTTTCCAGAGCCATGGGATCGGTAGCACGATGACCGCTATGTCTGTTACCAAGTTGGCTGCGGTTGTCGCATTACCGAATGTCACATAATCGATACATTTGCCGCTTGGGATCGTTTTATCCCAAAAGAATCGGATTGGTTGACACGAGACAATGGTGGTTATCATTTGACTGCAGGCCCAGAGGATTTGGTATACGGCGATCGCGATCGCGATGCGTGCAAATGTCCGACTAGGGAATATGCGGTGATATAAAACAAGCAGGGAGAGTTTGATGAATGTGACTGCCGGTGCGAAACAAATCTGATACACATAACTGCACTATTGGAGTCACCTTCATCAGCAGTTGCATGGTTCGAAGGCTATGCAAGCAGCTTCTACCTTTGAGTAGCCCGCAAGTTGGGTTAGACTGAGTCTGACTGTATGCAAACCCAGGCCATACTGTACGCCAACTAAGGTTGTAATGTTGAGGCCGAAGACGAAAAACTGACTTCGTTAGCTTCTTGCAATGAACCAGCAAGCCAGGCATCATCAAGCGCTCACGAGACTCAAAAATATGAAGACGTCGTCTAAGCCGTACTTGGCTGCTGACATGCGTCGCGCGATCAAACGCAGTACAACGGCAATCACACTGAGAGCTATCATAATTGCCACAATGGCTGTGATCTCAGTCTGCCGTGACTCTCTCAGAGTAGGCACAGCGTCGAGGCAAAGAGATGCTGAGCCTGAGAGCGTTGCTAGACCGCCGGTCTATCAGCCTTGGGGACCGTCGACCATTCAATGATAAGGACAAGCGGACCATCTCGTTCAGCTGGGCTGCACCGTAACAAAAGTTGGCCAGGTAAGGTCGTCAAAAACACCTCACTCGTACACGAGCAGGCGAGGTCGAGGCCGCATTTGGAGGCCTCAGCCGCTTGAGCAGCGGCCTCTTGCTGCCATAAGATCAGCCACTGTCTTCACATGAGGATGGCTTTTTGGGTAGTACACACGGCACACGGTGGTAGAGCACTCAGTGCTTGCTGCACTGCCGCTGGGTCCATACTGCCTTGATGTCGCTGTTCTCCCCCCGGTTTGAACCTCAAAGGTCTTTGCTAGGGTGTATGCTCGGCGTTGGTGGAATCATAGCCAACAAAGTGCAACGTTGAAACCTTTTGTGGGGAAGGTAGCTGGATGTTGGCAACGCAGGTATGATTACGTTTCTGGTAATCCCTACCCGGCAATTGGTCATTTAAGCTTCGCTCCGGCCTTGTTTGCCTGCGTTTAATGATGGTGTGCAGATCTGATATCAAGAAACCTTCCAGACTTTTGACATAGGCTCTATCCTGGATCTAGAGACTTGCCCTCGGAAACAAGAAGTCGAACTTCCGTTCATCAATCATGATCTTGGCATGTTTGCAATCTAACGTAGCGATAGGCTTTCGAGTCCCAAATTACGGGTGGAGAGCAACCCAGGGCCACGATGTAGCTTGCGTCCACAACATCAATAGGCAGCGCAACGAATGCAGGCAAATTAGATTGTTCTGGGGGATTAGAACCCGTTTCCCTATCGGCATTTCGTGTTCCTCCTTCCTCATTTCGGGTCTGTTCTGCATCAAATTTGCTGGCTTTTGGTATTCCATTACGAAGGTGTGGCGATTGTACGGGTCTATATGTGAACAGTGCGCACCCCTGCATGTAATATTCTGCGACACTAGCGCAATCGACCACGAGCATCGGAGAATATATCCTATAAGCGCTCCAGTGAGATTTGAGCGATGAACAACAGACGGGACGGCACCCACGATATCCTTTGGCGTTCCACACTTCAATGCAAGTCAACTCGTCATTTCTACGAAGAAACCTCACCCTCATGGCATTTTCATCTGAGATCTTCCAATTGGAGCGCTCTGTTATACAGGTGCGACGGTCCGTCCGAGGATCACGTGACTGTATGATGATCAACGCTACTATGCCATTTGTTCGAGCTAGTTGATCTGAAAAGACCCAAAGTGGGAAGAATCTGCACGGCATGTTGGATCGGTTGGCATACTTAGGTGGAGGCATCTTGCTTGAAGCCTGCGAGTTACCGACGAGATTTCGAATTATGGGCGGTTCCCCTGGCTCCTTAATGGACTGTAGTTTGTTGCCATGGCCTGGCGATTGAAATACGCCTCACGCATCTTCATCAGCCCGCTTTCTCATGCCTCTCGCCAAGGCTTTCAATCTCCACTCACGGTCAGATTATCCGACTTTGGACTGATAACCTTCCGCAGCAGCCTCTGCGACCACCTCGCCAAATGTATGTATCGTCCATTCTGAATTCCCGCCAGATTCGCCTGATCCATACCTTAATTGTGGCCTGACAGTATCGCTCGTTTGCCAGAGCCATCTGAATACCTCTCAAATGTCTGTTCTTCTGTTCCACAGCTTTTTGTGAGGATCTTCATGGTACACCTGAGCGTGAGAATTCCGTAGGCTTTGTAAGAGATGCAAGCAAGTTTGCTGTCATACAACTTCTATCCTAACAATACCATCAGTCTGTCCCAACACTTCATGCTGCAGTAGCCGAGACTGACGGGCTCTGCACGTTCTTCTCGGCAATTCTTGACCACGCACTTCGCTTCGGTTCAAATAAAGGGATTGCTGCACCACAACAAGGAAGTGAAAAGGCTGGATTCGCATGAGTGATCCCAAGGCAAAGCGTTGCGCAACGATGCATTGTCAGCGGGGTCAAGACACTTTTATTGCGGTCGAGTTCTGTGCTGTTTCAATATCAAGTCCTGTGTTTATCCTATGAGGTTACATGGACCGTATCGGTCGCACTGTCTTTCTCCCTCCTTCATATATTGTGTCCCGTCCTTCTTTCTACCATTTTCTACATTTTGCAGGTGGTCGCCCTGCGCAACCGTATGTGGTGTTATCTGGCGCGAAATAAGTCCCCACCAGACCGGCAGTGACCTTCCTTCAGAGAGCCAAGTGGACAAAGCCATCTCGTATGAAGATCATGCTGCGGTCTCGCCGTCGCTGAGAACGTGCACACAATGTTTTCTTTGGATCAACGTCGCACGAAGTGTGGGAGCATAGATCAAGCAGGCTTACATAAACTAAAGATGCCCTACAACCAGTATAATAAGTCAGTTGTCGCTTCGATGTTACTGTGCGAAAGTGCAAAGGCTTCAAGATAAAAAGTGGAGGATATCGAGGTAGAAGCATCGGAACGATCTCACAGTAAATGAGTTTTAAAAACTACACCACTAAACGAGCCGCTTTACGAGGGAACCTTCTAGGGAGATTCTAGCGCTCGGAGCCTGGAAGGCCTCATCTCCGGTACCGGCAGCAGTACGAGCTTGGCGACAGCGACCTAAATATTCGTAGCGTAATCAACATCTACAGTTCTTCACATCTCGTCTGCGTATGCAACATCTTCTTGGCAATCCTTCGAGCTGCCGACGCAATCTTCTGGGAGCTTGGAGTAGGCGGGATGCGCGGCAGGGGGGTACTTGCTGACGCACAATGAACGCCGATGCGGAAGACCGGGCTTCTCCCATCACACAACGGAATACGCGTCATATATATCCTCATCGAGGCACCACGATGTTGGGGAACAAAGATGGTCGAGAGCGACCTGGGGAGTCCCCTAGGCGTGATGCTGCTGCTGCAAAAAAGAGTCTTTCCAAACGCATTTGGGAGAAATCTAGGCTTAGCACTGGTACACTTATAATGATGTTCAAGAATGCTTTACCACCGACAATTGCATTGGCAATCTACCAAGACGATGGTGTCGCCGCAATCTATTCGACGCTTGGCTACCTTCCCGCAATCATGGCCGTACTCAGCTTCTGCATCATGCCTAGGGCCAAGTTCATCCAAACAATGTTGATGAACATAATTGGTGTACTCATCGGATCTGCGATCGCTTTGCTTCAGGTGTACTGTAGCGTTCAGGCTCGAAAGCACACAACGCCAAAGCCCACAGGTTCTTCAAATGGGCCCAGCCCTGGCGCCAATGTGTCCGGCTACAACTCTTCTGCCTCTGCCGTGAGCGCGATTTGGCTCTTTTTCAATATCTACTTCGTCAACGTGTTACGCGCCTCGAGGCCGCAGCTTCAGTTTCCAGTCATCATGTATTCAATCTTCGCTATGGTGGCTGGCGTCTATGCTCCTTCTTTTCCCACTATGGACGCAGGCATCAGTTTCGTTGAACGCCTCATGGAGTCTTTCTTGACTGGCTTTGGCATTGCCACGGCCGTGTCGTTGATAGTGATACCTGTCAGCGTCAGAATGTCTTGGTTTGGTCAATCTACCGAGATGGTCAAGACAGTGCATAAAACTTTGAGGACGCAGGTGGAGTACTTTGGCTTGCTGGAGCATAGCGACATGTTTAAAGTCGAGCAGTCAGAAGAAAGGATGCAGGAGAAGGAATCCAAGAAGAAGAAGAAGAAGAAGCGGCCGAATACCACAGCTCAAAGCGCTGCTGAGGTCAAGATGCAGGAGCTCAAAGGTACCCTCTACCAACTTGGCGAGCTGATGGGGAAGCTTCAAGGCGACGTCGCGTTCGCCAAACGGGAGTTCGCTTGGGGTAAATTGAGCGCCTCTGATATCGACGAGCTTTTCAAACTTCTTCAAGGCCTGTTGCTTCCGTTGATGGGACTAGCGAGCACAGGTGACATCTTTCAGCGGCTTGCGAAGAAGTAGGGCTGGAGCGGTGATGCAGTGCAGGTCGCGGAAGCGCGCAAGAGGGCTTCAGATAACATTAGAGCTCAGTGGAACGAAGTCATGAGGTCGCTTCATGAGCCTTTCGAGGCAGCGATTAGCGACATCTGTGACGGCTTGGAGCATGTCATGTACAGGCTTCAACTATCAAACCCTTCCAAAGCGAAGAAAAGAGGGCGCGGGGGACGTATGAAGAAAGACGGGGATGATGTTGAGGCTGCAGCTGGCATAGTTGAAGCTGGATCGGAAGATTTTGCGAAATACTTTTACGAACGAGTAGAGCGCATTCACGAATTGCGTAGATCGGCTGTGCAAGCTCTGAGTGGTGAAAGGGCCGAAAAGCAAGGCTCAAGCCAGGATATCGCTCAGGACAACCAAAGTCACAAGCTTGACGGTGAGGATGCAGCTCTAATTGGGGATCGAAGAAAACATCAGAGTATCAGGGGTCAAATGTTCATCATTCTCTATGTAAGCTCCGTCCCGCTTCTAATCCATCGTATGAAAGCAGGGCTCTTCGATGCTCTTGGCTTACGAAACCAGATCGACTATCTCCTCTGGTCCATAGGCAAAGCGACCCTTGCTCTTGTAGAATTTGCAGAATCGAAAGTCTCAAATGGCACGATGAAGAAAAATAGACTTTTGACACCTACTCCAAAAAGACTCAAGAAATGGCTCTATTGTCTCTTCAAGCAGTCAGAGTTTACGACAGAGCACACGCCTGACTCTGCAGAAAGTGGTAGCACGATAGCAACCGGTCATCCTGGACTCTATTTCAGCGCAAATAAAGACCCTGAGCACTTGCCAACTACAACGGCGTGGCAGCGTGCCAGTGACGGGTTCAGAGTGATTGGCAAGACTCTAGGTAGTACCGAATCTGCATTTGGATTCCGCGTCGCCTGTGCTACGATGAGCGTTGCTATTGCTGCTTTCCTTGAAAACACGCGCACCTTCTTTCTGGATCAAAGGCTTGTGTGGGCTCTGATTATGGTGGCAATAGGCATGACAATGACAGCCGGTAGTGGTGTTTATGGCTTCCTAGGACGCATTGCGGGGACTTGTAAGCTTCTACAATCTTGATATGATGCCGTCAAGTAGCTAACAGGTGAAAAGTCATCGCCATGTGCACTAGTCTCGTCATCTGGTATATCGTCAACGGGAACCCTGCAGGTGTAATTGTTTTCATGTGGCTTTTTATTCTCATAGAAAGCTACTTCGTACTAGTGACTCCAAGGTTCACTATTATCGCCCTGCTCTCTATTGTCACTCAAGGTCAGTCTCACAGGATAATGACTGGATGTATGACTGATGCGCCAAAGTGCTCATCGTTGGTTATGAATTGGAGGTCAAGAAGCTTGGGGTCGAGGTACGCTCTTCCTACATTGATCAACCTGATGGGAGGCTATGCTTACGCTATAACTCAGGCTGCCACGAGCAGCGGTCAGCCGGCATATGCAACGTACCTCCTTGCTCCCTATAGGCTTGCGTGTGTCACAGGTGGGATGTTCGTTGCATTTTTCTGGACGTTCTTTCCCTATCCTCTCACCTCACGCAGCCAGCTCCGGAAAGACCTTGGGCACTCACTGCTCCTCCTGGCCAACTTCAATGCCGTCGTAAGGACTACCTGCGTTATCCGCATCCGTGGCGCCGAGGGCGATCTGCACTCGAAGCAGAGTTCTGGGAGGGAGCTGGAAAAGGCCAGGCGAGAACTCTATATCAAATCGCTGGCGCTCTCTGCTGGAGTCAGAAAGCATTCAGCCGACACTGCTTGGGAGCCTACATTTGGCGGTAAATTTCCAAAGCAACAGTACGACGACATCATTGATCAAAGTCAAAAGTGGGTCATCGCTTCGGAGCTCCGCTCAGCTCCTTGCTGATGATCAACTCTCTGTCATCTGCTCAACGACACTTCGCTAACAGATACGCAGCGTATTGAATTATCTTGCCCTAATCGCATTCGCATCCAAAGTATTCTCATCGGAGTCTCCCTCTGCTGACCGCGCGCAATGGATCCAGGACTTCGCATCCCTTGTCTCGTCAGGCGAGCTTGACACACACTCACAATCAACTATCTCTACCCTCACCCTTCTCTCAGCAGCCGTGACAAATGGCACACCCCTGCCTCCTTACCTCACAGCACCCCCCGCGTACAAACTCACTCGTAAGCTCGAAGAGCTGGATCCACAGATCCTAAATATGCAGCATGTTGATGAGCCAGGTTACTCCGCGTTTGCCGTTATGCAGATCGCTAGTAGCCTTGTGAACGATGATTTGGACAAGCTCATTCAGGGTGTGCGAGAACTGGTTGGCGAGGTTGGCTTCGGGATCACAGGAAAGCTGTGGGAAGATTGCATGAAGAATACGGATGGGGCAGGTCAAGGGAAGGGTAAGAAGGAGTAAATATTGGCACCACTCAGACCCAAGTGGCCCGCCGATGGTCGTCATTTCATTGATCAAGAAGGCTTCTATTGGGCATTGTGGCAGATGTCGCTTAATCTTTGGGTTGGTGGCTTACCGTAACCGGTCAACGTCCGCACACGTGAAGCCCGCAATTGCTCACTATTGGGCAGGATCTAGCCGCCCACTATCGCCTAGCGGGAGAAGTGGCAGCGGAGAAACATCCCCATCAGTACGTGCTATTGGTCTACCGTCTAATGAGCCGAAAACATATGAGCAACACCATTCTCAGCTCTGAAGCTTTAAAACCACAGACTCTGGAGAGTGTCGGAAAGTCTAAGCAAAATGCACTTCACCACTTCTGTCGTGCTTCTACTCCCAGCGCTAGCTCAATGTGCGAATATCATAATATCCAACGACGACGGCTGGGCCGAAGCCAACATTCGCGCCTTCTACAACTCCTTGAAAGCCGGTGGCAACAGCGTGATTGTTTCTGCGCCCGCCACCGATAAGTCCGGATCAGGCTCAACAGACGTCCCACCAACACCCCTACTCGGTGCGTGCGAGTTCGACAGCTGTCCAAGGGGCTCTCCAGCCACCGGCAACAACGCAAGCGATCCAGCACTGAACTACGTGAATTCGTTCCCCGTGACGGCGATCAAATATGGTATCAGCACCCTCGCACCTACGCTCTTCGCTGGTGCGCCGATAGACATAGCTGTCACTGGTTCCAACGTAGGAGGTGTGCTTTCTCTCCTCCAAAGAAACCCCGTCCCAGACTCAAAGTCACTAACATCACCGCAGTAAACACCGGATTCTTCACCCAGTTCTCCGGTACAGTCGGCGCAGCGACCGAAGCCGCAAAGCAAGGCATCCCCGCCATCGCATTCAGCGGGACCACCGGTGACCCCACAGCCTGGAATGTGCCCGCCCCCGCTTATGCAAGCATCTACGCCGACCTCGCGACCAACCTCACGGAAACGCTTCTGGCGACACCGAAACCGCTTTTGCCGAATGGGATATGGCTGAATGTCAACTTTCCCGCCGTTAGCGATACTGCTTGTACTAGGGCTGGCGATTTCAAGTTTGTGCTGACTAGGATTAATGGTGCGATACCGGTGATCACGCCGGATGATGTGGAGCAGTGTGGGAAGAAGAGGTTGTCGAAGGAGGCAGATGTGGTGAAGAGGGGGGACGGGTGCTTTGCGAGCGTTAGTGTGGGGAGGGCGGATTTGAAGACGGATGCGGGAAGAGACGCACAGGCGATTGTAGTGGACAAACTGGGGGCCTTGTTGACTTGCTTGCCATGAGTTGTTAGGCGATATAAATATTATGTTCCGTCTTTGTCCGTAGGCTTCTTTTGACTATGCAATCTTCGACTATTGTGGCGTCTTCCCTATGCTCATTTGAACCAGTGAGTTTGAGAGCGAGGTCCAGCCATCACTCTGCATGATGTTTGGACAGAGGAAGCTTCTTTGGTAACAAAGCTCTTCTTTCAATTGGGTAAATGGGACACATATTCAGGCACATTATCGCACAAACATCCAAAATCCAAACGCCATGCTCATGCAAATCAACATGAAAGCAGACCAGCTGCCTTGGCAGTTCAAATGAACGTATTCCATCATTGAGTGCTTGATGCCCGCATCATTGAGCATACCAAACAAATTTTCTCTCTCCACAAGCAAGCGCAATCAATCACCAATGCTTGGGATCAAACGAAATTTGAAGCTCTTTGCTGAGCTTAGTGAGCCCAAACTCGTGGAATTTCTTCAGCGTTTCATTATTAGGTAAGTTCTTTTCGCGCCCTTTGTGCTCGTCCACCATTTCTCTAGGCTCAGCCGTATCGGGGCGTACAATGTCAGGGATATGCAGTGCGGATGACGCTATAGAGGTAGTGCTGATCTGAGGCGGAGGCATGCTTTCCGGTGTCTCGCCTCTGGATCGACGCGCCAGATCCTCTTGCATTTCTGCATGGCCGAACTCGATTGCTTTTGAGGTCAGCAGAGCTTCACAAGCCTGGTAGATAGGATGATGTCCTACTAGTGGGTAGACCTGGTCCTTTTTAGTACACAAGGTACGAGTGCAAAGCATGCATGCCTTTCTCTGGGGTGGACTTGGTTCTAAATTTCCAAAAAGTCCAATTGCATCCTTTAGGACTGCGATTTAGATCAGCATGTGTGTCCAATGGGTCAAAATATGCCAGGCGAGGAACGTACACGTTTCTCACGGTTTCTTGTTTGTACAAGGCTTCACCATGGAAAACGTTCTCAATTTCCGTGGGGTAATGTAGGCCAAAATGGTTGAAGATCCAATCAGAAGCACCAGAGTGCAAGCAATTGATAGTGAAGGCAGGGAAATTCTTGATTTGTAGCTTGCAATAGCTTCTATCAGCCGCTTGCAGAATGATGCCTTCATATTGAAGAGCTAGGTATACTCACAATTGTGAATTGGGGCTTCGTTTCCCTATCTTTGGGTCCCATTCAAAGGACTTTTTCACGTCTTTTTCGGTAAGATCCAAATTGCCGTGTCTGTTGTCCGAGCATTAAGGCACACTCTATCCGTCCAAGCACAGAGACTTACAGTTGCAAAACGAACGAAGATAGAGATGGCGCAACAATATGGGTAAATCTGCCCCGGGGAATAGTAGCTAGTTGCAGAATCTCATTCGAAGATGGGCCAGATGAAGTTGACATGGCTGCTGCTTGTGATATGTACTAGTCGACCAGCGACAGGTACCTGAGGATTGCAAATTGAAAGGATGTGTGAAGAAGACATGGAAGTTTTCTCCCAAAGTACTAATATATACATCTGGATTTCTTTGTCCTCAATATCCAAACCTGATTGGGATTTGAGGCACTACAGATGAAAGAGACGTAGGGGACTGTCTCGTGGGAGCAGCATCGGTGTCAGAGATTGAAGACTTCTTTGATGTGTCTTCAAATCTGGGACGGTGGTGGAACAAGCCTCTCCTTTCTCTATTCATCATTTCAACGAGATAAAGAACACAAGTTGCGAAACATCTTCTGAGAGCCCAGCGTACCCAGCATGGATGTGAGACGATCTCGGATGAAACTTGGAAAGCATTGGTTTGTAGATAGAGATCTTACGAGGATGAAAAGTGTCCTGCGCTCTATCCATGTTACGAAATGTGCAAGGCAGCAATTCTTGATCAGTGGAAGAGTTTGAATGAAGCAGCGCTTGACGGAACCGGAACATCTGTGTGCAGCGACTTGTCAATTCATTTGTTCCTAGGTCATCAAAACTTCCAAACGCCGTACCAATACACCATTTATGAGCGGACCAGCCGTCTCATAAGTTCCAAAGAAAGTGATCAGACATTATGTGCCCGGTGCCCGCACCTTCAACTCAAAAACAACAACGACAAAGGAATCCTCATGAAACGCAAGAAGCGTTTCGCGATTACCACCACCTCTCCTGTTCAGCTTCATACTTCTTGCCTTGCTTCTCTTTTCTCCAATTTTTGACGGCGCTTCTCTGCTGCAAATTTGAGGTCCCAAAGTTCGTTATATGCTTTTGGCACCAAACCGACCTCTCCGAGCTTGAGTTTGACGTGGTCAAGGGTGTCGATGGCGAGAAGTAGCTTGCCGATCTCTCTGACTCTCGGAACGAGACGATTATAGTATGCCATTTCTTCTTTGTTGAGATGAGGCGGACGCTGCTGTGCTGACGAGTTGTGGCTCTCCATGCTGATTCTGCTCTGTTTTATTGAAGAGTCGTCCGAGGTGGCAGATGATGGTTCGCTGTCGAAACTGGCTCTGCCGGCCTCGAGCGATGATCGGACTGACTTGTGATTTCTCTTGGCCAGCATCTCCATCTCCTTCTGAGGGCCTATCTCGATGCCTGTGACGTAGTCAGCCTTGCTTTGCTTTACAGCGGGCAATAGCCGTACTGATTTCTTTGGTATTCTTGAGCCACAACAGTCGGTAGCCATAGAGACCACTGTATCCTTGTGCAAACGGTCCGCCTTGCGCAGGTGCCAATAGGTATCTGTAGAATGTCCACTTCCAGCCCGGAAGTCTGACATGTTGGTCAGCAAGGTTTTCTATTGCCTAAGCCACTGGGAGTGGAGAACACACAAAGCTTGGACTGCCTGTAGCTTGTAGCAGCGTGCATCTGCAACGTCGACCGAGTCTGCGAATTCGAAGCCAAACGTTCTGCAGATCCACTGGTAACCCACAACATTTCCCACACCACAGTCGATCCTGAACAATGGGAAGCTCTTGGACTTTGGATCGCGATCGTCTGAGAACCGAGTCTACCATTGGCTATGATTAGCCTCACGGTATCTTGGCATAGCACCGTTAGACCTTGGTTCCCTCACAATTGTGACATTAGGTTCTTTCGGATCTTTGGCCCCCTTCGGGCATTCCTTGAAGTACTGTTCTACCTGTTTGTCCGTGATGTCTTGTGGATTGTCTCTATGAACTGTTAGTAGGTGCGAAGGCGGACAGTTGAGGATGGGCATACACTTGCAAGACCAAGGAAAAGAGAGTCGGTGACAGGTCATGGGTGAGTCGTTTGCTGGACATGCTTCCGAACATGATGGGTTCTTCGGACGACTCCGACTCACGGCCAGAGGAGGAGGACATGTTCACTCTCTTATGTACTTAAGACAATCGAATAGCGTCGAAGTTAGAGTTAATGGAAGCTGTGTCTTGAGCTGAAGATTGTCTTCGTGGATTGGTGGAGGGTTATTGAGGAAAAGAGAAATACTCTGTCCAGGTCGCCATCTTATACACATAGGCGTTTTTGTCTACAAAGTCGAATCACTGGCAGAAGCTCAAACATAGACGTAACAGGGACGTCAGAGCATTGTCCGAGAAGAGTAGCAGAAAGGCTACTGAATAAATGCTTTCTTTGATCTTTTCCATGGTCCAAAACTTCGTTGAAACAAGACTCCTGTCAAGTAAGATAACATATGCCTGTGTGTGCATAATGATTATGCCTTCAACTATGTCATCCGCACATGCAGTGAATAGACTGTGGTAGCGACGGATACTGTATCCACTGTGAGGCGATTGTAAGGTGTTCAATACTTGCTCAGAGCATGATTTGCGGACATGAGGCCACTGTGTTCAAGCGATCTGGGTTTCAAAGAGACAAAGAACGAGAATGAGCGAAACAAATCTCACACAGCAATTAAACATCAAGTATTCAGGTGCCCGCACCAAACTCCAGAACTCCACCAATGACTAATTAAATGAGCAACAATGATCACAGGAGCCAGTCCAACTATCAGAACCAGATTGTGCGCCCGCCGACGGACCTCACTAGCTCGGCCCAACCCTCCTGTAACTCCAGCTTTGAAGCAACTTCTTCCCTCGTGGGGACCAGAGTATCAGCCTCAATTTGACTGAGCTCAGGTGGCCTCGCTCTTGCAGCGGGTGAAGTGCTTAAGCGCCTATGTTCCTCGGGCTCTGGAAGTGAATGTAGGCTCGAGGCTAGGGATCGGTGCTTCAGCATATCGACAAGCATCGGATCGCCGAGGCAGATCTCTGTTCATATGTGAGCCCAGTATCAGAGCCTCGAGGATTTGGGTGTGTACTGATAGAACCGTCCTTGCGAGAGACAGAGACTTTGAAATTGAAGAAGCCATCTATTAGTTCATTTGTCTTCGACATTGGGTATTTCCAGAACTCCCAGACAGAGCCCTCGGGTCTGTATCATTTATCAGCATTGTAGATTAGTAGAGACAAATCATTAGGTTGTGTGAAGAACAGTTAAGAAGATCAGATCAGCTTACAAGGATTCGTTCTTCGCCGTCCGCTGATATTCGGCTTCACCAGTATTGGTGTCGTCTGCTGGCCTAGCGAGGCCAAAGGTTTTTCCGATCCAATGTGAGGGGTCGACGTTTTCACAATCAATGTAGAATAGCGGTAATGGGTCGTTGTCCTTGTCATTTGCCCTAGTCTGAGATAGTGTAAGACTTGTTTTTGAGCTTTGACAGCCATGTCAATCGTAAACTTACGATAATAAAGGACGGACGAGTGAAGAATAGTTCCTCGGAAGGTATCGGCTCAAAAATTCTCTCCACTTCCTCTGTTTTCACCTCTTTGGGTTGTTTCCTGCGCACATCAATCGACATTCATGTGGCTTGAGTGATAGAGTTGCCTACACGTATAAGAGGTAGGAGTACATCCCTGGTTTTGCGAGAAAGACTCCATCACCATCAGTCAAAGAAGTTGACCCTCTGGATTCCCTAGAGCCTGTAGACATCCTTTCGGCTGCTGATTCAGGTGAAGACGCCATGTCTGTGTATGATGCAACTGAGGTAGTCGACCAGCGACAGAAGGATGAAGAAGCAAGACGTGTAGAAATGTGATGAAGGTAGACTTTTGTGCAGACGAAGGTGTAATGAAGAAAAGGGAAAACTTTCGTCCTGAGCTGCCATCTTATACATCTGGATCTCTTTGTCCTAGACGTCGAAACATGTGTGGCAGCTGTTGCGAGCACAAGGAGGTAGAACGTCAGAGTAAGGTCTCATGGGAGTAGCAGCTAGGTCACAGACTTCAAAGATTCTTTGATTTGGAAACATATACGCAACAGTCTCAAACCGAAACTTGTGGCACTGGGACCCAAGTACTTGAGTGGCGTTATTGACATTCTGGTGCTGACTTGAAAGCACAGGTACAGTTGATGTCACTCAAATAGAAAGATGTGGGTGCTGAGGTACCCATCATGTCGTAAGCGTGCCAGAGAAACATTGATGAAACGCGGGAGTATCAGAGGACAACGAAGTATAAAACGGGAACCCTAAGCCTATGTGGGCACAGTCCTAAAACGTTCTTTTGATATTCATGAAAAACAGAAAGGACTAAATCGTTGGCACAGCTTACCTCTTGTCCGTCTCAAGGGTTCTGGCGGTCAAGTTTGAGTGCGCAGATGGTAGATGTCTGTTCTTGTTTGGCAGTATGAATCAACAAGTCCCGGAAAAGAACATTACCAGCAGAGCCAAACACGAAAGCCCAGAACATCGGCTTCGGGTGAATAGATAGCTTGGTGATATCATTAGAGACGAACATCATAGAGACTCGTGGCGGAAGCTAAAGGCACCGAATTAGGATTGAAAATCAGTCTTGATCAAAACGGAAGTAAAGCTAGACATACTACTCCCTCTTGCAACTCGCCCAAAATGCAAGAAAAAGTCTTTGTGGATTTACTTTTCAGCGGTGTCAGTTGATGAATCATAGTCTTCCTCCTCAGAATCGCTGACCACCTGCCAAGTCTTCTTTGCCTCCCCTGACCCCGCCAGTCTCGCAAGCCACTGCTCTTGATAGCTCTGACTCGCCCAATGCGAATCATGAATTTTATAGGAGACAATTTCCGGAAGCAGTGGATTGCTTATTAGCATTTCGCCAATCCACAAGGTGTTCTCTTCGTGCCCACGGTGCCGAAAATAGTTTTTCAAGTCACGATGATAGTCATGGGCCGTCTTCAGATCCACGTCAACTGCATTTATTTTGATCCTCGGTTGTTGTCCAAGCATCTCAAGTACATCTTGTTGTGGCTCCTCAAGCAGTTTCGCGTAATGGTACGGCGTTCGACATCGATTGTCTCTAGCCTGAACATCCCCTCCGACCCGCAAAATGAGTGAGGTGCAAGCAGTGTCACCGACAGCAAAGTGTAAGGTCGTTGCTCCACGCTTGTCGGTTGCGAAAATGTCAGCTCCACGAGAGATGAGGAGTTCCATGGTCTCAAAACAGGCGGCAGCAGCAGCATAGTGGAGCGGTCTTCTGCCCTCGTTATCTTGCGCGTTAACCTCAAGGCAATATTGAGAACCTTGATCGCAATATTTTAGAATCGTCTCCAACCTTGGGGTACTATGAAAAGCCAGGTGCAGAAGGGTACACCCTTGCGACGTGACTTCTTGAATGTCAGCGCTGTATTCGATAAGCATTTGAATGATCTCTACATTCGCCGCGTCCTCGCGTAGGAGTTCCACGAACTCTGGGACCCAGGGAAGTTTAGGCCACGGTACCAGACCATATTGCCATCCTTGGAGTTGGTTTTCAAACGCAAGCCATCTTTGATCTTTCAAAGCGGTGGGTCTTTGACTAAGGTCCATGTTACCAAGCACCCTCAAGCGATGCTTGAAGATCTCGATGGTATCTGCGGCAGTCTGTAGCAGGGTCAGTCCGGTGCTGTGATCATTGGCACTTGGAGCAGCTCCCGCTTTGAGTAGTAGTCGTAAAGATTCAGCTCGTGCATTATGGATAGCTTCGACAGTCAGGGCACGGTTTTTGTTCGTCTCAAAATCAACACTGGCGCCATTGGCTAAGACAAATTCCATGACACGTGTTATGCCATGGCGGGTAGCATACGTTAAGACGTCGTTGAGTGCTACGAGGCGTGCCATCTGGTCGGTTTTGGAACTGACGTATTCTTGCAGTACGTTCAGATTCTCAGCGTAGATCGCATATTTTATCGTCTGCCACAGTGCATCGATTATGACTTCATGTTTCAATAAGAGGTCAATCACAACATCGCGGCCTTCAGTGATGCTCTTGTGCAACAGTATCTGTTGCGAGTCTTTTTCAGGATGCTTCAAGTCTACACCAGCTTGCACCAAGGCTTCTATCATATCTGCGTTGCCAATCTGCTCTGCCCAATGCAACGCGGATCGCCCTTCATGATTGTTCAATTCCGACCTCTCAACTTGCTTAGCGTGAAGTAACAGACGTAGAACGTGTGTTAGACTGAAGGAAACGGCTATTTGAATAGGCGTCAGGAGATGGATCTTGACATCAATGCCTTCACATACGTTGAGACTCTTTTTCTTATATTGTGCCATCAGAGCATTCCTCAGAGTGGGTCCCGATGACAAAAATCGGAGGATCATGTCTTCACAGGACCTTTCTGGGCGTCCGCGAGCATGCAGTCCCCAATGCTCAGCAGCATATTCTAAGAATGGATACTCTTCTAACCTTGCTGGAAGAAAGCGACGCTTCGAGATCTTTTGATAAGGCTTTCCTTGAGGATTCACCTTGACATGGAACGTAAGAAACTTGCAGGGTTTTTGGAATTCTTCGAAGCTTAGATATGTCAAACAGGTTCTCGTAAGATGAGTTGATACTTCGTCAAGCTTTCCTTTGATAATCCCCTCCAAATACCTTTGAGCGGTGTAATGTACGAGTCTGACGGTTTGGCTGAAAGGCTCTATCGCAACGAGACCTTTGCAGCATTTGCGAATGTCCTCCATCGCTGATAAGTTTTCAGCTTGAAAGTGTATATCCTCATGCTCTACAGCAAGTGCGTGGCGAAGCTCCTCAATTTTAAGTAGTCGAGGTGACAGGCAGAGCCACCATATCGTGTATTGTGCCATTGCTATCCTATCTTCATCCTGGTTCTGGACTCTCTTCCAAGCATCGTCGTAGATGCCATTAAGACCGGAAGGTAAAGAATTCAACTTCGTTCGCAATCTAGCAACATTCATGAGCTGATAAAGAGAGTCTAGGTGAAGCTTAGCACTTAGGAACATGCCATCTGCTTTCGTGACCACTGCTGTAATGATCTCATCCCGGAGAGCACCATCTTCTTTAATCTTCAAAGCTATGGACTGGCTTTCAAACATGTCAGGACTGTCAAGACACCTTCTAACTATGCCAGCTATCTCTCTGTTGGACGCACGAAATTCCATCTCTTTGGCGCCGGGGAACAGGGTATACTTCTGTTCACGTGATGTAATGAACAGATGAACGCTGGCACGCCCTTCCAGTAATTGGTTGAGCTCCCGGGCAATTTTTGCTCGGTCTCTCGGTTCAATCTCGTCAAAGGCATCTATCAAGACGAAAGCTTCATCGTATTGATCCATGGCCATTTGTACGAGGTTTTTGATCTCTTCCATGTCAGGCGTCGTTTGATTCTCTAGGTGCTTTTCGTAGAGTGTTTCCATTTTGGACAGAAGAGCTTCATTCTCCCGTAGCCACAATTGTGGCCAGAGGCTTGCAATGATACGCTCGGGAGTCTGGTCGGAAAGTTTTTTGAAGTCGCAATAGATGCAAGACACTGCTAACTTTGAATTATCTCGTGTGGACCGGACGAGATGCTCGAACAGCACAGATCTATGATGAGGCATGTTGTCAGTCGTTAATACAAAATGGCTTACAGGCAACGGCGCCACTCACGTTAGAACAGTCTTTCCAGCACCGGCTTGGCATAACCTGTATCAGAAGATTGTTTGAGCTAACGGACGCAAAGCTCTACTTACGCATGCCGTGACACCATAACACCGCATTCGGAGTACTCTCCCAGTCACTTAAGACTGATGATCTTAGGAAAGTCTTAGCTCCGTGGAAGTAGTCCTCTTGGAAAACGTCCTTCTGCTTTTGAGAAAACGTCAGAGGCGAGAACCATTGTGTAATGACGTTAAGCTTTTTTTCAGGCGCTAAGCTCAGAAATCAGCTTTGGCTATGGCATTTAGCAGTCAGTTGGAGGGCAACCGTGGTGGATATTCTTTTGTCCCGTAAGTTCAACATTATGGAAGTCTCCCCCGGAGATGGACGCTGTCGAGTAATGCTGTTCCATTGCTGAGCCCAAGGAGACTTGTAGCTAGGTTGACAATCGAAAGACACGCTTTCAAGTCCTTTTATCTTGTCTAAGTCGCTAATACACCGACCCAGCTAGGAAATTGCTCACATACCGACTTTAGCCTCCAGCAAAAGCCCACCGGGAAGTCGCGTTCTGCTTGTTCTGGCTACTTGCATAGAGTTCTGCCATCTCCGTAGGCTTCCGTTTCTCACCGACTGTCATTATTACACCAACGGCAGCCCAGGGCATATGGCATGTTTCAATCCAAAGCCGAGGATGTGGTCACAACACGGATGATGACGTGAGAGAGCAACTTCCCTTAACCTTCACCTACTATCATAAACATTGAATGAGGCTCGAATTGGACTGCAGCAACCGTTGGCGGCTTCATTGAAGTATGATCATCTGCCAGCACTCTCCAAGTTCCAGCAACCAGTGCATTGACGCCTTATAATGTTTGTGTAATGCCGTTGGTGTAGTCATACACACGCCGGAAACACCATCCTTGACCGGCCGTAGGCTTTTCGGCATGCAAAGACCCTTTCCAATGCAGAAAATATGTCTCTACAGTCTTCTCCTGCAGGCGACCGCTCCGGCCAGCGAAGCGTAAAATGGCTGCCTAATTGTGGCTGCGTACAAATGGGTAGCCATCGGATGTATCTTGAGTTGCGACCGCATGCCCGTTGACATCTGATGAGAACAGAAATGGCTCAAGCAACCTCCGACAGTTCAGGATTAGCTGTGATTCGCGATCCAACGCCAGCACTGATAGAGTGAGTTCACGACAAACTCAGTCTATAGCGCTGACTAGATCAAGCATCTGCTTCGTCCATGGTTTGGGCGGTGGCCGAGTGTCTACATGGTCCACTGGCGACGGTTCCTGGCCCGAAAAGGGAGGTATCTTCTGGCCTGGTGATCTGCTCCACAAAGACATCAAAAATGCTCGCATCTTGACCTGGGGATACGACGCTGATCCTGTGCGTTTCTGGTCGAGGACGTCAAAAAATCTGATCGAGGACCATGCGAGGGCGATGTTGGAAGACCTTCGTATACTGCGCTCAGAATCGCAGACAGTTGAGCGCCCAATCATCTTCGTAGCCCACAGCCTGGGCGGGGCTGTGTGTGCAAATGTAGGTTGACGGGATTCAAGGCTGGAATAGTTTCCTGATGCAGCGACAGAGTCTGATGATAGATGCGAATGAGCACCCATCGGCCGAGAACAAGATTGCTGATCCTACTGGCGGCATTGCTTTCATGGGGACACCTTTCGAAGGCTCAGACAAGACTAAGTGGCTGCATAAGGCGCAAAAGATCACAAAAATCATACATGGTGGTCAACCTACCGAAAATCTTGCAAGCCAGTTGAGCACAGGTACAGTCGCACTTGCAGCCATTGGCAACCATTTCCCTGGTTGGCTACGCGGACGCAAAGAAACGCCCAAGTCAGAGATCCGCGTTATGTGTTTCTTCGGAGAGTATGAGTCCATCATAGGTGAAGTCGTAAGTAAAGATTCGGCTTGCATTGACGGCTTCGACCAACTCGCCATCGGTGCCGATCATGTCGGCATGTGCAAGTATTCGTCAGATGAAGATGACAACTACAAAAAGGTCTTAGGCGTGTTGAAGAAATGGGTGTGAGAGATCATCGCCAAAGACGCCACTGAAAAGCGAAGCGAAAAAGTGAGTTCTTCCGCCACCAGAGGCGTGGGATTGTGATCGTGTTGCTGAAAGGGAAGTAGCCATCCCAATATTCGTCTGTAGTCAACGTTTCAGGAGGTAAATTCATAGGAGGTACCCAAACGGGCCAAGACAATTCAAAGAGCAAGACCAAAGATTCTCATAATACCTATGTAAGTTCGACCAAAGTGATTATCGTGGAAAGAGCTGATCACTGTCGCCCAGAATATTGGTAAAGAATAAACCATATTGGGTCCAAATCTGGTATCAGGCAGATGGGATCATCGGCCGCTGTAGGAGATGACGAGTATGGAGTAGGTAATTGTGTCGCAGTAAGGTAACGATCGAGAATGATCTATGTGTGTCGTCAGATTGCGGAAGCTCCAGTCCAAGCCATGTCTGTTCAATTACCAAAGTATTGTCTTCGGCCTGCCTGAGTTGTTGATACAACTACAACGCTTCACCTCTGTTCATGGCCTGCTTCGGTATCTTTCAACCGCCGCCATCTATTGGCCCATGTTTCGATCTTTCAAGTGTACCAATACAAGCTAAGTGACTTCTCACCACCGTAGCATCCATAGATCTTTGCAGCTACTCTGCTTCTTCTCTTGCTGAGACTTCTTAGTCGTCGCAGCAGTGTATAGCGCACAGCGTCTTCCCGTCCCTCGAGCTACCAGGCCCGCACACATCTACGCTGAAGCAAGAGAGCAAGAGCCTGCTCGAACCATCACAGCAATTGACACTGCAACACGCCTTTTCCAGCTTACTGCTGCCATCACAAAAGTTCATCCCACAGAAAGCCTTTCTGAGCTGGCTTCTGCCGTCGCAGCAATTCGTACTGAAGCATGCATGTGTGACTTGTGACTCCCCATCGCAATAGTTCAGTTCGCAGCATGCCTGCGTGACTTGAGAGGCACCATCGCAGCAGGACATCACACAGCATGCGTGTGTGAAACTGTCTTTGTGGTCGCAGCAATTGAGGGCTATAGGTGTAGGACTGCATCTTGACGATTGCGTCTTTTCCTGTTGCTTCGTCTTTTGCTTTGGAGCCGAGAAGGTCATTTGAGCGGGTGGTTTGTAGCCTTGTGGGGGTGGGGGAGGGGTAGAGCTGTATGGAGGTGGTGGTTCCCAATGGACTGTCGCGTCGCACCTGTGTACAGCCGGTCGTCTGCCCTCGAAGACGATTTCTTCGTTGTCGGTGACAGGCGACATGGCGTATTCTCCTCTATCAAGTACGCGGGCGGGGCTTAAAGCCTTCTCAGTGACTTTACTGATAACAATCAAGTTGGTATTGATCTTAGTTGCCGTGCCATATGAGTCACGTGATTTAAGCTTTGCCGTAGAATAATGAGGCTAGCGTCTTCCTTAGTCAGCAAGAAAGGACAATTCTTCGTCCTTGCGTCATATATTTAGATGAGACAGCTGTAAGAGCTTTCACATCTACGTTCGACATATACGCGGCGACAGTTTTGCAGTCTCATTGCTTACTGTCAATGTTTTGGACACGACATAGACGCAGGTCGCGAACCGCGTCTCGGTCTGACAATGTTCTTCGTCATCCGAGGTGTTTATGATTGATCCCCATTCTGAGAATGTTGTTGCAAAGTCTACTACTTGTTATCAGGATTTGACTTGACGAGTTCTCACCCGTTGCCTTCCGACTCGTTGAACTATGCTCTGTTGCTGGCGCCATCTGGAGACTCCCTCGCGCTCTTTCAGCACAGTCTTGCGCTGCCCAAGTTGGCTCATCCTAGTTCTGGTAATGTGGACTGCAATAGATTCGCGCCGTGAGTCTGGTCCTGTTTTTTTACCTTTCAGAAACAAGAGACGGTTAAGATTACTGAAGTCCAACACTCCAGAGTAGGCTTCCTCGCCTCTCAGCGATGCTCTGCCACTCTCGGTCGACGCAAGGTTCTTACTGTCGCCTTCCCTAGACTTCGAATACGACGATTGAGTCTTCCTTATCGGCTCTGTTTACATGGCCGCCCTGTACACTCTAAAAAATGGTTCCCGGAAAGCCCATGCCATTGGAGCCCGGGGGTCCCCAGCAGCGGGCTGCGTGACACCTTCCACCAATCCTTTCCTGGGCGCGATATCAAACGACTGCATTTGGAACAAACGTAATATTGAGTTTCAATTTGCAACTCGGATAGTGTCAACCAAAATGCTTACGCAGGAAGCGCTAGGGCAGGCTGCTATGGCGCTTTCTTATTCCCATATAGCGAGACGGCCAAAATTTCAAGCAGACCAGAGCTTTCATCATATGGAGCGACCGCGTTACTGCGTTTCCTAGTGATTCTTTCCAACGTGTCGTTAGACGATGCGGATTTGATCGAGGTAGACCAGTTGTATTGCTTTGCGGATCGTACGTACGGCCTAACTCCCACACACTTCTCTTGTGACAGGAAGTACAAGGAAGTGGTTCGATTCAGAGGTTCATTTCGCAGTCAAGTGATCTCTCACGCTCTTCCTCGAGTTCACGTCTTGGCTGCAGCGCAAAAGCTTCCCTAGAGCCTTCTAATGCTGGCAAATCGCCCACCGTTTCGCCGGTACGAGATATGTTCAAGCATCCACAGCGCTTGCTCCTTCTTTTTAACGGTTCAAACACAAGCGCCTGGATGTCCAGCCTTTTGAGAAGGATACGGTATGTTGGCAAGCAAGCCGCAAAGATGTACATCCCCGGCCCAATGATAGCCCACTTAGTCCACGAAACACCAGTCCCTATTAGACTTTAAGCAGATCGACTTGCAATGAGAAGCAAACACGCTTACAGCTTGGGTCATAGCCGAGACGAGCGTGGAACATCATGCTAGATCTTACGCATGTAGTGATCATCCCACTAAACCACGAGTCAACTCCGACTCAAAAAGTAATTGGGGCGACTCACACGCTGCCAGTCATGAATACTACCGTCAATCCAACCTTCTGCGGAACAGATGATTGCAACTTCCATACGATTGGAAGAGGAAGGATCAAGATAGCGACATCTGTCGCTAGATTTGAGATACTATAATAATGAAGAAACTTTGTGCCATCCAAGCATCTGTGCGGCTGCTTTGCTTCAACACCAGGCATATCATACGTGGGCTTGCACTGGAGGATGGTCCCAATGACTTGAGTGATACACAGGGCGCATACGAGTCCTAGTAACACATACATGGCGCGTGCAAACCATCTCATTGGGAATGTTCTTAGCAGAAACATCAGGATCGACAATTTCGCAAACGCGATCGCACAGGAATATAGACATTCGTCGCCGATCCGGAACTACGAAGACCTTCAGTAAAATACGCAACGGGAACAAATCAGAGTGCACCTTGAAACCAAGCTTGCTCATGTCAGTGGGAAGTGCGTCGACATGATGACCCAGTAGACCGACAGAGAGTGCTGTCGCTACGGTTAGCATGACAAGTGGATGAACAACTTGATGTAACCAGCCTTGCTCACCCCATAGTGCCAGACTGCAGTTGCCAATACAAGCAACAGCAGCAGGAACGATCATGATATCATCAACACCATAGCGAGATTTGCTGAGCGATTTGGCGTACATCCGTAACGATACAGTCAATACAATAAGCACAATGAAAGCTAATGCGACGTCTCGTAGCGAGTCCCCATCGTACTGGCGGAGGTATGCATCCGAAAAAGATGAAGAATGAGTTACTTTATTATCCAGTGAGGACATTCTGGTAATACTAGAATCTGCTGATGGTGATCAGAGTGCTGGTACCTAATAAATATAAGCAATCCCGGAGGTCTCGCTCCTCTGCTGCTGGCGGACAGACAATATGTTACGCCAATTGATTGGACCATATAGCAGTCAGCCTTTCATGCACGAAAACGCAACCACCCCTACAATATCCATTAGCGCAACATTACTGGTCCGCACAAAATGCCTCAACGCGGTCAGCATGGTCATGAAGCCTCTGTAGCAATGAGGGTCATAGTTGATGCAACTGCTACATCATTGCGCACACCCCCTTTAACCTCTTTTCCATCAAGTCACGACACAGCCACGATCTCACCAAGGCTCTCGCCAGCCACGTCAACATTTCCAGTAGACACCCCTCCACTCTGCGCCGAAGCAAGCACAAACCAAACCCTCTCCTCATCCACATCACTCATACCACCCCACCCGCGTCTAAGTTGCGGGTTCCACGGATCCTGCGGCGTCACGGCATCGCACATATTGAATATCCCGATCACAATATCATAAACATTCTGGAAGCTGAAAGTGGCGCTCCTGTAGCTGTCGCGGCTATGGAGCTCAATGTGGCAGCCTTCCATAGCCCATGTGAAGGGTTTGCCTACGTCGCGGGGACCGAAGGTTTGTGGGGTTGAGAAGTTGGCCTCTAGGATTAGGAGCGTTGTTGCTGGACTGCAGGTTGCGAGGGAGATGGGGAGGTAGGGGACTACATGTTTGGGGCTGGGGAAGCAGTCGGCGTGTCTTTCAGATAAAAGGGTGTTGTTTGTTGTGGATACACCGTCTGCGGCAGGTGGCGGAGAACTGAACGCAGTATCAGTGGTGACGTTGATGATAGGATGACCGGCTGGCGCTGTTGATACAGCTGTCGTGGACGCCAGATATGTGAAACTCAGCAGTCGCAGGAAAAATGGCCGCAGAGCCGTCATGGGCAGCGCCGCGGTCCACTTTGCGTATTCAGGGGCTATCTAGGTATGTCATAAAGTAATGGAATGACTATTTGAGACAAGACATGGATCTTACGTCCAAATTTGCACAATCACGGCACTCGTATGACCACGGCGATACAGAGAACAGTGAGTGCCTCTACCAGCAGCTCTGATCGAGTTGAAACATGTTTGGCGCTTATCGACCCTCGTACTCGTGTTGCAGAAATCATAGATGCGCAAGCCTCTCCGTCTAAGACACCATCGATTCCTCAACATACGTGGGGTGAAAGATCCAGATGCTCTAGACCTCATGTGCAAGCTCGTCCGTGAATAACAAGGGATGGTCGGTTTCTCAACACGTTCAAGAATTTCAAAGCATCGACGAGCGTTTTAAAAGGGACAAGCTAATTCCACTGTCGAAAAAGCCCCATGACTCCCACCACGATCGATTGAATGCCCGAGGTCAACAGATAAATACCAAGGCATCATTGCCAGAACGCCTTATCGCCATCTTGCTCTTTCATGCACAGACTAAGTCAATTGCTGCTTTCAATCATTGAGATCGAACGGCTAGAATTGATTATCTTTTGACCTACCTTAGACTGAGCCTTACCCCCAACCTTCGCACTTATTACATGTATTCTTAGAGGCACACATTCATACTATTTGATTCGACTACATCCTCAATCCTGTTATTGTTGACCGTTCTCTTTATCCCGCTGCTCACGAACCACTTCCGCCATCTTCCGATTCTGCCTTCGAAAACCGAAGGACCAGCTGAGGAGTACAAGCGCCGTCAGCACCGACGTAAACACAAAGTACAACCATATCCAGCCACTGACAACATTTCGCTTCGCCTGAAAATCGAAGAAACTCGTGCTAAAGAAAGTTGCGATGAAAGTGCCCGGAAGGAAGATCAAAGTGACCGCTGCATTAATCCGCATGTCGATGTTTCCGCGTTGAGTCAAGAGCGCTAGGTTGCGAGACTCTTCCGCAATTTCCTTCATCGCTGCGCTCTCTTTGAAGGCGGCTTCGGCGAGTTGGTGAGATGAGGTCGCTGTCTCGATATTGAGGCGATTGTCTTTTTGGCCTATTAGGCTGAACACCTGTGCGAGGAGTGGATATTAGCTCCAACAGAACTCAATATGTCTGGGGCTACGAACAGTCTGGACTTGTGCCTGTGTTCGTTGTAGTAGAAGAGATCGGTTCAGCTGAGCGCCTGCGACGAGACTCCGCGCATGGGACACACTGTCGCTGATGATTTCTCGGGAGAGCGACGAGTCTGACCGATCATTGATCTCTCGATCCGCCGTTGTCAGAAGATCGAGGGCCTGTTGACTCGCTGTGAAAGTAAGTTCGCAGTAAGCCAAGGTGCCAATGAGGGAGGTAAGCTTCTGGGTGATAAGGTCAAAATCGAGTAGACCTGCTTTGGCCTTCAGAGCTTCCCGAGTGATGTTGCGGCGGGGATCGACGGAGAAGCCGTATTTCATGCCAGTTTCCAACTCCAGACTCTCGAGAGCACGAGCTCGATGCTCGACGACTGCGACGAAGTGGCGAACTTTGGAACTCACCAGAAGCATCGGTATGTATAGAGGGTTGGTGAGTAGTAGCTCTGCATTGGAAATCGAATTCATTAGAACACTGATCTCGTGTTCTTCCAGGCCTTGTACAATGCAGTAGGTCATCTGCAAAGCTTTGTTGTACGACAATCCTATACAGTAGTCCCAGTCTCTTGATCTGGCGCCACGAATGACAAGAGCTTGATAATCAGCTGGGAGCACGTTCCAGTGTTTGAAAGTGCTTACTCCAAGTTTCACCATCTGCTGAAACCTTATGATTGCTCGTTATGACTGGCAGTGTGTGGACCATGGATGTCGATACAGTGCGATCGAGATTCCAAGTCAACGTCAAAAGCTTGAAAGTATCCTTTGAAAGCGGTATAGGCAGAAAGTCAGAGTCGCTGAAATGAGCCTCGGGGCTACAAACGCTAGATGATCTGTCAGATAGGTAGGCGGACAACCTCTTCCGGACATTTAGGATTTACAGCAACCGTAAACATTGATGTGCCGAAGACCTATCAATCTCTGGCTCTGAGACTGCGGACACGTGCTATTGATGGTCAGTGCGTAGATGCAAACATCGTGACACTGGCGTTACCTTGCTTTTTATCCAATCAGGTAAGTCGCACTCCTTGATCTGGCCTTTCTGAACACCGCAGCAGCCTCTAGATTCCTGGCCACGTATAAGCCCCGAGAGCTATGCAGCCTAGTATGCATACCCCGCCTTTCCAAACGTCAACAATGCGATGGCCATCACGTGGAGCAAAGTAAGCATCAAGCTGATGGAGGGGCTGGAAATCTTTCACAAAATTGGCCTGGCTCATAATTCCGGTCTGACTGGGATTGCATAGCATCGGGGTGCTGTTGGAACCACGAGACAAGGATAGGTTCTTCGGCGCAGGTCCAGGTCTTGGCTTGCATGAGGGGCTGAAAGTCCAACCCGCCAGGCACAAACATGACCAAATTTACTTGGCTTGGGCTGTTGGAGTGAGATTTCGTAAGGAGACTGTCAAGCGCCCACCGCAGCCAATGTCGAGGTCAAAGGGCTACACATGTTTGATCATCTACATGTATTTCTCAGATTGAGCTGTCAGACAATCAAGCCTTCTAGTAACCGGCAGGTCGATCGTGGCTTCGAGAGGATTGTAAGGGCAACGAACCATACCAGGAATCTACAGGGTTCAACCCCTTCGGCTTTAATACTTTCTCAACGACAAAGCGTCCTTGGCCTTCACGCCCTTTCGGATTGTGACTGGGAACATTCGTTGACAGGCTTTAGAACAACGCTTGGAGCTCGTGGGACGGGTTGACCGTAACGTACTGATCCCTTTGCTCAATATAGAGATTGGCTCAATCGCTCACAACACCATGGCAGAACGGCCAATTGTCGGAATCGCATCCATCAAAGCCTTTCCACCATTATCCCTTTATATCAAGGGCGAAAGCAGCGCATAAATTGTCTGACTCTCTCATTCAACGCCCCATAATAAGACAACAATTTAGAGAAAGGAGAAATGAGACGAACGCGGTCTTCGCAACACGAACACCATACAAAGCTTGGAAGTGTCGTGAAAAACTCTCCTCATATACCTATCGCAACAGAATGAAGCAACGCGCATACGAAAGCCATAACGCCTTCTTCCAACCTCATTCCCTCACCCCGTAAACCTCAGCGCAAAAACCCCCCTCTCAATACTATTAACTAAAAGCACCCCACTCCCAAAAAACGGATAAACACTCCACGCGCCCGCAAACTCCACCACACCCCCCTGTGCATCATCCTCAGGATGAACATCAAAGAACCCCACCTGTCTCAAACTCCCCCCCGTCGCATCACCCCCCACCCCCTCCAAACTACTAACATCCACAATCCTCAGTCCACTCTGATAATTACTCTGATAGCTCAATCCATTCACCACATACTGATTATGATCAATACTCTTCACCGGACTCTGATAAACCCCCGTATTCTCTGGCGCGGCCAAGGACGTTACGTTGAAGATATAAGTCGTAGTCCTCCCATTCGCCGCAACGCCCGTCCCATCTTCCTCATCCAACTCATCGTCCAGCAGCAAGAACGTCATATCCGCACCCGCCAACCATCCCTGGTGCGTATACGAGCTGCCCGCGTACGGCGTGCGCGAGAGCTGTTTCGGTGCACCCCTATCCGTCACGTCCACAATCGTAAGCGTGTCTTCGTTGTAATTGAAGCAGATCTCGCGGCCCACGTACGGGGTGTCGGGACCGGTGTAGACGACGCATTGGGCGTCGTGGACGTAGCCGTCTTGGGAGACGCAGCCGGGGGAGACGGGGTTGGAGGGGGTGGAGACGTCGAGCATGAAGAGCCCGCCGGCGCAGGGGGTGTTGCGGGCGGTGCCGACGGCGTAGATCATGGATTTTTCGGGGTGGGCGACGATGTTGTGGGAGGAGCCGAAGCCGGTGTAATGGGCTGTTAGGTCGGTTTTGGTGGAGAAGGTTTTGGGGGTGGTTAGGGTTAGGAGCTGGGGGTGGTGAGTTGGAGTTGTAGATACGTTTGAGGATTGCATTTACCTTGCGCATGTCGAAGACTTGTAAGCCGTGGTTGGCTGCCTCGGAGCCGATGTATACATAGCCATTGAGGACTTTCATGTCCCGCCAGATACTCGTTTCTGTCTGGGTGGGTAGCCGTCCTAGGTATTTCAAGGCTCCGGCTTTGTCGATTTCTACAAAGGCTGTCCCGTCGGTCTGACCGACAGCGCCAAACTCTCTCCCATCCGGCGAGGTCCAACCTGATTTGTCAATCAAGAGTCATAGTTGAAGATTGGGGATATTTACCCCAGATGTCGTTGCCTTCCTTTGTCGTTGATCCCATTTGAGCATGGCTGAGGAAGCCGAGCATGTCGACGTTCTCGCACGAGTATGGTCCTGATTTGCCATTGGTGCATGGTGTTGGCCCTACTGCTCCGATGCGAGCATTATCGTATTGGTCGAAGGCTCCTTCTGCTCTCATTCTTGCTCGCTGGTCTGTCTTGAGCTTCATGAGGCGCTCCATCTCGACTTGACCGAAGACAAGTGGAGCGAGGCTCAACCACAGTAACGATGTGTATTTCATCATAAAGGGAGATTAAGGATTCTTGACGACGATTGAAGGGTAAAAGAACGATTGACAAGTATGCAGGACAGGCAAGCGAAGACGGTGAGTGCAGAGAGTAGCAGTCGTTCAGCGACTTGATATATAGGCAGAATTTTTCCTCACCTGCCACAAATGCTGCCATTGTAGCAGTCGATAATGAGCTAGTGATGTCTCGGGGCGCTGCGAGCCTTGATTGGCCTCCCCGCGAAAACAGGAAGTGGCGACCTTCCCCAATGACAAGTTCTCCTCGCGCCAAGTGATAATATCGCATCTTCGAAGAAAGCTGTGTCAAGCAGCACCTCGGAGGCCAACCGAGTGATAAGGGTCCGCGAAATAGCATAAATCATGTTCCTGCACCCAGGGTCAAGGATCGTACCTGAAGTTGGCGGGGAAAGGGGGGTATTCAGGGGTCAGGGGCGGAGTGCCAAGAATCTGTTGCCTTACCAACTGCTCCTTCGGGGGCAACCCCGCCCTTGCCAAGTGATTCTCCGCCGAACACGAAGCAGGGGCCCGAGGTCATCAATTACCTCCTCACTTCGGAGACAACGACCGCCATAATTCAAGATTGGACAAAGTGAGGACATTACGGTATTACGCAGATCCAACCAATGTCAGCCTGAGCCAGCTCAGCAAGCAAAGATGTACAGGCGTCTTCGATTGCGCGATGTCTCAAGAGCTTGAGACGATGGTCTTTCGGTGACCACAAAAGGAGATTCCAACCTTCATCGCTGCAAACATCGGTCACATCGACAACATGGCCGTCACTCATGCTGGGACATCATAGTATTGACTTTGTCGGCCTGCAAGCCTCCAGAGCAAGAGTCTGACTCAGAGTGAACACGCAGTGTATTCCTACCGGTAGAACGTTCTCCTGCGTTACGAATCTCCCTCCCTCCAGTGTGGAGATGATGACAACCTCCCAGATTTCAAGAGCATTCATTGGAAATTGGCATAAGCTTTGGTAGTGCGACCCTACGGCTCATGGACCGGCGATCTCCAAGATGACAACGGAAGAGCAACGTTCCGGCATGCGACTCTGCGTTAGCCTATAATTGTCTTACCACATCAAGACACATCTAGATCGATTGCCACTCTCTTCAGGCCTAGCATGCATCCTAAGCAAAGCTTGGTCCTCCTCATCCGCCCAAAGAGCGTTTCAACTTACCCTGCTGGTGTCAAAATCACTGGCCTGGTCCGAGACCCTTTTGTGGGCCAGCCTGCAAGTGTTCTAGCCGTGAGCTATTCGCGCATCACTCATTTGCCAAATCTTGTAACCTTCTACTGGGCATTGGTCACCACATAATGCGGCTCACAGATATTTCAGTAGAAGATCTCCATAGCCTTGTCGCAATCGCACCCTGCACCATGTCTGAGAAGAGCGACTGCAGAGACAATGCTGCACAAAGATCCAGAGGCAGCGATCAAAACCCAGCAGGGAACGCGCTTCACGCGGATCACACCCCGGACATGCCTGTGGCCTTTGACCGGAAGTTTGCTACTCACCTTTGGGCTTTCACTGGGACTTACCTTTCGCTCTGATCACTATTGCTATGCTGGGACCTGTGGAGAGTGGCTTTTCCCTCTCCAAGCACGACTACATGTCATCATCTGGTACATATGGCTCTCACTCTCCACTACCTTTTTGGCTGTTCGCGCATTCCATCCGGAAATGCAGAGAGTTCTCGCCAGACATCTCATTGCGCGAAAGATACCATTTCTAGGGAAGTCAGTATCAACCGGGGGTCTGATACTAGGCTGCTGGGTGGCATGTCTTTACGGGATAGTCGTCGGGGTGTGGTGGTCAAGGTTGCATGACTATTTCAACGCAAGAAATGCTGAGAGCGGAATCTCCAAGGGCAGCAATCAACTGGCTGCTATTGCCTTGACTGGGCACGTGTGCGATATCACAATGGGCATGGCACTACTTCCCATATCTCGGCATAGCGCACTCGCATCCTTCTTCAAGATATCAGCGTCTACGACGCTCACCAACCACGTCTTGGCAGCCTATACTCTCTTCGCGCTGGTCATCATACATGGGCTGCTCTACGTCTCGTGGATCCCGGTCTTCAACAGTCTCTCGAATGATCTGCAAAAAGTGATCCCAGTCTTGAACCCAACCTATCTTTACGACGAGACGTGGCCTGGAAATCAAACCTCGCTTGGGATATGGCGAGCATCTTTGATCTTCACAGGGTCGGTGTCAGCACTTATCATGGCCACCCTCTTCGTAACGACCCTGCCAAAAGTACGCAAAGCGCATTTCAATCTTTTCTACTTCACCCACCTGCTCAGCATTGTCATGGTCGCTATTGTCTGTCTACATGCTAGCACGATGTTTTACTGCACAGCACCAGGCTTAGCGATGTGGGTCCTTGACTGGGGAATGCGAGTATACGAATTGCGGAGAGAGCTTGACGGTAACATTAAAGCACTTGGTCAGGGATGGTATTGGTAAGCACTGAAGTATAGCCATTTATGTTCACACGCAGAAGCTAATCTGAACACCAGTGCCACTGTGCCCCTACCGCGTGCGCGCCTTACAGGCTGCTCCTGTCGCTCGCCGCTCGCTCACTTTTATCTTCACCATGCAGATTCCTCCATACGCGAGTTGCATCCTTTCACCACCATCACACATCTCGCCTCTAAGAACGACAGCTCACATGCATCAGTCGAAGTCATTTCAATTCAATTTCTGTTTCGCAAGCAAGGCAAGCCTATACCGACTGCTGAGCCCGAGGACGTTCCCATGAGCAAATCGCTCGTCCGAAGACTACTCAGAGGGAAGAGACAGCGTATAAGAAGCGTGCAATGGACAGCAAAACTGGCTGATCTAGCCGACAAGAAGAAGCCAAGCAGCATTACAAAAGAGGACGCTGAAGGCGAGAGCATAGACGCCGAGGCCGTCATCTCAAACAGCAAAGACAGCGTCAACATAGCTCTCCGCCTTGAAGGACCCTACTTCACTCCCGCAGACCCCTACCGCTACGACACAGTCATGTGCATGGTCGCCGGCACCGGCATAAGCGGCGCACTCGCCATCGCCTCAGCATTCAGCTACCGCTCCGCCGCCCGTTTACAAGCCCTCGACACCCTCCGAGATCCAACCCCCAAAGACCCCCACCGCCCCTGTTGGCGCCGATGCATCATCATCTGGAGCGTCAAAGCTTCAGACGACATCGACCTACCCATCGCTCAATGCGAGGGCTTGGAGCTTCGCAAATTCCTCACCGGACCAGGCAGGGAGCGCGTGAATCTCAAGCGTGAATTGGAGGATGCGACATCGGCTGGCGGAAGTGATGGGCAGCGTAAGAGGACGTGGGTGTATGTCTCGGGCCCGGCGCCGTTTATTGCTGCGGGCAAGGATGCTTGTACGGCTGTGCAGAAGGAGAATGAGACGAGCAGGGAGAAGTGGTTGGGGAAGGGGGGGTTGGACTTTTATGCTGCTAGTTGGGATCCTTGAGATTTTGCCTCTTTGGTATCGAGTGAGTCGAGTCAGGCCTGTGGCTTTGTGCGGCAAGGGGCTTTATGACATTGGCTGGTCATCAGTATTGAAAGGGTGCGCTTGCTCGGTATGCGGCTGAATCCCGGAACGACCGTTTGGTATATCATTTGCTCTCTAGGCCTCATGAACATCTAAGTCGTGCAGCGGTTTTGCAGAGAAGCCTTCATGGCAGTACAAGCTGGGACCCTGAGCTGCGGTGCAAGCGTAAGTGTCTACAATAAATCCGAGAGAGGGGAGAATGTTTGCGGCCCACGTCAGATTTGCTAATTTGAAACGAAACGGTGGGAAAGGAGGGTTGGCATGGAGGCACGATCTAAAGAATTATCCATAACTGGGAGGCATCACTCTTTTACTATACCTGGCTCGAGAATATAAATACATTAGAGTCCCTCATTCATCACAATCCATACCAGGGCTTACTTGAGATAAAAGGCCTTGAACTTGGGTTCGGGTTGTGCTCTGCCAATCACGTTGGATTTTCAGCCGGACACAAGACACGGGCTGGAATTAAAGGGGGGGCTCTTTTTGCGATCCGCTTGTTTTGATTGAGGGAATAGTTGACGTGCTTTTGTCCCCCCTGCGATAGCTTTTTACGTCATATATATACATATGTTCTATGCAAGAATCCCAGATGTTTCCCAGACGGAGTATGGAGAGAATATCTGGTGTCGTTTTCTTTCACACGATGTGGAGTATCTACGTGGCGTCTCGCGGTCCTGTTTTGGGGCGATTCACTGCGTAGGTCATCGTGGACAGGAAAGATTACTCCTTCGAGCTTTGAAGGGTGGGTGGATCAATCATTCAGGGGCCACAAGGCTGGCTTCGAAGGCTTCAAGCGATCACTTTGCACAAGAACTTTGACGCTTGAGGGATCTGTGTTCCGTGGTCAGAATGTTAGCCCCAATAGCAGATCGACAATCAAGAATTCCCATCATCCAGAATATCGCAAAGCGTTATCGGAATCTAGAAAGGGTTGTGATGAAAGTAGAATTCACCTGAATTGATCTGTCATCATGAGATCTACATCAAGCGTTTACGTTACTATGAGAATCCAAAGCTCAGCTCACCGTAGGTTCCCCTCCTCCCACCTCGTCCAGCCCACTCTCTTCCCCCCTTACCCGTCCCTTAACAGTAATAGTCCAAGTAGTAGTAGCGTACCCCTCCGCATCAACCCCCACAGCCGCAGTCCCACCCCTCCCCCACCCAAAATGTCCCCCCTCCTCACAATACTCCAGCACCTCCTGCGCCATGGCCCTCGCGTCCGCAAAGCTAAAATACGACTTGATATCATGCTCGATGGCGCCGAGCAAGAGACAGCAGTCCGAGTCCTCGTTGTCTTCCCAGAATGGGGGGAGGTGGGGGTGGCGGGGGAGAGGGTTCTCACCTTCGCGGAAGGGTTGGCGCAGTTTGTAGTTTGGGTAGTGGCGGAGTGCGTTGATGGTGGGGCGGCAGCTGAGGACGGAGCGGATGGGGGGGTTGTCGGGGATGGGTTCGAAGCAGTGGATTTCGGTGGGGATGGCGAGGGGTGGGGTTGTGAAGGTTGTGTTGGTTTGGGATTTTATGGAGTCGATGAGGTTGGAGGTGGTGGATGGGGGAGGTTGTGGGGGTTGTGGGGGTGCCAGTGCATAGCAAGGGGTAAGGCAGAGGAAAGTGGCGAGGATGTCGAAAGTCTTCATCTCTGAGAGTCGGGTCGATGGTATCTTGCTACGTCAGTAGCTGTACTCGTACCGTCATTGCGAGTCAGGGAGTCCCTATGCAGTAGGGAGAACGTCAAATTGTTGTCGAGATACGGAGCTGACGAAAAAATGTGCGACAGTGGGCTATTTGCGACTAGCCTAGACTAGAGGGTCTCTGTCTGGCAGTGACAGTGAGTGGCAACAGGGTCTGTACGGCTCCTGAGTGAAACGGTGTCTCGCACCATACCCTGCAGATCATGCAAAGAGTACTGTGGTAAAATGCTTCAAGCAGGTTCCATCGAAGCTGTCATAAAGTTTTCGCTGCTACAAGAGCTCTCTCATTTCTTAGCTCCAGTATAGTTACTCTTACCAACTCTAACGTATGCTAGCTAGCTGCTTTGTCGCAAGATTCAGGGTCGTGCTACCGGAAAACGTTGTCTCACATGCATGGCACGCTTGAGTATTCGATTCCAAGCGAGGCGAGACATTGTCGCAAGGCAGAACCTGCCGTTTGCTCACGTGTTTCGGGGACTCCTGCTGGCTCTAAATCTGCGGTCGTGTGAATGGGATGTGGTATTGGGATTAGGAGTGCGAGAAGGGCGACAAACATACTACTTGTTTCTTTCCTTGAGCTCCAGGAAGAGGTCTTTGATCAGGTCAATTTGCGTTGGTGCGAGTGGCTTTTTGATCATGTATTCTGTAATGAGGCTCTTTTTGGTGTCGGACAATCCAATCATCCAGTGTACCCTTCGAGAGCCAACCTCGAGCGTATGGAAGCTGTTTGCGACATCGTTGAGAACATTCACTCACCATCGCAGTTCGGCAGGGCGAGGATAGACATCAAGTACTATTGTGAAAAATCCCAATTGACGGGCAGGTTTATGAACCTCGGCGGCTTTCCTGGGGTGGCTGTTATTGAGTGTTGTTGAAGCCAGGTCTTTCTGGGAATCATTTGAGCCTTCGCAAGGTGATGCATAGCTCTCAAGCCACCGCGTTCGAGTTGACGAAAGATCAAAAGAATCTAGCGAAGCGAACTGCTGACGCTAGGCGGACATATTGGCGTTAAAAGGTAGTGTGATATGCCGATGTGAGCAAGAATATGAGAGGAAATAGAAAGGTAAAGAGAAGCTCAGCTCTTCCTCAAGCGGCCGGAACCTGCAACGACTAACACCCTTCCAATTGCAAGCCTATGAGCTAAGATTAAAGCATGGGGCTTGAGCTTCCTGAACATACCGTTAATCTTGTTAAGTACGATCGTTCCGTCATAGCTCCGATGAGATTCATCCGTTGCTTCTAGTGGAAGTTTTTGCAAAGATTTCGGGCTTTAATAACCCTCTGTTTGCAGAGGCTATTTCCGAGAGCATAGTTGTGAAGCATGAGCTATCCGAGATCTAAATTTGATTGGTGTTGCAAAAAGCGTTAATCGCACGGTCGTACCCCTTAGTGTCCCTTCCAAGACATTCTGGATCCTCAGACCTGAACGCATCGTAGATGGTGATAGCCGCCATGAAACGCTATCTCTCGAAAGACCTGTGCGATGGCTCCTAGCGCAGGACCCTTGAATTAGCGGCCAGTAAGGGAAAGATAGCTTCACTTGACTGGGCTCGCGTGGGGTGCTACTCTGCGGTCGAATTGCTCGAAGAATGGTTGGAGCTGAAGAGAAAAGCTGCCTCTGTCTTTTTTGATGTCAATGGATAGTGTGATAGCATTGACGAGTTATCCGTCCAAGCAAAGCTTTCTATCGGAATTGTGGGAGTTACGTGTCAAGTGGTCAGTAAGCGCCCACACCATAGTGTACGCGCTCAGAGCTTCCTTCAATCTCGATGTGAGGGGCCGTGTGACTTTGGAAGATGTTAGGATGCGCCACGTTTGGAGAGATCGTACGATCTGCTATGTCTTCGAGCTGCGCAGTCTATCCCTCAAAGATTTATTTGAAGTTCAAGGTCCCATAGCTCAGATCCACCATCTCAGGATGATGCGTGTTCCTAGCATTGCCCTCGAGCTACTCCTGCTGTTGACCATTGCCCACTCTGCCAACGCCGATGTTGCCTCGTTGACGCTCCCTATACCCAGTGAGGATAATGATCCTTCATTTCCGGGAATCCGCAACATAACTGCTCTCTCTGGAACCGACACATGCAGCGGCTGCACTTGTTACGAAGCCGATGATATTGCCTTCCGACCGATCCCAGATACGTTTACGATCGACAGTTGTGGCAGCGTGCTGAACAAAATCTATGACCTTCATCCACCTGCTTTATTCCTCCATATGTGGACAGATGAGACTAGGCCTAGAGGAGTCTTTGATCCCGCGATTCAATTAGGAGGCTGGAGCGGCCAAAATAACCCGTGTTCAATCCTTGTCATATCCACCAGAGGCTTAGATGAGCTGGTCCGTACGTCAGTAGCGTGGCGTAGGCCAATCGGGTGGAGACCAGAATGGGGACCGCGAACCCAGGAACGAATAGGTGTAAAGTATGACGAGGCGACTTGGGGAACGCTAGTTCAGTCGGTGGCGGGACTTTTCGAATGTGTTCATAGTGGCTACGCTGGCCATCAGAGATTCGGTATGTACAGTCATATCTGTCGAAGCCTTCCGATATTTGTTGCGAAGAGATGCCTCAGACTAGGAGTTGCCAGGAAAGCTCTACTGTAATTGCAGTCGCTGACCTATTTGCTCAGGTAGACATGATTCACTTCACGCATTTGTTTACCCAACCGGAGGATATCAAAGAAGGTTTGGCATTGTTGAGCGATTGGATTTGATTAAGACAATTCTTTAGATGAGGTAGTAACGAATTGTCAATCATCGCGGTAGCAATAGTGAGATCGATTTTCATGAAGCTTAGCCAATCTTTGCGTTGTACAGGCTTCTACAGAAAGCGCAAACCATAATCTGGCGTTGGAATCCGTCAGTCAGCCTATCCCACGGACCGAGATGGTGCACCTAAATTCATGGAATCCAAGTGTTCATTTCTTTACCATGTTAGGGCGATGGTGAGGTCAGCACCAATGTAGCCAACATAGTTGACCTATATGCAATGTATACATATATCTAGATGAAGAATGCCTCGAGAAACACTGAGAGTGGCGCATTCAAGGGGTTGGAAGGTGCACGTCTGTGACTGTGAATGGGACAGTACATTGATTGTTGGATAGCTTGTGGAGCGAGCGGATTGAGATCGTACGATGAGATACCATTTCGATCAGTCTTGACCTAAAAGAGTTGGGTTTTTGGAGCTGTCATGGTAGCGAATGCAGCAAATGTACGAGCCCCTATGCGATGTGTGCATTGGTCCTAGGATCTGATGATGTTGAGTATCCAGCCCACATAAGCCTTTGAACGTGTAGCGAATGAAATGATCAACGAGCATTAAGAGGCACTTTAGTGATGATGAGGTGACGGAAAAGTTTGTGTCTGGTGGTCCCGCAGACGACTGTGCAGAGTCGATGACGTTTCAAAAGATTTCCTAACAACCACCTATGGCGAGTGTGATCAACGTATCATAATGCCTCACTTCAAGTCAGCGATTCTGTCTAGAACCACCGCAGGTGAGGCTCCTGCTTTCTTTCGGCCCTTTACATCAACAATGAATAACAGAAACCATGACAGAGACAATGTCTCTGATGCGCCTGTGGCCACTGCCTCCCGACTTGTAGGTTATCGAACGTTTCATCTTTCCCCAGCGAGAGCGAACCGTGCAGGGATGACATATCGGTAGCATTCTGGCAAAACAGCCAGGTCGACAAAATAGGCACTGAATTGGCTACCTCAGGACCTTTAGATGCTTTACCAAAGCTCAGGATCGTCCTGAGACATTAGAGCTCGAGCGCAGGCTAACGATAGCAAAATCGCCTATCGCGTTACTTCCACGAAAGCTCAGCCAGAACAAAGCCAGAATCAAAGCACTTGCGCAATCATTGGCGACCCACGCGTCAAGACGCTTATCGAATCGATGAGAGTTTCTTTCGGTACCAGCACCCAGGCACAGTTCCGGGAGGTCATGTTCTGCGGTAGAGCGCTAGGCGAGTACTCTATTCTGGACTATTTGTCAACTTTAGAGAAGACGTATAAAGATGGCTTGGCCGGCACTCTCACATTACCAGCAGCTGTCATATTAGTCTAGACGCAGAATGTGGTCCTACATCTTTGCCAGTACCGCGATCATCTGTGCTGGTCTCACAAATGCCAAACCCGTCATACAAGGCCCAACACAAGCTCCAACTCGGAAGCACAGTTTTCCACAAGGCAAGTTGCTGCAAGCTTTAGGGAGGGCAACAGACTTGAATGAGCCATGGAAGCTTTGTGACGATTCGTCATTAAAGGCCGACTATGACCCGGAACCGTTCTTCAATGGCGAGTAAGGCGTATGATGCACCATATTTTAGCCCTCACTCACCGTGATTTAGCGCCTGGTCTTGCGTGCGGGTGGCTAATGAAGAAATTGATTATCTTGGTATAGAAATGGATTTCGAGAATGTTCGTCCTGCTGTCAACGCTACTGTCGATGAAAATGATCTCTTTTCCGCCCTTAGGATGGGCGCGCAAGCAATGAGAGATGAAGCAAAGGCAAGGCCTCCGCTTGTACCTCCTGGTCCAACCGTCTCACACCCCGACGTCAACGTGACTTTGGGCGAAGCTGCATGGTACTTCGAAGGCTTTCCATGTACTGGCGAAGAGTCAATGTCAATAATACGCCTGCCAATCGAGCAGATCAAATGGCTGGAGATAAGTTATGCATTGGAAGCAATTCTGGCTCTGCTGAAGGTCAGATCGGTACAAGGGAGGAGAAACAATGTCGGTGTCGGAAGAATCATTAGGGTCAGAGATCCTATGGACTCAGAAAGCTGGAGCGACCTTGGCGGATTCAACATCCAGAATATCAAGGAGCCGCGTCACAGATTGACAGAACTTTTCCCTTCGACATATTCATGCTACGGCAAGCCCCAGCGAAAGCCATCCTCTAAAGCGATATCGGTGGATTGGCCAGTTCCTGTAGACTAGGAGTGATGATCTCATTCGATGAAGACAGGCTCAACGGATATCCTCAAGTGAGAGCCGTCATGGAGCGATGGCTCCATAGACTTGGTTGAGCAACCCGCGGTAAGCCTCAAAAGAAGTCTGATTGCTCATGGAAACGCATATAGAGCGCGGGCGTTCAATCGCCGCACGAACCTTAGGAAAAGTAATTGAAAGACATGCTTGACTGGAGACACTGCACTGCAGGATGTATTTGCCGGTCTTTGCCTGCGATATACTCCTCATCAAGGTCCAAACAGTTCCATAGCTCATGGAAGAATCCATTGAGGCGTTGTTGGCTAGAGCTTTGATCTGGTCCTCAGGGCATTGTTTGATAGGAAAAGACTTACTACAGTCCTGGCATAGCTTGACACTCAGTCATTGCAAGAATTATGATCCCAACTATAAAGCAATCGGCGGAGTAGTCTGGTATGTTGGAAGCCTCGTCGGGGTCTGTGCTCAGCTTCGAATAGATTTGGAAGACACGCACTCAAGATCCAGAGCCGCGAGAAGAGAATCTATACACCCTATCACGTGGCTTACTGACCGCGCATTCACCGTATCATATAAGCTTACAGATGGCTGAGCTATTTTGGAAGAAGGAGCATCTCTTCTGTTGATATTCCCTCAGCCCTACCGTGCACGTGGGGCAGCCTTGGCATCGCAGCCCACTTTGTTTTCCAAATCCTTGCTGCATTTCGTTCTTTTCCACTCACCCCAACTGCTCAATTGAAGCCCATTATTACAGTCACTTCCCAGCACAACATCTCCAGATATCACAATAACAGTCAAAATGCCCAAGGTAAGTCAATTGCCCACTTGGACCGAGAACCTTGACCGTCACTTCAAAGCCCAACTCTCACCGCTCCTTAGGTCAAGTACATTCTCCTCGACTGCGACAATACGCTCGTCCAGTCCGAGCGTCTCGCTTTTGAAGCCTGTGCTGAGCTCACAAACGAAGTCCTCGAAAAACACAGCATCTCAGATCGCTACACCGTCGACTCCCTCCTCGAAGACTTTGTCGGGCACAACTTCCGCAACATGCTGGTAGGTCTACAGAAGAAACACAACTTCACAATGTCCCAGGACGAGCTCGAAGATTTTGTGAACCGCGAGCTCGGAAAAGTTACTCAGAAGCTCAGTCAGAAAGCTACGGAATGCCCGGGCGTTACTACCGAGTTGAAGAAATTGAAAGAGCAAGGGTATCCCATGGCCGTGGTGTCTACATCTGCGAAGCCGAGAGTGGTGGCCAGTATTGAAAAAGTCGACATCGCCCACTTCTTCAAGCCGGAGCATGTATACAGCGCAGCTACGAGTCTGAACCCACCATCCAGCAAACCAGATCCAGCGATCTACTTCCACGCATGCAAAGAGTTGGGAGTAAAGCCTGAGGAATGCTTGACGGTCGAGGACAGCAAGAGCGGGGCTACGGCTGCGATGAGGGCGGGCATTCCACTAATTGGTTATGTTGGCATATATGGCATTGAGGACAGCAAGGAGAAAGAGGCACAGATGGCAGAGACATTGACGAAGGAATGCAAAGCCAAGGTGATCATGTATGACTGGAAGGAGTTCCAGGACTGCTTGAAGAAGATCGAGGCATAGGCCACGCATTATCCAAAGCAAAGCAGAGCGAAAAGTAACGGATTGCGAAAAAGATGGATAGAGAGGGACCACTCCGGCCCTGCTGTCGCAGTATAACGAGCAGTGTTGCGAAGACCTCAACGATAGACATGAATAGACGCAAACTTGGATTCCCAATGAGCAAAATCCTTTGAGTCCCTAGCTTCCCCTTTGCTACACAAATACATCCCAGCGTGACTTCTTTAAGACAACCTCACCCCAAAATTACAATATATACATCTCCTCCCTCGAATCTTGCACCACCTCAGTGTCCCTCTTCTCCCCATCCTCTCATCCCCTAATCCTTCACAGCGCCCTCAACACAACCACCCCGACCCCCATCAACCCCACCAGTCCCAGCGCCCTCAACCCGCCCATCCCCTCTGCCCCACTAGCTCCACCCGCACTGCTGCTCCCACCACTACCCCCTTCATCATCCCCCCCACTAACAACCCCCGTCGGACTCGGCAACGTCGTCCCCTTAACACTATACTTACTAGTCAAACTCGCCAAACTACTACTCAGTCCCGCCAACCCCGTCGTAACAGCCCCCAAACCCGTCGTCACCCCACCACCACCAAAATCATCATCAAAATCCGGCACCGTAAGCGTCCCCCCACCCCCACTACAACTCCTCCCCACAGGACAGCACCCCCCAGGAACACAAGTTTGACCAACAGGACACCCAGCCCCGCCGTCGCTGCAGCATTTATAGCCAGAGGGCACGCAGAGGTTGCCGCAGTCGACGTCGGTGGAGTCGCAGGTTGCGCGGGTTTGGAGGTCGAGGGTTTTGAGGGCGTATTGGGAGCGGGGGTGGAGGGGTTCTGCGGATGTGAGGGCGAGAGGGAGGAGGAGGGTGAGGAGGGAGGGGAGGAGGCGCATTTTTTGGTGGTGGTTGTTGTTGTGGTGAGTGTTTCAGGGAGGTGAGAGGCCGCAAGAGCTCACGATGAGTGTGAGAAAGCGCGACGCTGGGTCAATTGAGTGTGCAGCACGAGGAGGGAAGAGCTGGCCGCGAGGGCGGCGGCCCCGGGGGGGGGCGTCCATTTTTATTTATCCTGCACACAGTAGTCGGGCCTTGCGATGGTAGCTTTCATGTCGGCCGCAAGCTCGTGCAAAGCTGGTGCGCCGGCGCCGCGGTGGCCTGGGTGAGTTCGAGAACTTTGCTTGCTTTGCTTAACGAAATTGAGGGGGAGATAGCGCGGCGGGGATGACGCCGTCGCGTAGACGGTTGGTGATGCACGGTGGACTTTTACCCGATTGGGTGGCATCCCTGGGGAAATGTTGATGCCAAGCAGCCGGGAGATTGGAGGTACCTTAGCCCCCAATATGTTACTGTTACTACTGTAATGGTCCCGTGATCTCTTGAAGATTTTGGTTGATGGTGTTGATATACAGAGTACAGCTGCCGCGCGTAGTTGACCTGTGTAGTGTTGTGCATGAGTCGAAATAGATGGAGGGTGTTCTCCAAGGGAATAACTTTAAATGAATAGACAGGGCAAGTATCAGGCAAGAGATCTGCAGACGACTAGTATGGTGCGGGAAATTGGATAATGATTGACAGGGGCACAGTCACGGAGGTGTTCCGCGAGAAGTCTTATAGTGCTCATCAAGAGGAAGGTTTGTTATATGCCTTGGAACGGAAAGTTCGTAGGGAAGGTTGAGTGGGAATGATGAAGCAGGCATTCTTTTTCTCACTCATCAAAGAGGGTGTGAGAGGGGAGACATGGCAAGAAATGCACTTGGACCGAGCAGCCGAGACACAACGCCGACCGACATTCTTAAAGTCTTGTAGAATTGTCTGAAATATGGAAATCAAAGACATCATAGTTGGCGAAGCCTCAATTGTGCTACCACCCTATCAGTCCGCTTCAGCGACAGTTCAAAGATACTTCCCGCCTCCTTCACGTAGCTCAAGTATAATGATTGCCTTTGGTCGAGTCAAGATAAAGAGTTGGTTTTCAGTCTCTTAGTAATTGAGACTACGGTAAATCTTCCAGCCTGATCAAGAAAACATGAACGTCCTTTTTCTTGTGGCTTCATATGGGATACCCTATCTAGGCATGGGGGAAAAGCCTAGGAAAGCTTTACGTTTGCTGGCCTGACATCCGGAGTATGAGGGCTTGGACATCTGCATCAAGGGTGGAGAGTCGACGATAGTGGCCAGCTTGGATACTCTTAACGGCCGCAAATTTCGCACTCATTATGTCATACGGTCTGAATGTGTGGAGGGCGTTCGCTCCCTGGATGAAAAGCGGCTGCTTCATATCCCAATCGACCATGTCAGACTTTCTTGACTTTTCTTCACTCCATTCCAGCACCCATGCGCCGAACGCTTGGCTGTATGGATCTCCCCTCAGAACAAGACCTCGAGCCCATTCCATGATTGTCGGATCTCGGCAAGGCATCGCTTCGGCAAAGGCACGAAGCAAGATCTTGAAAAACGTGATGCTCGTATGATTCGTAACGCTATCATCTGACTCCTTTAGGTCTCTTTTCCCCCAGTGGTCACAGACATGAACGAATGCTTCACTTAAAGGCTCGATGTGGTTGCTAGACCATGCTTAATTTTGCGGATCAATGCGACCGAACGCCCAGCAAAGAGTCAGGAGGGCGTCGCGATTTTCTTCGTCAATAGCAAGAATCAAACCCTCACGGAAAGTCTCAAAACTGTCATCCCAGCAATAGCTCACTGATTTACCCAAGCACGTGGACAGGAGATACAGCTTCTGCATTGACGCGATTGACCATGTTTGAGGCTTCAAAAGTGTGACTGGTGTTGCGCGAACAAAAACTGCTTGAATCAACCTCGATGATATGTAGATTGGGCTAGTCGCTGAACCGACTTCGGGTGCCGGGTAATACCACTCGTACCTGTATCCGACCTCGCGTCTTTTGGGCGACCAGTTGCGATGCCTGGCGCCCTGGCCATCATTGAAACATGGCGAAAGGCGAATCTTGCTACGCTCAGGACCACTGAGAATGATCATAGAACCATTTGGAAAGTACTTGCTAATAGTATCACGGAGTATAAGCTTGTCTGCCTGATTGACAAGCGAGCCCTCAGAGATGAAGAAATCCAGTGAGACCGCAGTGAGTAATTGGACCAAAGCGTTCCGCAGCCGCAAATAGCTGTACCATCTCACAGTGCTAAGCATTTGCTGGACTCTCACTTGGTCGTCACTCGTCAGAACGCCGGGTGGGCAGAAGTTGAGGAGCTTCTGCAGGTTAGGTCCAGGCAAGAACCTCGATTTTGCTCCATGTTGAAGAAGGGGTATGGGTTCAGGGTTCCAGAAGGCCTGGACCACAGTCATCTTATAAATATTCTCAGTCGATAGCCTCAGTCCAAGGACTGGTGAGCAGTACGCCATGTTGGGCTCGATGCACCGTGCATAGATGGCCTCAATGATTTCATTTGGCATCTTGAGCAGGTGGCATGGGCTTGGCGACATGGCGATACTTGATGATGACATTGATATGATCGAAATGCAAAGGGTGACAAGTGTCCGGACAATGAGCCTGATTGTGGAAGTCAGATACGTCCTCTAATCCTTGGTACAAGTGAATGTTATTCACTTCGCTTTTAGCTCACTATGAGATTAGGCTGTGTCAAGTCGGTTAAATGAGGGTTTTGTGGGTTGACAGTCAATTTATCACTAACAGCGTCGAAACCTCTCGATCAGAGCCTCATGTCTCGGTATTTGCAATTTGTGACATATTGAATCGGACCTCGTCCTCAAACGTGTCAAAACTGCCAGGCCGTCCGGTGTGCAACCGCTCTAATTGATCAAGTCGTGAAGCGATTGAGCTCGTGGAATTGATTGACCCATGCCGGAAGAGGGTTTCATATGTTCCCGATGATTCAGACTGATTTCCTTGTGCATTTTGTTTCATCCACACTACCAACCACTGCCCGAATACAGAGGTGTATGGATGTGGGGCGGAGACTAAACGGCGAGCCCACTTTTCAATGATAACATGTCGAGGTAAAGATTCGGCGTGTGTGCGAAGGAGGAGCTTGAATAGAGACAGCGAAGTGGCTGGCCGTTCTTCCGCGTTCTCGTTAAACCAAGTTGGGCCTTCTAGCTCACAACCTTGGACGAACAGATCGCTCGGGAGTTTTTTCCGTGGTGGATAGACTGAGTAGGCGTTTCCGGCTACCCGATCGAGCGTCCAACAAAGTATCAAGAGCGCGTCGTGATTGCGTGCCTTGATTGCTAGCCTCATGCCGTTATATACTGCTTTGTCACTGTATGTCACAGGATCTGTGCCGTATCCACAAGGTTCCACAGAGCAACTGGATAAGTGTAATTTCTGGATAGCTGGTTTGGTCCAGGTAGCAGGCTCGAGCACCGGGCTTGGTATCACAGAGTTCAAGATCGGTTTCATGCTTCTCGAAGTAATGAGGACATCGTTAGGTAAGCCGTCGACAATGACACTTGGATAGTACCATTGGAACTTATAGCCTGGGCAGCTCCATGGCAATGCACCTACTGAGACGATGCTCGCCTCAGGCCCTTTGACCATGCAAGGGGAGATACTGGTATCATGTAATGGTGGGAATTGCGCTGCTTGAAGCAGCAAAGCTTGATCAGATTTAGTAAGGAAAGGGGTTTCTGTGGTCAAGAAATCCAGCATCAAAGCAGTAAGAAGGCGAGAGAATGCCTTGCGAAGGCGTAAGTAAGTCGCCCATCGGGCACAAAAGACGACTTGTTGAAGCAAACTGCATTCGAGATGAGTTTTAGAGTCAGGAGTACAAAGGCCAAAAAGGCTTTGAATGTTTGATCCGGGCTCATATTTAACGTCCCAACTATGATAGTCCTCAACTAGACTTCCAGCACGACAGATTGGTGCCGAATTCTGGAATGCATGGAGTATCGTTGCTTGAAACACTTCCTCTACCGAGAGAGCTACTCCTAAGACTGGAGAGCAAAGAGCTAGATTCGGTTCCACACATTGCAAGTAAATGGCTTGCAGGATTTCGTTGGGGAGCTTCAACAACCCGCAATGATGTAGCGAAGCTCGGTGACTTTTACAGGTAGACATAGCGCCCAAATAGTCTACGAATCTCCGACTTGAGGGACAGTTTGTGCTTGCTGAATCACATTGAGGACTCAGCTGAAGGGATGAGGATAGGAAGCTCCAGGGCATGTGCCTAGTTGTGCCAAGCTCTAAGCAAGCAAGTCCTATCAATAAGATATAAGTCTACTGTCTCTTCGGCCGCGCCTCCACAGGATGGAAGTCCTTCCACTGTGCATGTTCAAAGAGTCTCCGAAGTATCCAGTCGCCCCGGATTGAGACAGTAGGCTTCAGCCATCGCAAGATACGATGCACGTATGTGGACCCTCAGCGCATACTTAGCATTCTAAATCCTGTCATGACTCGAGGATCCCGCAATCTCATCGTCATCGAATGGAGCAGACAAAAAGGATAGGCCAAAAGTTGGTAAACGAAGAGCCTTCTCACCGTGGACGAGAGTCAATACGTAGGGGACTGCATACAAAGATGGTCTCTCTCTAGGCGAAACGCTTCATGATCGCCTCGGGATTAATTACTCCTTCAACTCTCCAACGGATATATCCTGTCTGTCCCTCGAAAGCAGGTGTACAGGACTAACCCTTCGACACATCGAACTCAGCTACCTGGCTGGGACAGACTCTCAAGTAATTGTTAAACATGAGAGGAGAGTGGGTTCTAGATTGTCCGTACGAAGGTACAGAGACTGGGGACGAGACATCACATTGATTACTGGTGGCATATTATCATACCCTGCCCACAGACTCCTTTGAGAGGGTTCATTGATTCACTGCCGCTCATAGTCAGAGGCCGTTGTGTAAGACTATAAATAATCGCCCACTGGTCTCTTGAAACATGCGCACACAGACATGTCTCAGCAGTGAGTTGAGAAGAAAAACCGTGTGAATAACATAAAGCGCTTCCATTTGAATTGCAACACTTTTGCAAAACTTGCGCTCATGAGAGAGACCTTTGGGACTCGGACAAGCTGAGAGGGTTCGAGCGGAAAGAATGGAACGGTGTAGGTTCCCACAAACGCTTTGGGCAATTCTACTTGTGGCATGCCTTTTTGCGAACGTCAGATCCCTCAATGTCACGACTTATGATTGCTCAGTACGCCCATTACAGTCTGTCGATGACCATATAATTCCTTTGATCTTTTATTTTGGTCGCTGACGATAGATAGATTCCACCGATTCTTCGTCACCGGTACAGACATGGAGATGACCGTCGAGAAGACTCAGCCCCCAGAGCATTTGAACCCTACTAATATGGCCTATGTGATCTCACAGCTGGCCAGAAGGCTTTTGTCTGGAAGCCACGAGATCATGCGAACAGATGAAACATACCGAAGCAATTACATTACTACTGCGATATCGCCTTTGCAACCAGATCGGAGTGGGGCTTTGACGTTCATTGAGGGAGGAAGGGCGCTGGATGCTCTCGTCGAATTCGTTAACTCACAGCCCTATTGGTACGGCATTGAGTATAGAGTCTACAGAAGTGGAGGGGCAGCTCGAGCATATGGGAGCGTGACGAGCATCTTTGCTCTCCGCGGGAGTAGCGGCAGCATGAACAGTAGTGTCTTACAATAACAATTGTGAAAAACGGCCAACGCCTTCAGACAGTGCATATGTCCTCATATGCTCAAGCTGCCGGGAGGCTGTGAAATGTCTCACACAGGCGTTAAGGTAGGGGTATGTTCTGGAATCAGACGATAATCGAGATTGCTAAGACGCAGTAAGGAAATGCTGAACTACACACCAAGTAACTCCATCGTACTACGTACGTAGCGTTCACTAGTCACCAATCATAGGCCAACCAAATCCTCCCACGTCGGCCATTGAGGTCAGAGAAGCACACGCCGAAGGTGCTTTCCGGGCGAATACGCTTGCGAAAGAAAATAGAATGTTGCCGTAGCTTAAGCAGCCGACATATGGGCTCTTTTTTCGCTAGGAGATGAAGGATTCGAACGACCACAGCCTGAATACCAATCATGCGGGTTTCAGCCCTTCCGCGAAGCTCACCTCCTTGGTCTAGGGGAAGAGAAAGAGACAATCCGAAAGCTGCATGAACCTCGAGATAAATTCGCTAACATTCTACAATATCAGCCTTACGACCGCAACAAGTCTTTGGCCGAGATGAGTACCAGCCTTACTGAATGAGGAGACACGCCGATGCAAGGAGAACAGCCACAAGGCTCATGCAACCTCGATCATCGCGATGACGAGGCAGACTCAAGGACAATGCTATTCCTGGTAAAACTCATGTCCCAACAACAAGTCTTTGGATGCGGCCTGGTTCAAAACGCAACGAGGGGGTCTCCTACACCGAAGATTACTTATTTGCCAGCAAGTGTTGATATGAGGAACGATAGAAGCAGCTTCATCCTACACACGAGCCATGATACAGACCATTATCACTCTTCTTGTTGTTTTCAAACACTACCCTGCGTCTCTCCTCCTCCCCCGTTTTTATGTTCACCCGGGCACTCACGCACGTCTCCTTCCTTTCTTCCAGCCATCATATTTTTCAGATTACGACCACAGCCACACATCCATACAGCCACAATGTCAAGCACAGTAGCAACTGTTGCACGCCACACCTAGCCCACTATATCATGAGACGGCTCACTTTCCAAGTCACACTCCTCAACCACATCCACTCTGGCCGCCCTCAACTACATAAATCCTCAACAGCGCGCACTACACCCCCCTAAGCGCCATGCACCTCCCTCGCATCATCCCTCAACAACGCCACCAACCACTCCTCCCCCCTCTCCCCAGCAATCTCCGCCGGCGTCTTTCCCTGCCAATCCCTCCCCCCCAAACCTACCCTCCTCCCCACCAAAAACTCCACAACCTCCCCTTTCCCCTCCCTAACCGCCGCACACAACGCCGTCTCCCGTCTGCCACCAACCAAAAACAACACAACCCCGTCCACCCTATCAACATCCGCCCCCTTAACATCCACAAGCCACCTCACCACCTCAAGCCTCCCCTCCCTCGCAGCCACAACCACAGCTCCACTCCTATCCACGTCCGCGCCTTTCGCAACCAACACCTGCATCATATCCAGATTCCCCTTCCTCGCTGCAGTGGCCAAGGGCGTGTACTTCCTCGCCTGCACATCCATGTTGACGTCCGCGCCATTCTCGATCAGATATGTGAAGAGGGGGAAATCGGAGGCGTTGATGGACCATTGGAGGGGCCCACCAACTAGGTTGTCGGTGTCGAGGTTGAGATCGAAGCCGTGGGGGAGGACTGTTGCGTATAATTCTTGGGAGTGTTGATCCAGGACTGCGGTGTAGAGATCCCAGTCTTTGGGATTGGCGCCGAGGGTGAGGAGATGGGAGAGGGTGGGGAGGTGGTGGTTGGAGGCTGCGAGGGCGGCGAGGTGGGAGAGTGTGGGGTTCGTCGTGTGAAGGGTCTCGGTGGGGGACGGGGTGAGGAGGGTCTTGAGGGTGGGGAGGTCGCCAGAGGTTGTTGCGGCGAGGATGGAGGAGGAGAGGGTGGCCTGGTCGGTCATGTTTGTTGGAGTGCTTGAAGGATTGTTTCCAGAGGCAGAGGTTCGAGCTGCGGGAACTTCCATCTTTTTTTTCACTGGCAGATGTCGAGGTCTTGTCTGGTCATTTGTCGTTAGGAGTGAGGGTTGCTTATGGGCTTCCCAGAAGGCTGTGTTGCTGTAATGGTGTGTAAGCCGGATTCTACCGAAGATGTGGCTTTGACTACATCATAATCTGATCACAATCGCTGTGCCGTCTTTGATGCCCAACATACTATTGGAGAATAGGTTGGATGCTGACAAATTGTTCTCGGAGTTTCGAGGATTTCGCAAGCAAGGATTTCGGAGTAGGAAGAAGAGCGGATTGATCCTGTGACAAGGCAAGGATTGCACTGGTACAGATAATACCTTGATAGCTAATCAGCTGTATTGATGTGGTGCGGCCTATCTAGGGTATGCCTCCTGGCAATTAAGGGTCAGTATCTGAGTGACAGCGGTCTAATGCAGCCCAGCTGCATAGCGTGGCTTGTAGGCAAATCAGCGATCAGCTCGCGACCGTTACCGGATGTGGATTGCGAACTTTAAGGCACAGTGCATGCAGTGTGAGCTCACTATCCTATGAAGGGGAGATCGAAGATCAAACAAGGATCTCAATCATGGTAAGTAGTGAGCGTGCGGTTGATACTAAATTCTGACCCAGTCACGTATTATTCCGAGCGGGACTCCCCGTGAAACATCAGTCGAAGAAGTCTTTCTGATGGGTCAGACGAAGGTATATGTGACGTTGTCGGCAAACGTGTGCCGTCTGACATGGGGTTCACACAATCGCCATAGAAAGACTTGGGTCAGGAGCGTTGCATGGGGACCATAATTTGGCTACTTCCCTTTTCCTGATTGTGTGAGCCCCTTGTCAGTCACTAAAGATGGGGCTATTTCATTTGAGTAGAGGGTGACTTTGTCTTGTACTTGACCCTCACAATCAAAGCATTCTAATAAGGCGCTGAAGCTTCAGCACTTGGGTCTCATAGTAACAAATTTAGTAACTGGGGCGAAGCGGCAGGGATATCATGTTTCTGTCGCCCTGTCCTTCATCTATTACCCACACATGTAAGATGCCTGTACGCTCACAAGAGGCATCCAACTCGGTGTTAGTCTGACAGACACCATCAAATATGAAACCGACTGCGTGTTGTGGCACGTTTCACCGGAAGATGAATAGACTCACGAAGTGTATAAAGCTGAGATATCTTTCCTGAAAAGCTAGCAATATCATCAGCCACCATCATCATCAACACCGAAGTCATTCTCGAGAAGGAACCAATCGTCAGCTCACACCTACGAATGGTAACAGAGTCTCGTGACCAACGCTGAACCTCAATCATCATGCGCTCCTCATACGATGTCACCTCTGTGCTTTACATAGGATCACTTCTCCTTCAAGCTTACGCGAACCCTGTCAGCGAAGTCTGGAACCGGCTCCAGGAACGCAATGCGAAGTTGCCAGGTATCCATGCACAATTAGAGCGGCGGTGGGACAGCTTACCCTATCCCAACCGAAGCGTTATCGAAAGCAATTTCGAGAACCCGCCCGCCGACTCTTCCCTCTTCTTCTCGGGCCTCCCAATCGGCGATCCCCGCTTCGAAACGCTGAAGAATTACGCCTCCTCCAACGGCCTTAGACTCATCAACGCTCAGTATGCCAACAAAGGCGGTGATACTTTCTGCGACCCTGCAAGAGAAGACAACGATGCATCTTCAGCCTACCGCAGCTTTTCCAACAACTTTTGCAGCGTCTTCGCGAACGCGTCAAGCGGGACGGCCTTCGTGGGCATTCCAGCGACATGCGACCCTAATCCCGGGAGTACGTGGCTCCAGGTTGAGAGACCAACGTTGATTGATAGTGGAAAGGTCAAGAAAATTATTAGATTTGATCCAGATACGCCGGAATCAACAACAACGGGTTGGCCAGAGCCAACGGCCAGTTCGAGTTCGAGCTCAATTTCAAGTGGGCCGACTGAGAGTCCAACGCAGCAGCCAAGTCAGGAGCAGACTTCTGGTGGAGAGAAGCTGAGAAAGAGAGATACTTGTGCTATCGGGTATCCTGCAGTACCTCCTGAATAGGTGCAGGCCTTTGGGGCGACAGCATAGTCCGTTGATATCTTCCTATCTTTGTTGTGGTGAATGCTGGTTCGGAAACACAAAGACGTCGACTGCGAGTAATGTTCTGCAAACTTGTTTGATGGGATCTGTATAGGTAGATTGACTTTTCGAGACGTTCCGGATGAGAAACCTTTAAGAGAACAGGCATCGAGGGGAAAGGTTTCCTTGTGGGATGTTTATACTTCATCCGTATGTGACCGTTTTTTTGGTTCCCACTACACTCATGGTAGGAATTCCTTGCTATTCATGCATTTGATCTTTGTTAGAGAAGGCGCGTGTCCATAGGTAAATCTTGCACAATGAGCAGACTTAATTGAAACCATATACTCATAACCCTACGCTGTAGGTAATGGCATTTTGGCGACAAGTATCACCAAACATGCAGGCGATGACGTGTCCCACAGCTTCTTCACACTTTCATAGAAGAAAGCACGTGCCAGTCCTAGGTGATGTGAGACTGGCCTTTTACATCCAGTTCATCCGGCCCTGAACTTGGTTCATGACCTTCCCATTGTACCCCAGGGACAGGAGCACTGCGCTTTTGGCGTAGCTTAGAGTGGGTGTAGAATGCGTGACCTCTGACGTGACGATATGTGCTGTACACCCACAAGTCTTCACGGGTTGAAATGTGGGATGATGGATGCTCTCCTAAATGAGAGCTCTCGCTGATGTCAATGCCAAGACTTTTAGGGCTCTCCTACACTTGGTACGTCAGACCTATTCGACATGTGTCAGTCTCCAGATAGACAGACAAGCCGTCGTCCCTTCCAATGACGTGAAGAGACGTGACCTAGAATGCTAGTTCCTGGCAAACTCTAGTGATATGAACGAAGATTCCCAACATGTTTAAGAAGAAACCTAATGTATGTTTCTGCACCTAGCATGGACATACACGCAGCCTGATCGCGCCTAGGTTAAAGCACTTGCGCCTCTACGGTCTTCTGATCGCCGCAAGTTAGCAGACCAGATAATCAAAGACTTTGGTATCGAGATACCCAAGCACGAAGAGCAAGCCAACGGCGACAAGACCCTAGAGCAATCGGAAGGAGCCTTGACATTGACATCCCTCCGAAGCTCGCTGCTTCCTGAAAATGCTCTTTCAGCTCGTTTCACGACCACTGCTGGTCCTAATTTGAAGCAAGTTTCTGGAACTATATACGCAGGAGCAACCGAAGGGGAAGAGCAGCGCATACTGTGGTTCAAGGTTGAGGAGAGACTCATCCCTACCGGTACCCTTTCCACACTGTGGAAGTGAAGAGCCTTTGCTGATCTCTTGCAGTCTACACGTTATGGAAGAACGCACATCTATGTCCTCTCCTTCATACGCCAGGCTTCGTCGTAGAGAAGCTCCAGGCAGGTGCTCCTCTCATGACGCCAGGACTTGCCGGTGGCCCTCCCTTCCCTCCTCGCGCTACAAAAGGCGCAGTCGTCGCAGTAGCAAGCATTGAGCGACCTACAGTACCAATTGCTGTAGGAGTATGTGAAATCGACGTTGCGTCTCTGGGAAGCGTACAAGGCACAAAAGGTCACGCGGTGCGAACCGAACATTGGCAGGGCGACGAATTATGGGCTTGGTCAACCACTGGTATACCCGGTGCGCCTGCGCCAGATCAGGTTGAGGGATGGGGTATTGAAAACGGAGCGAATTGCCTGGAGAGCCCCACTGAGAAGCTCGTTATTGCAGATGAAGATGATGAGATCAATGAAGGAGGCGTCGCGCTACCGTCTCAAGAGCCCAGCAAGAAGCACAACGAGCATGTCGAGGGAGAGAACATGGACCCTTGGGAAAAGGTCGAGGAGAAGGAAATGTCTACCAAGGACATTGATAATGTGTTCTGGCAAGCATTCATCTACGGCGTATTTGATGCTAAGAGAAAGAATAAAGAAGACCCAAATCACGGCCTCAGCTTTCCAATCCCGCAGTCTCTTGTCCTCTCGAACCTGATCCTACCCTACCTTCCTATACATACACCTGCACAAGCTGCCGCCCTGAACATGAAGAAGACTAGCTGGAAGAACCTGAAGAAATTCATCAAGGCGCTCGACAAAGCCAAGCTGATAAAGTGCAAGGAGCGGGATGGTGGTGAATGCGTTGTCTTGGATGTCGACTTCACCGACCAAACCATTACGACATTCACCCCCTACAAGCTCCCTAAGAAAGAAACACCAGGCGCAGACTCTGGTGGAGGGGGCGGCGGCAAAGCGATCGTCTCCGGTATCAACCCCTCTGACAGCGCCATAGGCCAGCGCCTCCAAAAAATAAACCTCTACCGCCCCAAAGAGTCCCTTTCTCCCATATTCGACGCCGCAAACGCAAGCACCAGATCCCTCTACCTTCCGCCAGAACTCCGCCAGATCATCACCACCTACATCGAAGCCGAGAGCCTCATCTCCTCGACAAACAAGCGCCTCATAACCCTCAACCCCATCCTCGCAAACGCAGTCTTCGACGGCTCCTCCTCCCTCGACCGCGAAGTCCTCGCCAAAGGCACCGTCCCGCGCGACGCGTTGATCGACCGCCTGCGCGAAGCCTGTTCCCCCTTCTGGGCGATCCTACGTAACGACGAAAGCCGCGAGACGGTGAAAGCAAAATCAGGGCATGCGCCAAAAGTACAGATCGTGCTAGAAACCAGGTCGGGCAATAAGACGGTCACGAAAGTTAGTGGTGTGGAGACGTTCTATGTGAATGTTCAGCCGCTGGCGGAGGAACTGCAGAAGAGTTGTGCGAGCTCCACGAGTGTGAGTCAGCTTGTTGGGAGCTCGCCGAAGAATCCGGTTATGGAGGTTTTGGTGCAGGGGCCGAAGAGGGAGGAGGTTATGAAGGCGTTGGAGAAACGGGGGGTTGAGAGGGGCTGGATTGAGGTTGTGGATAAGACTAAGGGGAAGAAGAAGAGATGAGAAGATTACTGATGTGTTACCATGGTAATGTAACGTTATGACCATAGAGACCCCCAAGGACTTCGAGTGTTGGAAACGTTCTGATACGCACGCACGCACGCATGTCCTCAATTTTTTACTCAGAAGCCTTGAGTCTCTAAGCTCATATTCAAGGTTTCTTCGATTCATACAAGACGTGGGTCATCACAGCAATAACACAGATATTAAATCACACATATCCAACTACAAGAGCCATATACAGCTCTACTCTCCGCCCTATCAACCCTTCTCCAAACATCCCCTCTCACTAATCTTCTAACAGCACCTAGCACACGAAATGTCGCAAACTGCCCCTTCATTTCGCAGTAATTGAAAAGGATGGAGGGAAGGAGGGGGGGAGGGACGGGGGGGTTCCTGTTGAAGCGAAGCGGATGATGCCCAATTGGGGTAGGTCCAGCCCTATCAGATTGCATATATCGTGATCCCTGAGCCTAATGGTTCAATTGGCGCCTCATGCTAGTTATAGGATTTAGAGGCTGATGATCTATATGGAACAGACGCTCCTACTGCTGCCTCTGGTATCCCATGAGCCGTCACGGTCCTCGTTAGCCTGCCATGAGTCCGGTAACTCGGGGAATTCTATGATCGAGGACCGCCCGTGACGGTTCATGGGATAGCTGCTGACGTTCAGGCTTAGTGGTGGACGGGCTGGATGGAGGATCATGTAGATCGTGTTCATATTCGATTACGATCTCATTAGCTTTTGTACAGGAAGGAAGGTTTTTCATATCATCATTCCGCTTATCCATTCAGACGTACTTTGTGTTGGTTGATAGGGATGAAGGATTGCGAGGCCGTGGGTATCGTTTCAAGAGAAAGGAAGGTCGCAAGAAATATAGATGATCATCATCCTCGTCGCATTCCTGTCGACTGTGCCTCCGTATCCGCTACTTCTCTCCCGCTTGTTCCTCTACGATCTCAACAGGCCCATGTGTCCCCTCCTCCAGCGAAGATACCGGCCTCGATGGATCGGCCTGGGGGTAAAGCACGCTGAAGTACCCATTCCTCTTCAGTGTTGGATGATCTCTATCCACATCCAATGCAAAGCCTAGTGCATCATTCTTGTCAGTCACAGGCACCGCAGAGGTTCCTCCACTCCAGTTCCCCTGCCCAGCGGCTTCGTAGGCTAGGCGCTGAAGCTGCAATGTCTCCCCCACAACCCATTCTATACGTTTGTGATCTTGCCATCCGAACCTCTTTCTGAAGAATCCGATGATAGTGTCGAGCACCAGAGCGGTGAAGATGAGGAGACCGCCGACGACGAGGATGAAGGAGACGCCGAAGACGGAGAAGGAGATGTAGCCGCTCACGGAGCGGATTTTTTGGCGTTCGCAGATCTCTTTGAGGCCGGGAACGAGCTTGAGGCCGGTGTGGATGTATTGAGGGCCGGTGGCGTACGCGACGATGGCTTGTTGGAGTTTTGCGAGGGAGACGGCGAACCACTCTGTTACTTCGAGGGTCCATTGGTTGTCTGGGAGGCCGATTTGAGAGAATTCGGGGGTTACGGTGTCCATTGCTCGGAGAGAGTTGGCCCCTCGGCTGTGGACGGTCGAATAGGTTGTTTGGTAGAGCAATGCGTTGTACATGCTGAGCATGGTGGCCTGTTGTACCTTGTTGAGTGATAGGGTGGATGCTTGGTCGGTAACTTTGTGCGCGCTCGTGAGACCGGTGCACTTCTTGTTGACGGGATTGCAAAATTCGAATTGGTCGGCACATGCGAGGACACCGATGATTATGTCTGCAAGATACCACGTGATGTTCTTGCCGTCAGCTTCAAAGTGATATCTGGTAGTTGCTTTGAACCAGGGATCATTCACTGGCGCTAGGTATGAGATGGTGTTTGGCGCAAGGAACAGGATTGTGACGTCTGCGTCTGTCCGACTAAGCTCTGGAATGGGAACCCAGCCTATAGGGCTTTCAGTGGTAGCAACCGACACGTACGACCTAGCATCATGACGGTCAACGGTGTAAAATGGTCTTGGGGGCAACGACTTACGTTAGAGAATAGCCATTGAACCCCTGCTGATCGTTCCGGTTGTAAACGAAGGTAGACCCGTTGGGCTGCAGTTCACTCCCGTCTATCTTAGGATCGGTGAAATCATAGTGGACAAGGCGAAGGGGGTCGCCGGAACTGTCTGTACCATTGACTTGATGGATGTGGTTCGTGTCATTAAGGACGGAACATGTGGAGACCTGACGATACTTTAATCTCTCGGACGGGTCAGCATTCATGCCCAGATCGTCGTGGGAGTCGATAACTTTGCTGCTGATCTCAAACGTAGCCGTAGGATTGTTGACGCAAATCTGGCTCTGAAAGGGGCAAGAAACATTGGATTTGGATGTCCATTCGAGCTTTGGCTTGGCATATCGGTTGCACTGCAAGGAACCCTGGGCATCACCGTAGCATGCTCGCGAGTAGTCGCTTGCTGAGAGGGTGTCATTCGCCTCCATGGCGTTATAGCCTAAATGTGGAAGGTCACTAGATTCTGGAAGCGAATCGTCCATTAACAAGTACCCGCAACTCGGCGACATGATAAGTGTCTCATTGCCAGCAGCCTTAGTGACCTCGGAAGAGAAGACACCAGCCAGTGTAAACAGGGTCAAGTTACAGAGTGCCAAAGCAATATATGGCAAGTTCCGCATCAAGGAGCTATCAGCCAACCTTCTCCAATACCAGACGAGCTGAGTCAGCTGCCATGCTGCTACTGAAGGGGTACTACTGTTACGGAAGATTGCCTGTTGTTGGTGATGGATTGTGTCTCTAAGGCCTTGTCTGGCGCGGCGCTGATGGATGATGAAGCTTAGAATACGCCAGCATGCGGCGCCAGCAGCGGTCACGAAGATACCAAGGAAAGCGGTAAGAAGGCTGCCATTTCGCTGGGTCAATGTGATGGTCGAGCCTAGTATAGCACCTCGAGACCAATTGATCCAAGGACCAGTATAGATATAGGATCCCGATGTGGCAGACATGTTGTGGGTCTAGTTGTTGGCTACTTGAACAAGTTGACGAAGTAGAGAACCCATTTCTGGTAGCCCTTCTGACGGGCAACTTATATAGTCCGCTTCCCACAACGCAAGGCTGAGCTTGATGGCGAGTATGGCCAGAACGCAAACATTGGTGCGGGAGTCTCTGCCAAGTACCATGGCTTGCATGGTGCACAGGCCCGAACTCAGGCGACAGCGAGGCACAACTCAAGCTAGCTTAGATCAAGAAGAGCCTAGCCCATGGTCGGCGACGAATGGCGGCAATACTTTCGGACGCCGGTCCAGTGAGGCTGACAGGAAACCTTCCCAAAATGTGAACGGCGTGCATCGATCTGGCCATCTTTGCAGTCCGCCAAGCAACTTATGCAGAAAGATGGCCAGATCATGGTCTTGGTCGCTTGGCGTGGCGTTCCGTCAGATAGCCGACACTTCGTGCTAATAGATTGGTGTCGAGAGAAAGCATGGGCTGGGCAATGCATGCAACAGAGCCTAGGGCTCGTTGATTCCACGGGGTTTTGGTTTGCGATTGCAGAGGTTACGTTGGCCTCGAAGAGCCGGACTTTGGAACACTGGCGACCATCGTAGGTTCTTGCTTTAGTATTTCCACTTCGTCCTCGTTGTCTAGGATTCAGAGAGATGTTCTCAAGGCCGTCAAAGCAGAGCGATGAGGCTGTATTGGGATCCCTTTGCGAATGACAAAGACATGTCAGCGACCGAGCTAAGCCAGACCAACTTGCTGCATCTTTAGCATCTATTCCTCACAAACATTGGACGAACTTGAAATGCTCTCTCAGCAATGTGGTACACATGACAATGACTCAAGCCATCTCAGCCTGATTTGGACCAGGCTCTCCAGCTTTCCCGGTTCCTTTCCCGCCTGCCTCCCTCCACCCTCCGGTACCCTGATATTCATCCCTTATTATATCCAAGGCCCTGCCGGCACTACGCTAACCTCCATTGCCTCAATCGCTCTATTTTCTGTGTTCTTCATTCACCCACTCCTATCTCACCACCACTTCCGTTTAAGTCTGGTATCCCACCTAGGCCGACCCAGGTGTTCCTTTCATGGTGTTCGGTACCAGTGGTGCAATGTGGCGGAATATGAGCCGATAAGGTTCTCCGCCGGTAGCTTTGCGGATGCGGAGCGGAACCTGTGGCGAGGGGATAGGGTCAGGGTTTACAGTGGTGTTCGGGGAGATGTAAGGGATGAGTCAAGGGATGAGGATTCCCTCGAAGAGCTTGCCCGGTGCAGTGGAGTTGAGCAGAAGGGAGGACAGAATGAGGAGTACCAATATGAGACAGAACACCATGGTAAAGAGACGCCGAGATATGGCGTGGTTACCTGTAGAAGTCCGGGCTGAAGCTGACTGTAGCGTAAGCTCCGAACATCAGCGAGAAGGCTTCTCAGCGTTCATTGTCTTTGGCCTTCGCATCTTGTTGAAGAATGTTTGGTACACATGTGGACTGGTGGCTTAGGTGCACGCTCGTCGAAGTCAAGATCCGGAATACGATCATTGAGCTATCTTACACAGTCATGAGTAGATGTAGGGCTGTGGAAGCGGCGACTCAACATGTAGAGGGCGTGAGGTAGTTTCTGAGACGACATTGAGGCTTTGAGTTGCCTCCTTTGCCTCAAAATCTTTAAGCACGCACAAAAAAATCGCAAAGTCGCTATCTGAACCACTAGGTTGTCCAAGATTGCAAGCGAATATGTGTCAGCTATTTCATACCACGTGTCTGATGGCTACATGCAAGCCAGCTTTTGGATGAGCAATAATTGCCTTGACGGTGTCACGTGCAATTCAGGAGATAGAGCGCGCAGCATCGTCGTAATACGAGATTCCCCATAACATTGTGGTTGCGGTACTCTTGCTCGACGTGAGCTCATCATCCCAGGCAGCTTCACGTTAGTGCCTTTTTGGAACGACAAGTAGCTCCTGAAACAAGCTTTCAAAGATCCAGTATCATACTTGTGCTTGGTCAGCGTAGATGATCGTACGCCAACTCCGTGTAGTCAAGCATGACCTTCAGACTCACCTTTCACTTACTTGGCAAGTGAGATACAGAGGGCTATCAACGAGCGGGCGGAAAAGTTGGGTGTTCTCAACCTCGGTCGTCACTCTGGTGCTAAAGGATCATCGAGACAGTACCCGACTCTCCGCACTTGGAAGGCGATGGCTACCATAGGCCTCGAGCTTGTCGTCGTATATCTTGGTTAGAGGCAACAATTGATCGACGGTGAATGCGTCTAGACAGGCAGTGCTACTCCTGTGACGAGATAATACGAGGAGGTATCCCGGTTCTTTCTTCAGAGTTCAACGCGTGAAAGTAGTGTAGTCATTCTGCCCGGGGTCAATATGAGCTGTTTCCTTTGGAACTCCTTGGATTCGGCCTTGAATTCGTTTTTCACGTCGTTGAGGCGAAACTCAACATCGGTGACAGACAAAGTCTCCTCAAGTACCGAAGACTAGTAGAGGCCAGGTTCGAGGGCGTCGGACTACATGGGCTTTATTCAAGCACATGACAATCGGACTGTTTTCCTTCTCGTTCGCCAATACGATACATCTGCGAACCGGGCATCTTTGAGGTGGGGAAAGCATAAGAAGATCCAAGTGTCTCTTGATTTCTGTGCTAGTGTGTCTGTCTGACTCGACTGACAGCCACGAGCAGGGTAATGCTGCGTCTCATTGCACAATACGTTGATTAGGAAGTTCGGCAGTCGCGAGGCAGTAGTCAGTTAGATCCTTTTCACATCACAACGCTCGCTTACGCATATGCAGGGCGCAACGGCTCCAACGGCCGAGCAGCCGCAAAAAGCGCCTATTGTTGCAGATACATCTGTTAAAGGTGGGGCTGCATCTCAAGATGCCTACAATTGGAGCCTCTGGATATTATTCGGACTGAGATGTCGGTAAAGGATAAGGGTAGCCTATACACCTTCCGAGCGAGATCGGTCTTCAGAGCTGGTCCGATTTGATTCAACTAGCAAGATGTGACAGTTATGTCCACGGCCTCGAGAGGAAAATTTCGACGGATATGGGCTGGGCGCCAGCCGGGGGCCACCGCACCGAGAAGCGCGTATGCAGGCTTCATCACTTCGAATCTGTCAGCTTGTCACGCTCCCAGATCCTCAAGTCATCATCGTGCAAGCATGCATCACAACAGGCCGGTATTTGGACCACTGTCATCGACGCATCTAACCGAGGGCGGGGTAGATGACAAGTTGAAGCTCTGAAGACTTAGTTGCAAAGCCTAGACAAAGTCAGGGGTTAGGCCCGCGAAGACTTGCCGATTCCGCCCTCAAGGAGTGGAGTTTTAACAAGATCTGAGCGACTCCATCGGGCAGCTCGGGACGATGTGTGGGCCAAGGCGCTGGTGGCGCTCAGCCTTTGCCCCCTATCACATCTAGTTTAATTGTAGGTTTCGTTTCATCTTCATCACATCTTCGAATACGTGAGGTCTCTGGGAACGTCGCTACAGCTGTGTGCCGCATTGCTTCGAAGTAAGGACTTCATGTTCTCGGAAGACATTATTGACCATAATTCTCGTGATGAACGATGGTGTCGCTCCTCGCATCGCTTTGCGATATTGGAGATGCGGAAGTCCAGGTTCCCTGTTAAAGATCCGTGTCACTTTCGAAGATTCAAGGCTAACGGGAGCATCCCCTGTCGCTCCTTCATATTTCGGCATTCAGAAAACATACTTTTTAGAGGACCTTGTATATCACCATGCTTGGTTTCGGCACTTCAGGCATGATTGCTATTCGTCGATGGCTAGTCTCTCGTGCAAGAGCCTCGAATGCGTGTCTCAGATGTTGTGAAGCTAGATCAAGCCATATGCTTGAATTTCGATATAAATGCTGCCCTTGCTCCTCAAGTTTGCTCTTATTCTTCAGCTTCAGCAACTCTCATTTACTGAACATCTTCTTCTATTCTCACCAAAACACAATCCTTCACCCTTTGAACTTCTCTTCTCTTACATACCTTCTCCGCCAATATGAAAGCATCCGGTATGCTCAGCGTCATGCTGCTTGCAGCTTCGACTTCCGCCTTTCCTGTCGCTTTCCCACAGGGATGGTCCTGGCCATCTTGGCCTCCGTCTAGTGGCGGCGGCGGCTCTGGTGGCGGTTCTGGCAGCGGCGGCTCTGGCACTGATATTGATAATGGCGTTTGCAAAGACCTGACTGTCATCTTTGCACGTGGTACCTCAGAGCCTGGCATTCTCGGTTCCGTCGGTACTCCGCTGCTCAACTCTCTCAACACAAATGTTGGGAAGGACAGGGTGGCCTTTCAGGGGGTGCCTTATGCAGCAAGCCCCGCAGTATGTTGTCACTATTGTTTATCGACGGATATTGCTGATGCAGTGTTAATCAGGGCAACGCACAAAATGGAGGTGATGGCCCAAAGAAGATGATCGATCTAGCCAATAAAGCACGACAGCAGTGCGCGAAGACCAAGATCGTCCTCTCTGGCTACTCCCAAGGTGGCATCGTGGTTCATGCCGCTGGCTCTTCACTAGCCTCCAACAAACCCATTGGTGGTAAGTGTTCATGGTATCGTTCTCGTGAATGAGGCCGCTGACGTCTGGTCTTCCCCGTATAGCCGTGATTTTCGGCGACCCATACAATGGTCGACCCGTCGACAATGTGCCCAACCTCAAGGAATTTTGCAATAAAGGCGATGGCGTCTGCGACCGTAGCGCTGGTGGAGGGATCACCGCTCCACACACGACTTATGGCAGAGATGGGAGCGCTGACAATGCCGCGAAATGGATTGCCACACTTTTGTGATTATTTTGTGAAGACTTTCCCATAACTTGATAGGGCTGGTAGGTCAGCATCGATGATGCCGATGGGTCTATAGTCGAAGGGGCTGTTTTGGAGAATTTAAGTGTATATTCAATCTGTAGATAGTTAGCAAATCAGACCCTTCTGTCGACGCCTGCTCTCTATGTTCCAGGGTTTTCCAAAGCAGTTTACGCATACCGCAAGTTGACAAACTCTAATTGCATCTCACCTCGAAGCAATGAGGGAGTTGCAAGATAGGGCCAAAGCAAAAGATCACGGCAATGTGTACAGCTGATCACGATTGGGCAGCGTCTGGCATTGCTTGGCGCTCAGGGTTGAGCTGCCCTTGCCATTTGCAAGACCTTTGGGGTCGAAAGTTGTTCATCTTTGTTGTTCGACTCCAATCCCTTTGCTGCATCAACTACCACCATGTTCGATCCTGCACCAACCTACTCCACGGAGGCTATGGCTAAGATCGTGCATCACACAAGTGCCATCCGTCAGAGCCTCAAAAAGATAGACGAACAGAGTCTGGATGCGATCATCGAGACAGTCAAGCAGGGTTTGGAAGCTCTAGGGGACGATCCCTCGTCCGACTGCTTTGTGCACCATACAATAGATTCTCACAACTATATAGCTAATCGTATCGACCATACACTCTTGAAGCTTGACGCCACTGAAGCACAGATTGACCAACTCTGCGAGGAAGCCAAGGAACAAGGATTCCATGCAGTCTGTGTGAGGCTTTCGTGGGTCGAACGTGCTGTATCCAAGCTCAAAGACAGTCGCTCCAACGTAGCATGCGTTATTGGCTTCCATGAAGGCACTTATTCGACACAAGCAAAGATTGAAGAAGCCAAAAAGGCTGTTGAAACTGGTGCCAAAGAGCTTGACATGGTGATGAACTACCATCAACTCAAGCACGGCAGGCGCTTTGAAGTCTTTGAGGAAGTCAGACTTGTGAGACAGCAAGCGCCAGAAGATAGAATGCAAATCAAAGTCATCATAGAGACGTCCCAACTTTCACGCGACCAGATCATTGAGGCTTCTGTTGTCGCACTAGCAGCGGGCGCAGACACCATCAAGACGAGTACAGGCTTTTGCGGTCAAGGTGCTACGGTGGAAAATGTTCGACTGATGTCGCATGTGGCACTTTTGATGGGGGGTGATAATTTGGTCAAAGCAAGTGGTGGTATCAAGACATACGACCACTGTTATGCAATGATCGCGGCTGGTGCATCTAGGATTGGTACCAGTAATGGAGTTGCTATCATGAAGGAAGTCGACATTCTGGAGGCCCAGAACTACGAGTAAGTCGCGCTGATACTCCATACGTTCACGTGGCTGACAAGGGAATAGTCCTTGATGACGATCCTTCAATCGATCCACAATGTCCTTCGAGATGATGTGGGTACATACTATGAATAATCATGTGCATCAAGCCTTCCGATGCCTTCGTCCGACCCACAGCCAGTGTTAGGCATCATCGAATAGCTTTGTCGAGATGCTTCATTGAAAGCTTATACATGTATGAATATTGGGCGTAGGTATGTCGTCAACGTGGCCGATAAGGTCACATCCAAGCAGGGATCGAACTTCGAGATTACAGCTAACTTTGCGCACAGCTCATTAGTCATTGGCACAGAAAAGCGATGCTTTTTCGTAATTAAGCTGGAAGTACAAATATCGACAGTAAAGGATTGCTAAGGTGCTGTTGTTCTCAAAGTACTACGATGTTTCGACTAGAGCAGCATACTTCTTGCCATTCAATATCACTGCCAGCCGATCCAGAGGAGCTGCCAACACATCGTGCTTCCCACGTGATCGTATTGCTCCCCTGCCGAGCAGGAGTCATGCACCATTCAAATGGTCCCATTACGCCTTGCCAAACCTGCTCCCGACCAACGCAAGGACGCCCGCCTTGATTGGAAAGGAATACTTAAATGCTCGCGATAAAGTCCAACTTCATCTAATCAATATGCCCTTGATCGACCTGTCTGTGACTGCTTACTAAGCAGCCACCGCTTCAACTTGGCGTAATTTCTATCCGTTCAAATAACAGAATTTTGTTTCATACTTCGAATATCCCTGAAGAAGGATTAAGTGGGTTATTGCTTACAAACAGAGCGAACTTTCTTATAGAAGAAACTTCAATCGGCATCTCGAGCAACATACATCAACGATCACGACAGATAATAGCGATCCATTGAAACAAACAATCTTATTGGATGCAAAAGTAAATTTGTCCGTTATTGACACCGCTGTAACTCTGGTCCGAGCAAAATGGTCGAAGATAGGCACGATGTATATTGTGCTCTTTGCGGAGTTCCGTTAGGCATCCATCCGGACGTATATATGGATCGCGACGTTGGCCCGGCGGATGTGGATTGGACCTGGGAATATGTAGCAAGTATGTTGCGCCGCAGGTTTTGCTCAAGGTCCTGAGTTGACAAGCTTGCTAGTCTACGAGTCGATGGATCCCAATGAGAAGGGCCAGTGGCTTCTGTCTGGCATTGATGAAATCTCAGGGGTGCCGGATGTCGTGCCGCCCGTTGACTTTGATGTGAGGCAGGACGTCCAAAAGGTCATTGACGAGTCGAGCTGGCAGCCGTGCTCGGTGTATACGCCTAGGTGGGCCGCGCGCGTTTCACTTCCTTGGCACTGGAACTGACACGAATACGTTGTAGTTCAGATGGCGAGGTAACCATCTATCCAATGCACCTCACTTGTCGGAACGTTCTGTTCCAGCAATTTGCTTCGCTGAGTACCACCGATGATTTTGACATTGATAAGGTCGGTACTCTGTTCGCTAGGCAGCCACGGGAACCCAAAAATCGAGGACTGACCCCTGAGTGGTGTGGTGACTACTGGGGCCCTGAGAAACTCTGGGAACAAATAGGCTGGTCTAATAACGATAGGACCGAGTTCCACAACGATGACCTGATTGAAGCCACCGCAATAATATCTGACAACTACGATCTGTACTTTCTTGCTTGCGATCCTGATTCGACTGAAGGTCTGAGCCACAGGCTTCCCGTAGACGATCAATGGGCAGGTCGAGAGACTCATATAAAAGGGCGCCTGCCAAGTGACGACAGTACGTACGACTTGTTTGAGACCCTGCCGGAAGAGATCCTCCAAGAGATCTTCTCCTTCCTTCCGGTAACAGCCGTGACGAGGGCGAGACTGGCGTCTCGGCGACTGGCATCGTTGAGTTTGGGAACCAGTTTCTGGCACTCTCGGTTCCAATATCCCAACGAATTTAGCCATGTCATGCTGCCTGACCCCAAAACTGATGGAAGCCAAGCTACTGCAGAATCCGTTTTGGCATGGAGAACTATACTGAAAGGACCTTGGTGGTCCGATGAGGACGACAATCTTCGCGGACTAAAAAACCGGAGGCGGATCACCAAACTCTGTAATGCATTATATCGAAAGCTCCAAGAGGAGCCTGAAGCACCAGTCGGACCTGCCAAAGATCCTCAAACATTTATCACAGACTATTTCCGCGCCAGAGGAGAAGCATGACGAGTAGTTGACAGGACATCGCCTTACGTTTCAAGGTATTTTGAGGCTGTTTTCCAGCAGATCGCCGCGCCGATATTCCCCCCACCACATCGAGATTCTAATTCGAGAGCCATATCAAGGCACTATGCCCACTCTCTTACGGCTCAGGGACTGGCTAATACAGGATCACTGAGACATTTCGACGATAATTTACAAACACTTCAGCCTACAGGCAACACATTCATCTTCACCTGAACAACATCTTGACACACCAATTGATAGCTTTCAATAATGACCTGCATGTGCATGTGACCTAGGTCGCTCAACTGTCATCTCCTTTAGCGAGCATTCAATGCCGCCAAGCAACAGTTCTTGCCAGTCATTGCTCCCCACCACTCCCACAAAGCAAGTCTTGACGAGGCCAATGCGACGCTACAGCCTTGTCGAATAGTATTTACCTCCACGTATGGCTCTTTTACCTACATCCACATGAACGTTCCGTCAATGCGGACAATGCTGAAACGACGGCCCACGCCACTCTGCAAGCTACTGCAGGTCCGACGTTCGCTAGAGGCGAGAGCAGCCTGGACTGCCTCATCCCCAGAGATGAAATTAGGTTGAATTCGGATGATCGTCTATTCGCGAATCTTATTGGAAACCCTGGCAGGAGGGCCAAGCGCAAGGCTGACCTGTCTGGTGCGAGCGAGCACTTGCTGGTTGGACCGTCAGCAGCCTATAGAGGTGCGAGATTGGGTGGCGGCTAGCATTGGCTTCAGAGCAGGTGTGCTGCAGCGATCAGGTGAGGGTCGAAATGAGGTTTATGGGGCTGAAGCTGTTGAGGCAGATTTATAGGTACGGCTCCTGGCCTCCGTTGCTTGACTTACATCTCTTTTCACCCTCTCCAACATCGTTTCTCCTTTTGTTAGATCCGAACATCGTCTCTCGTTTTACCATTACACTGTGCAAGACCTCACTCACTTTCGCAATTCGATCAACTTCTTACACATTTCACCATGCAATTCGTTCTCTTCTCTAGCCTCGCCTTCGCGGCTTACGTGAACGCCGAAGGGCTGCTTGCACGTCAAGTCCGACAAGTTGAATCAGGCGGAATCGTGTCTAATTGCCCGCCCGAGAGGCTCTGTGGGACCTGGTGCCTTAGGATTGGAGAATTCTGCTGCCCTGAGCTTTGTAAGTTTCTCTCTCCCGAAGATTCGTTCCCTGGTATCGCCTTTGCAATCACTGTTGTCAATGCTTCATATAGGACAGACAGAATGGTGCTAATTTGAGGACATAGACCCATGCGATGCAAACACGGAGTACTGCCTCACCCAGGAGGCCTGTTGCTTTACCGTAAGTCGCTCGCGTCCTCCGTGCCCCACGGCTATCACCTCTTCCAATCCCATCCTGCCCACCTTTCCTCTAATATCTCCTTGCTGACAATCACACCTTAATCAGGGTCAAGATCCTAATGCCTGCGCGCGCGACAAGCGTATCACACTCCCCCCCGGCTTCCAAGTCGGCGGTCAAGTCTCCTCTTCAAGCCCACCATCAGTCCCACGATCAAGCTCTGCTGCACCCGCGACTTCTTCGTCCATTGCAGTAGTCGTGCCATCTTCTATCACGACTCCGGTGGTAGTGGTGCCCTCCTACACGGCAACTGGCAACGCGACGATTCCTGCGCCTACGGGCACTGGTGTGGTGACGAGACCGAGTGTGGTGCCATTCACGGGTGGCGCTGAGAGATTCGGTGCAGTGGGCAAGGTTGTGGCTGCTGTGGCGGGTTTTGTGGGCTTGTTGCTCTGATTGTGGAAGGGAAAAGGCTTTAGGCGGAATCTCAAGCTTGGATCTCGGACTTCGATCAGGATCGCCATGTTTCCGTAAAGGCACAAGACTCGGAAAGGAAGTGGGTAATGCTTAATGGTTTTATTTGGCAGCAGTGAAAGGAGGGACTCGTATCACTAGGACAGTTTTTCACCTGGGCGCATCTCTTATGAATAGCAGTAATCCATTCATGGAAGCTTTGGCTCCATTTTCTGGTCGAAAGTAAATGTGAGACCCACAATTGCTTTTAGATCTATATAAAGACCCTCTTGAAGCTGCGAAATTCAATTCATCTTCCTCCGAAATATTGCATGCCCTAAGCAATGGATCCCGCAAGCTGCCCCTATTCCCCCTGAAAGCCTGAGGTGCCCTACCTACCTTAAAGACCGACTCTTGGCATCCCGCCCGGGGGTCCTCTCCGCCGACGCACCCAATGCACTTTTCCCCTCTCCCACTGGTTCTCACCACCCTCCTCGTCCTCGTTACCCTCGCAATGTCCGCCCCGAACACCACACGCTCAATCTACTTCGGCTATGGGTCCAACCTCTGGCGCTCTCAAATGCTTAAGCGCTGCCCCGACTCCACTTTCATGGGCGTGGGAAGGCTAGAAAAATACCGCTGGATAATCAATGACCGGGGCTACGCGAACGTTGTGCCTGTTTCCACCTCCACCTTGCCTGCTGCGAATGCCACAACCCTCCCTCCCCCGTCAAATTCCCACCTACCCAAGGGAAGTGAAGACGTTAATGATCACGTCTACGGCTTGATCTACAGCCTAAGCCCGTCTGACGAGGCGAAGCTAGATATAAACGAGGGGATACCGCATTGTTACGAGAAGGAGATGATGGATGTCACATTCTACCCATCCAACACTTCCACCACCACCACCACCACCACCACCCCCTCACCCTCCCTCTCCTCCGTGGCATTAGAAGACAGGGAGCACAGGATGGAGAATATGCTAGTGTATATTGATCACCAGAGGGTTGAAGAAGATGAGCCGAAGAAAGAGTATATTTACAGGATCAATATGGGGATCGTGGATGCAGTTGTTGCGGGCGTGCCGGAGGGATATGTGAAGGGTGTGTTGAGACGGTTTATACCGCCGTTGGAAGAGGGAGAGGGTGGGGAAGAGGCGAGGGAGGTGGCGGAGAGGCAGGCGGAACGGTTTGTGGATGTGTGAAAGGGAGAAGACTCCTTGTCGGCTCGACGCGGGTTTCTGATGGTGCTGTGCGAAATGAGAGTTGCGCTGTCACGAAGACGGTAGGTTTGTTCGGGATGCCACGTGCGATTCTGCTGCCTGAGACCTTGCACGCCTGCTTGTAGCTATGCTGCAGTTCCTATTCGGATGGAGTCGCGACAACGAATCACGCAGCTTGGGTCTTGCTTGATCGTTTTCGAAGGGGCTGGTGCCTTGACTACCAGTTCTCGTGATATGTAAGGATGAAATGTGGCTCATGAGGCAAAGATACAAATATCCCGTGCGACATGAAGGACGTCGCCCTTTCCTGAGCTACCGTCTATCTTATTCAGAACGAAGACCTCCGTAGCTTCTGGGCTAGAAGAGATTTTTCTCGACCGCCACAATGGGGGAGAATAGATCCTGCGAGAGTGATGTCACAGTGAAAACTCTTTCCAAACTGTCTAATGCGGTTTCAAGGAATCTGCCTGATGCTACATTCGCCATCGGAGGACCTGTAACTATTGTCGACACAAAGCCAGAAGTGTCCGAGGGAAATCAGTCGGAATACGAGAGGGTCTGGTCCCCCCAGTAACGATAAGATGGGACGACATCGGCAGTGGGTCAGGATCTAAGACCCATTTTCCTGTTGAGCAGGGAAGCTCGGAACAGCAGCGAAACCTTGAAAACCTTATCCGCCGTTGTCAGCCCGCCACTTTCGGATTTCGTGGAAAAGACGTCCTTGATGAGACGTATCGCAAGGCTGGCAAGCTTGACACTGCAGACTTCAGCACCAATTTCCATCCGCATGACTGTGGAATACTTGATGCCGTGCAGCAAGCTTTACTCCCAAGTACAGTGGAAGCACCTCAAGGAGTAGGCATCGGTCCTTATGGGGTGCGCGCAAAGCTCTACAAATTGAACGTGAGATTTTATGTTGCCTTATATTTGTTCGGCAATAGCTTACGCTGCCAGATAGATCTACTCTGCCCCTTCCGGAAAGTTCAAATCTCATGTCGACACCCCACGGGGACCTAATCAGTTTGGCTCCCTGGTTGTCTGCTTGCCTCATCCGCATCAAGGCGGTGCTCTCAAAGTTCATCATCGAGGACAGACAAAGCTTTTTGATTGGGGATCCGACAGCAGACACTCGTTAGTATGGGCAGCCTTTTACAGCGACTGCGAGCATGAAGTCTTGGAAGTGACGGAAGGCCATAGGATCACGCTCACGTACAATTTGTATGCAACAGCAATCGAAAATCTTGCTCGTCCAACGTTAGACCCAACTCAATTGCCTCTGTACGCGACAATAAAGACAATGCTGGAGCAGCCAGCATTCGTTGGGGCTGAGAAGGGTGTGACGATTGGCTTTCATTGCCATCATCATTATGCGCATACTACCGACTCCGGCAGCAGATCTCTTCCTGGTGCACTGAAGGGTGTCGACTTGGCTATATTTTCGGCTTTATCCGCTGTCGGACTGAATGTGATGCTTCGCCCCGTAATAGAACCCTTCAGTGGCCTGTCTGTTCAAGAGCTGCATGAACTGGAGGACGATGCAGCACTCTTGCAGCTCTGGAGCTACAGGGAGTCTGAGAGAAAGGAGATGTTAGACTGTGGCTACCAAGATGAGGATGGTAAATTACAAAATAGGTTATCTTAGATCTGAAACTGATATCGCATGATAGACGACAGCGTGTCATATATTGGGGATGATCTACATGGCCCTGCATTTACAAAGTGGGAGCGGAAAGAACGCCCAAGGGTGAGCCTTATCTATCCCATCTCGCTGATAGCATCACTAACCCTCTTCTCTCAACAGCACATCGATAAAGATGAGTGGCCCTACACAGAGTGCACCGAAATCATCTGGATGAACAACCACGGGCATACAGACTTCGCTTATGCTGGGATTGCCGTAAGTTCTAGCTGTTTTGAGTTGGGGGACGCCGAGTCTTGGTGCACGACACTACTGACAGTGAAATAGTACGGGAACCAGGCCGAACTGGCGTACAATTTCTCCAGCGCCGCGATCTTTGCTTATATCCCTCCCAGCGCAATGAGGTTTGAAGGAACGGCTGAGAAACCCGTTCAGGTATGAAACCGCATTCACAAACGCCTTGGCACGGAGCAAGTTGCATCGAGTAGGTTCATTAGATGCTCGGCAAACAATTCTGTGGTGAAGAGTTCACTCATTTAGCATTGACGCCCACGTCGAAGATAGTATCAGGTAGGGCTATGATTGGGAGCCATCTCACGATGTTGTCGTGCGCCGATCCATCACTGTCCAAGATCGTTGCCAAGCCATATCAAGCCTAGTGCTTATCCCCACTTTCCTGACATATGTTTCTTCGTTTACTAACATTCACCCTGTCAAGGCGCAAGTATTGCTCGCCTCACGTGCACACAGTCAAGCATCTCAAGCACTTGACCCACGACTATTCCCATAAGTATGGCGACTCTGCTCACGCTTCCCCCGGAGATACGGGACCAGATACTCAAATTCTGCCTCATACTTGAAGAACCCATCTCGCCATATACTACCCCCTTTTTGGATGATAACTCGAGTCATCTCGCGCGAATCAGGAGTGAGTCTGGATTCTATCTGCTAGCGACATGTCGCCTCCTCAGGCTAGAGGCATGTGCAGTATTCTGGGGTCACAACGTGATCCGCTTCAATACTTGGTTTACATACCAAGGTGAACATTGGAACGCAATGGATCTCCCGAGCCTCCTAGCCTCACTCTTGCATCACCAGTCTCAACACCTACACCACTTGGAGATTTCGCTCATGTCAGGGACGAATATGCATTGTGGGAACTATGACGCGACTGAACGTGATTATCTGGAGTACGGGAGAGGCAGCTTCCAAAAGGGCAGCACAAGTGATAAGACCGGACCACGCCTTTCCTGGATGCTGAGATGCGTGCATCAGATCCATGAAACATGCCGCGGTCTTCACCTGAAGACTTTGCACGTCGATGTAGACTTCGGTCGACTAGGAAGAGACCATAGCTCTGAGTATGATGAGTGCTGTCCGCTCAATCTAGTGCGCCTCCTCATAAGCGAGCTGCTTCTTTCTTGGACGACCGGAGCTTGTAAAACAGTTCCAATGGAAAGGACGGAAGGAGAAAGGGGAGCCAGCAGTGGTGATTCTGCTACAGATCTGACAAACAAACCACATTATCTATCGCAGACGAAAGGTATGAAAGTTACAGTGCAAGCAATTTGGTCGCCAGGTTCAACATGTAACGCATGTTTCGCACATCTGGGCACTGGCAAATGGCACGTATACCAAAAAGATGGACGAAGTTTTGAGAGACACCTGATTGCTGAGGCTATGGTACCTCAAAAGAGGTAGCAAAATGTACATCTGAGCAGGGTGAGACTGATATGCAGTCGCAAGAGCTGATGAGAAATGACGCAAAAATTAAGAACCAAAAGGACAGAACGAATTATATCAATCTGTGCAATCCCACTGCATGACACCGGAAAGTGGTGCATGAAGAAGCCACAAATAGTTGCGGGTTACTGTGCGTCTAGACCTCAATGAATCTACAGGGTTTTTCCTACTTCCATCGTTTGACGAGGCACAAATCAACCCCATATTATGTGTGGTGCAGCATTCCTGGCGTCTCTCTATAATATGGACGCGCACGCAAGCCTTGGATCTGTCTCTGACTATCTAATAATAAGGATAGCCACAACACTTGCTGATCTGAATGGCTGCTCACGTCAGCCTCGCTACCTAAGGCTTGGCATCAAACGTGTCGCCCGACCAAAAGCTTGTGCTGCGGTATTGAATCTATATTTAGAACATCATCAACATCATATTGCGATTTGCACACACGTCCGGGCTTTCTACGATCGCAGAATAGCTATCAAAATCCGGCAGTCTGTTAGCCTGGATGAGTACTTATTTTTTTCTACGCAACCTGTACGAGTAGGACCCGACACTTGCCTTTCGAAACATATGGATGAATCCCCCCGCGATCCTCTTTGGCACAGTAGCGCTTGAGCGTTTGACCTCGGATGTGTGTACTATCTGTTGGATATCATCAGCAGTCACGATGGGAAAATGCTATAGTCAAGCAGCTGACCGCCGCTCGCTTCGCGCCGAGCCACTGTTTCACGATCTTGCATGCAGCTAGATCAACAATGCTCATAGGATGGTCAGAACTGACTCTCGGAGTAACATTCTGTGGGATTCTAGTATCAGGCTATTCAGAGTTCTCTAACGCGAGTAAGCACCACCATCGTATAATGCCCGCTTATCTACCACATCAGCTTAGTGTGAACATCGAAATCAACCTCATCACCATCCAGACTTGTGAGATGGCGAGGTTATGCAAGGCTTGAACAGATGTCTAGACTCAACGGTATCAAGCCTTCACCATTATGACTAGGGTGGCACTGTTTCTCTTGGCCATCTTTCGCTGTCTTGTGACTGAGGATCTCACACAAGTCACCGTGCCCGAAACAATGGCGTGCATTACGAATGCACTACCAATGCAATGTTTACTCCGCCGAAAGGCTATCAAATTCTCGGACCTACACATGCAAGTATCTCCAGTGGTCCTACACCATCGCCCATGTGCTGCCTGGTCACGCAAATATATTTTCCTATCATAAAATTTCCCGACAACGAGGTGGTGAGAATGCTCCTATGTTCCTATGTACATGCAAAATTTCGCTACTTTTTCCCCTTATCGTAATCATGCCCGACCACGAGGTGGTGAGAATGTACCACACAAGTGCACGTGGATGCCCGCTATATTACTCCTGTATGTCTGTGTTTTGGGAACCCCATACATTTCTGCATATCTCAAAGCTTTTCTGTGATCGAATACGTTTGATCTCTAGAAACAATTTCTGGGAAGCATGGAACCAAAGAAGGGCAGCCTTTCAGGTGTTTCAATCTGCGTCGATGACATCTACAATAAGCCTCTGCCTGAGATACCCTCAAAGGGTGGTCTTTCAACAGCACGCACAGTTGTGCTCATATCCGCCTTGAATGCAACGACCACTATCGGAGCTATCAACACCGGCATGTTGACCGTACTGTTACCGAACATGGCGGAGGATTTGCACATGTCACGAGATTTCCTTCTGTGGTAAAATCTCCCAGCTTCACGAGGCTTTGATGAAGGAAACTAAAAACCTCTTCCTCAACAGGCCTGCTTTGATCTACTCGTAAGCCACTGTCCAAATTAGAACATCACAGAGGCTAATTATAAGCCTTCAGACTGACATGTGGGTGCACACTTCTCCTGTCTGGTGCAATCGCCGACGTTGTGGGAAACCGCACTATCAATCTTATGGGCACATTTGGCTCAAGCGTATTCATCATGGCAGCCGGCCTTGCAACATCTGGTCTACACCTGATCATCTTCCGCGCCTTCCAAGGCATCGGCATCTCGATGTGCTTCCCTACCTCAGTCAGTATCCTCAGCGCAGCGTTTCCTAATGGAAAAGTAAGGAACATCGCCTTCGGTTGCTTGGGATTTGGCACTCCGTTGGGATTTGCTATTGGCATACTGGTCGGAGGAGCCTTTCAGTCCACATCAATTGGATGGCGACCTGGCTTTCATTTCACTGCTGCCATCGCTATGATCACGTTCGTGGCTAACTGCTGGGCCCTGCCGCATGAGGAGCGGAAGGGGGATATTGTCTGGTCTCGACTCAAGAAGAACATAGACTGGATTGGCGCCTTGATATCTAGCGTCTCTATGGGTCTTCTCTCATACTCTCTTGCGTAAGTCGTTTCTCCCGCAGGATGGCAGATGTCCAGTCCCCAATCTGACTTGCTGCAGTCTGATGTCCGGGGACATCTCAAGTTTTCGTGAACCAGCAAAGGTTCTCCTACTGTTACTAGCATTAGCTACCATACCGCTGTTCGTACTGTGGATGCATGTGCAAGAGACGCGTGGAAGACCGGCACTTATTCCCAATTCGCTATGGAAGAACCCAACCTTCTCCGCCATGTGCGTCATGGTGCTGCTCACATGGGCAACATTGCAGGTCATGGAATGGTTCCTCAGTCTCTTGTCTGTCACGTCTCTTGTTCTTGCAGTATCACACTGACGCGTATTTTAGCTACCAGCAAGTCCAACATTTATCACCCATAGAGACAGCAGGTCGTTACATGCCAAACATCGTCGCTGGAAGCACACTCAACATTGTGACCGGCTTGATCATACATCGAGTACCCGTCAATTACTATGTTGTAATTATCTCCGCACTTTGCTCCATCGCTCCTCTTCTGATGGCTATCATCCATGTTGAGTGGTCCTGGTGGTACGCAGGCTTTTGGGTCATGTTCCTGCTTCCCACGGCCGTGGACGGTACGTCCTCATCACAAGTACCCAAAGCGTGTACTCTGACTGACATCCTGCAGTCAACTTCACAGTCGCCAACCTCATAATCACGGACATCTTCCCCAAAGAAACGCAAGCGCTAGCAGGGGCCGTCTACCAAACGATGTCTCAACTCGGTATCTCCATCGGCATTGCAGTCCTAGCAGTCATCTCCAACACCGTCATCGATCGATCCTCAATACCAGATAAAGAATCTTCAGAGGCGTTGATGCAGGGTTTCAGGGCCGTCTTCTGGACTTGCTTCGCCATGATGGTGCTCTCGACCCTCGTCGGCATGTGGGGGCTTCGAGGACGAAAAACGATTGGAGTCACCAAGGCGACGCCCTTACCTATTTCGAAAATCAATAGACTCAGTCATGGATACAAGGTGAATGTCCACCCTCCGGTATTTGAAAGCGTTGCGATACCGCTCAATGCTGAATACAGGCGAGCGTCAGATAGACAACCTCTTGTGTCCATGGTTAAAGGTAAAGGCTGGCATGCAACGCAGACGTTTGATTGGTAGTTCTATAAACTCATTTGCTCCAAAACTAGACATTTCTTTTCTATATCTGGACCGCGTTGACAATCCTGACTCTATCATCAGCAAACATCTTTCCCCACTCCACATTGGTACGACACAATGTCCAAACACCCAAACGCATCCAAACCTCCATGGTGTTTTCGAGAAACATGTTTGTACTTTTACACCAGTCACTTTGTGCAGCATCTACATTGCTATTCTCCTCCACCCCTCATTTCTCATCTACATGTCAAGACCATCAAAGAGAACGCCTTCCTCCCAACCCTACCCAAGCACCGAATCTTCCCCCTCTTTTAAATCCCTTACCCTCCCTCCTCATTCCACTGATCCCCTGCCCCATCGACCCGATCATCTCATCTCCACCCGCTTCTCCCCCATTCTCCTTGCACTCACAAACCCCTCCCTGTCTCTCTCACGCACCCACTGGCCCCTACCTACCACTCCAACGAACATCCCAGCACAAGCACCAACCGCAGGGTCCTCTAAAACATCCATAACCCTCAGCCTTGCTACCACAAACCCAGATGTAAATTAGATGATGAATGCGCTTTTTTATTGTGCGTATCCGCCCTTCCTTTCCCATCCTCACTTCTCCACTTTTAAAGCCAAATTTCGCAACCCTTTCCACACAGATCCTGAATCATATTCAGAATACCGATGGCGGAGAACCATGAAGAAGGCCATGGATGGGAGTTGTGGCAACCATAACCGTACCCTCTCACCGCAATCTCCACCGTCCCGATAGATGGGTATGATGGTCTTGCGGCCGCAGTGAGGGTCGTTGATAAGAGCGAGGGTTTGGGCTATGATAGCGGAGATAGTATGCGCGTTCTTTTGGGGGAGGGAAGAGGGGGCAGGCAGGAGGGCAGTTATTTTCCAAGTATGCGGACTGAAGCGTGGGTATTGACCGGAATAAATAGGTAGTGCAGCAGCGTGGTGTCATGAGACTGACCGCGGAGGCTGAGAGAATGGGGCCTGTGGTAGGTACACGGGAGCTTTTGCTTGCTTTGACGGGGAGAAGGGCAGGAGAGTTGGTAGGGTGTGAGGGACAATAATGGGGGAAGAGTCACACAACAGCACCAGGGACTTAGAGTCAGATACCGAGCGATGTCGCTCACAAGTATATGTACATTGCCCATCGATTTTCCTCGTCTTAGATCCAAGATTCAGCTCGTCGTGTTGTGAAGCTCCAACATGTGGAGAGTTATTGCTCATATATCCTCATCCAGCTCGATCTCCTCAGCTCTCGCACCACCACCTCTATGAGCAGCACCTCCGTTCAGGCCGCCTAGTCCTGCTTTATCTCCTTCGTAAGCAAGAGCTTGTCTACCAGCTTCGCTATTCTCCAGGAATTCTCTTAGTCTCTTTTTACCTTCCTCGAGAGCTTGTGCTGATGCCGCGTTCGTCATCTGGTATATTGGACCCCAGAGGTTGAGTATGTAAGTGACGTAGGCGGCTACTGCGAAGGTGATGAGAAGGAGGAAGTAGGCGGGGTTTCGAAGGACTGTTTGCGTGTTAGCCCAATTGATGTTCTATCCGCGCAATGGACGAAGCAGTGAGAGGGAAGGGATGGACTCACCAGCCAGAATTTCATTCCACCCCAGCGCGAGTAGTAGACCGTAAAAATACAGCGGCACCTGGGTCATGCCTCCGATCGCGCTCCGTTTCGCCTCCACATACACACCGTCAGCCGTTTTCTTGAACCGCGCGGTCACGTCCTGCCGTTTGGCTTCACTCAGCACTGTCATCTCTTCCTCCAGACTCTTGCCCTCCTCCTCATCCACGCCACCAATAGGTGCCAAGTCCTCTTCGTCAGCAGCTGTGACTTCTTCTGGCTGTGCGCCAATAAAATCGTCAAGCGGTGGTGGCTCTGAGGAGGTCGAGGATTGGAAGCGGGAAAGTAAGGGGATAAGCGTGAGGGTTGACTCTCTGGCCTTAGTGTAAAGCCCGTCGATATCGTCGTTTGGTCTCCATATTCTAGGGACACCAGCGTCATCGTAGCGGAATTTGTCTTCGAAGTTTTCGCGTAGCTTGAGGAGCAGATTGCCTTCCATCATCTCTTCATCGATCTTCGCTCTAAGCACGCCCCAACTCTTGCGCCGCAGTCGCCATAATCCTACGTCTACCTCACCCGGGCTGGCATCGAAACTCTTGGCACGATCAGTGAACCGGCGTTCTGCTTCTCGCACAGTCTTGACGAAGACGTCCCATATGCGATCCCAGATCTCGTTCTCGGCACCTCGCTCCCCATGCTCGGGTGCACCGCCGCCAGCTCGTCCAGAGCCCAGAGCGTTGAATTCAAGGCCCACAGATTCCCCGAGACGAGACTTGACCCACCGCTCGACTCTCGTAGCAAGCCGGCGCATCTCATCCCTTCTCAATTGCCGGCTGACTTCATTGAGCTCTTTCTGATACAGCGATATCTCTTGCTTATATGAGCTCCACGGCGCACCTTCAACCATGGTCGCCTTTGCTTCCTTCTCGAACCGGTCTATAGCTTTCTTTTTCTCTGATTCCACAATCTGCGCGAAGTCATAGCTGCCCTTCTTCTGCCCGGCTTTTACGGACGCGCTGACAGCATCGCTGAAGTGGCGTACGCCTGACTTATGCGCTGCGGTAAGCTGGTTTGCGAATAGCGCTTTCAGTCGTCCATCAAGTTGGGCTTCAAGCTCGGACTTCTTGCGTGCGTAAACGCCTTTGTGGTACCGACTTGCCTCGGTCTCGAAATTCTTGAGCGTCTTCATCCGTGCGGAACGCATAGCGACACCCATTCCACCTAGCACTTCTGGCGCACCAACACGAATGCCTTCAGCCTGTTTGTTCTCGAAAGGGGTTATCGCTTCATCGAAGGCAATTAGCACCTCGCGGCTGATCTCGTCACACCGGAATTGCGCCATCAGCTCTTGTTGAGTAGGAAGATCGAGGTCTTTGTTGTGTACGATCTGGTCCCACACCTGCTCGGCATAGATTGGGACGCCGTCGGCAGGGATGCGCCTATGGTATTCAGGCAGGAAGACGCCTCCTGAGAGCTGCTGTTCATCCGTGAGAAGAGCGGTCGTTCTGGAGTCACGGTGGCCTTCGCGGAAACGGATGCCGAGCTTGCCCACTTCTGAGACGAAGCGGTCGGGTTGGAGAATCTTGTGGGGGAGCGCAGCGAAGGCGAAGTCAAAGTAGTCTTCTATTTGAGATTTCTCGAGGCCAGCGGGCTTGTTCAAGCCTGCCCATATCTTTTGCAGGTCCTTTATGAGCGTCGTTCGAAGGTTCGCGAGAGGTGTGGTGCCGAGATGGTCGCGGATGACGAAGAAGAGGAGGGATCGCGGATTTGATCTGACAAAAGTCAGGTCGTTTCTTCTTCGTTTGATGGCTTACCCACTTCTTGTCCTTAAGGAACAGCTCAAGGTTGACTTCAAACACAACCTTCAGCAGGCCCATATTTGCCCCTTGATACAGTCCAACCTGATGCTCCCATATGTTCACGATAAGCACCTCGCTTGTAGCCAGAGCAAATAAAGCAGCCTTTCTTTCAAAGTCTTGGTCTTCCCCCCTTTCCCTGCCATCTGTACCCTCCACATCCATTACAATGATATTGTCGGCCATCTTTCTGGCATCGCCCTCAGTGCGCTTTTTCTTGTTCTTCGACATCCATATCCCTTTTGTGGTCTGCCGTCTGTCTTCTTCCGACATCACGCCGAATTCGGTTCCGAAAAGATGATTAAGGAGCGTAGATTTGCCTGTGGATTGCGAGCCGAAGACGGAGATGAGATGGTAGTTGAAGCCAACTGGGAGGATCTTCTCGAACGCGAGATACTTGGAGATTGAAGGGCTGATGCAGGTAAGCCTTGTTTATCCTTCAAAGGCGCTTCAAGAGTTGCATACTTGTACTCCTGATCTTCACTGATGACTTGTATGCCATGTTCATACTGCTCTTTCGTCGCGCTGCCGTTCATACCGGCGAACTGGCTGTTCATCGCCATGGCTGCTGGAGCTGTAGGGTGTCTTGGATTGCTTGGGCGGTGACGGTGCTCCAAGGAGCGCTCTGGTGACGTGCCATTCATGCTGGCTACCGAAATTCCAAGCAAATATTACGGAAATGAGCTAAGCAAGCGGCTTTGAGATTGTTCGTCTCGTGACACCAATGACGGGGAGAACCCAGAGTGTTTGGCCTCGTGGTCGGCGGTCTCGACTTTGGACGAGAGTAATTAATCCTACGCTAATGCTAGTGAGCGGTGGTAAAGAAACAGCTTGGATGTTATATTGCATAAAATGCTGCATAAGCTTGCATATTCTATATCATATTGAGTTTTCGAGGTCGTACACACGAGCTCGAATGATTTGTATTGCTACTGCAAAGATCTTTGAAAGCTTTTCATACAGTAGTTCCCGGAACCACAACATAAATGCATTCCAGACATTGACATTACCACCTCACATCAGTAGTATTACTGGCAGGCCCATCCACCAACATCGCTGCCTTCGTAAATCCAAGAGAGCCTTTGCCAACCAGGCAATCTTCTCGTTTTCCCCGTTTCCAGACCTCCAAGTCACACGTCTCATCATCTATCCTTCCAAGATGCTCTTTGATAGTACTCCCTAATAACAAAAGATCAGAATACAGTAGTTGCTCGCTCTGCTGAGGATGCTCCTTGCACCTTTCCATGTGGAGACAGAGAACGTCGTGTGTGAACGATGGATCTCGATAGACTGGATACTCGGTACTGTAAACCTTTGACTCTGAATCTATCTGGCGGACGAAATTGTTCATCAGGGTGGTAAGAACGCTGAAAGGCATGTGTCGTGCATCGGGGGTCTTCATGATGACTATGCGAGTTTTGGTGGTTTCGAGCTGGAGGCCGCTGCCGGCCAGAGACGAAATCGATGCATTAGTGGGGACGCGCTGCGGCGAAGACGGATCTGATAATGCGTTAGCTGCTTACATGGTAAGATTGAAGGCGTTTGATTGAAGGCTGATAGCGCCGGTCATGTGGGCGTGGGTAGGCCCGATACCGAACATAGCAGATCACCGATTGAGATACAGGTTCTTGGCAGTTGAGGAAACGATTGGAGATGCTTTATTTTTAAACAGGGGATGTTTCATTCTTCGATAAGCATAAGAATCAAGCATAAGTCATGTCGAATGCTCGGACATGTCGCTGGAGATTGAGGAGAACATGCTGTACGTACCACCATCCTTTCCCAACAATTTCTTGATGCCTTTCTTCATAACGGTAGTAGGACAGTCGGCCCACAGACTGTCATATCATCTGTGCCGCAAATTACACACTGAGTTCCCTCCTACACAATACCAAATGTTCTGGAGTATCGAGATTCGAGGAAATGCCTGGACTGAAGTCACAACGTTCATAAGGTACCAAGAACCACCCAGCGCCTCAACCTAAACAGGCAATACTTTCCCGCTGCTTTGCTCACTCATTAGCTCTCAAATTGACGTTACATAATGTAAGCCGCAGGATAAGCAGCACGGCATTCATTTGCAGAATGCCGCCCTGGCTCGTGCACAAATGCTCTAAAGTCTAGACTGGCGTTGGTTCTCCTGCAGGCACAGAGTTTGCCTTGGCGCGCTAAATCACCGTGGAGAAATCTCCTGCATCGTGCGGACAGGACAAATGCTCGGCGTCGCGGATGAAAGGATACGTCACCTGTGCCCAGTAATCCTCTTGCTTCAAGTCGGATAAGGACGGACGGAGGAGCTGTATAGCTCTTCCCAGTGTCAATTGGCAGCTCTTTTGCCACCAAATTCTACTTGTTACTCTCGACCGCTCACTAGGGTCTCAAAATGAAGATCCTCACTAAGGAGGAGGAAGCAGCCCATTACAAGTACGCGTTGAGGCCGTCTGTGGCAATAGCCTTGCTTACAGTCAACAGTGAGACCCTCAAAGGCGGAAGTCTAGGGGGCATACTCGGCTTGGGCATTGGAACTCTCGGGGTCTATGGAGCAGCAGTGCGATACCCAGCCTTTCGGCAATTGACCCTTCCATTACGAGCATTCCTCGTCACAAGTTCAAGCACATTTGGCGGTACGTGAGAATCAGTCCTCAATTGGCGAGCAACAAAGAATGCTGCACATGAGAAATTATGCTAGACAGGGCGGGCGGAGAGGGAATGGGGACAGAAGCAGTCGCAGCTACATACTCTGCACACAAGAACCACCATGAGATGTACAAGCTAACCCTCCTTCTCCACCAGCAATCGTAACAGCCGACCACTTCTCCCGTTCCTTTGAAGCCTCCCGCCACCCAGACGAAGGCTACCAAAACATGACAGAGCGCGCTCGCGCCCTCGAACAGTCCCAAAAATCTTCCACCCAACAACTCCTCGATTACGGGAAAGAGCACCGATACCAGATAGTCGGCGGGTCCTGGATCGCCTCCATGGCTTTATCGCTGTCCCTCGTTGGTCGAAATCCCTACCTCTCGACCGCACAGAAGCTTGTGCAAGCAAGAGTGTACGCTCAGAGCTTGACGATTGCGGTACTGATAGTAACGGCGGTGTTTGAGATAAGCGATAGGAATAAGGAGGAGGGGCGGTGGGAGACGATTAAGGTGCTGGATCCGGATGATCCGGAGCATAAGCATTTGATTGAGAAGAAGGTGCATAAGGAGCGGTATCAGGGGGAGGATCAGTGGAGAGGTAGGTTCTCTCACGTCTTCTCTGCTGCAAAGCAGGGAACGGGGGCTTGTCAAGGGAGAGTGAGCTGATGTTCGGGCAGATATGGTTGAGGCGGAGGAGCAGAAGGAGAAGGCTAGGGAAGAGGCGGCGCATGAGGAACATGAGAAACACAAAAAGCATAAGCCGAAGAGTAATGGGAAGAATGGTAAGGAAGGCGGCGAAACACAGAAAGAGGAGAAGCAGGAGGAAAGTAGTGGGGAAAAGAAGAAAGAGCCACAAAAGGATGAGAAGAAGGGGCAATGACAAGCGCAATGAGAACGGCACAATGAGAGACTTTATCTACCACAGCGGATCACACCATAATGTGAGCGACGCTCTTAACTGCGAGATGTTATGTATATAACCGTCCTATCACATATAACAAACCTTCAAAGCACGCTTCAAACCCAAAATGCATACACAAACCCAACGCAGACCTCTCGCTCAATCAACAAACGTTGCTCCCTTTTCCATCCTTCTTCCATACCGCCCCCCATCATATCTCCCTTACCTCCCCTACTTCCCCAGCGGATTACTCTTCGTCTGCTTCCCACTCCCAACGCCCGTAGGAGGTTTCGCCTTCTGTACCGCCTCAGTCCCTTCATCCTTCTTTTCCGCCTGGGTGGGCGCCGCCTTTGCAGCCCCTCCCGCACCCCCAGCACCCCCGGCAGCAGCACCCTTCGGCTTCCCCAATTTCGGCGGCGCCTTCTTCACCGGAGGCGCCGCGCTCTCCCCTTCTTTCTTCGCACTGCTCGCGCTCGCAGCGGGTTTACTCGTCCCACCAGCAGCAGCGCCGCTGGTTTGTGATCGTGTTTGGCGGCCCTCATTACTGGCGGGGGCGGCTGGCTTGCCGAGTTTCTTAGGGGGTGCTTTTGCTCCGCCGGCCGCGCCTGCCCCAGCTTTCGACGTTGTGCCCGACCCACCCGCCCCGGCTTTCGCTGTTGCGCCCGCGACAGCCTGTTTCCCACCCTCTTTATTCTTGCTCAGACCGGCGGGGTTGTTGGCTGTTGCGGTGCGGGCGGTCTCGTTTGCGGCGGTGGAGTCCTTAATGCCGGAGCCGTAGTCGGAGACTGTTTGTCCGTAGGAACCGCTGTGAGAGAGAAGGGGGATGTTAGCTGGTTTGGCTTGTGTGTGGGACTGGGGGGAAGGAGGAGCAGGGGGTGGAGAAGTGGAGGAGGGGTTAGAGATGGTGGAGGAATACGTACAGATATGTGCCCACGTTTTGTCCTTTCTCGGTGACTGTACGTCCGGCGGAGTCGACGGCGCTGCCTGCTACGTCGCCGGCGGCGGCCATGCCGGAGTTGTAGGCGCGGGAGAAGAAGCCGGGTTGTTCTTCTTTGGACATTTTGAATTGGTGGTTTTGGTGATGTATTGGTGGTTATAGCTGACAAGATGCAATGTTGAAACACTGTCAAAGGAAGAAATGGTTGTATCGGCTTGGTGAACAGTACTCCCTAGATGATTGTTTACAAGAGCGATGGAGTCTCAGAGCTTGGTTGGTAGGTTACGTCATGTTACGTCATAAACTCAGCTGCGAGCTTCGTAGCACGCAGCTGCGTATTTTTTAATACTGCTGCCCAAATGCTGACGATTTTGATACATCGAAACCTGGCGTTGTACTTGCAACGAGCAAACATAGTGACAACGCAACATGGCACCAAACGCTAAAGATACCGCATCTGGCACGACTAAACAGACGACAGGCTCTAAGACAGAGTCATCTACAGCAACTGGCAGCGGAGGCGGTTCTCGAAATGCCTATGCGAAGGATGGCTGGGGTTCACGGCAGAACTTTCGGTCTTCGTATGGACTGAAGCCAGGTATGGACTTTTCGGACTCGGATCTCGATTTCTCCTCTCTTTTGGAATTCATCAAACTAACACAGTATTCAAGGCAACGGTGATGACTGGGATGAAGGCAACAGGATCCTAGATGCTCTCAACGATGCCGATGAGAAGAACAATGAGGCTGATACGAAGACGAAGTCATGATTACACTTGATGTCCTCGGACGTCACAGAGCACTCTCTATGGATGTTTTCTCAACTTACCAAATAGAGGTATCTGAAGTATCTTAGGAGTTTGGCATCGAGCGCCCGAAGCAATGGATGACTGCCGCAAAGAACCTCATAATGCATGCTGCCTGAGTACCAGAGACTCGAAAATCGTCTGCCTAAGTCATTTGCATGCCTAACCATGATAATTGAAAGCGTCTCGTCCTCAACTTATCTGAAGGTCGCTATCAAGACTACAAGGGAAACCTCGAAGTCATAGCTCCTTCCTCACGGTCTAAGGGATCAGAAAATACAGATTTGGTAACGACTGCGCATGCACTCACCTCTCAAGGTCCTAGTGCTGCGAGAGACATACCTTTGAGTGTCATTGTCCGGGCCAAAAGTGATCTCCTCACCAAAAGTAGGCCATTATGCCCAGACACTGGCCTTATTGGCTTTGAATGCTGATTGAAGCAACGATTTCTAGCTTATCCAAAGCAGACAGCCACCTCCGCCTGCGGCTTTGATGCTGCATATTCGCGCTACATCTTCGGACACACAAGTCGAGCAAGAACTAGAAGCGCTGAAGCTATTGGCTAGTAAGTCAGACTTAGGGAATACCTTGAATGTGAGTCACAAAGGCACCAACTATCGGACCGCGCGCTTGCGGCTGCTGCCTACCCCACGAATCCTTCGAGTCCCAGTATAAGAAGCCTTGAGCCGCACCATCTACTTTCGCTTCTTAGGTCACTCCTGGAGCTGTGCAAGGATCCAATACCTACTAAGAAGTCTTGGCAAGGCGATTGCTTCACAAACCCCAATTGACATCATGGCATCAAGTGGGAGCCTCTTCTCCCAAACTTTGCAGGACATCACGAACACCAAGCTCAACGAGCTTGCGCTTAAGCGCGAGAAATTCGAGCAGAAGCATCAGAGTGTCGTTGCCAATGTGAAAAGCCAGCAACATGTTGTGGGAAGGTTGTGCAAATTGGTGGCAGGCGTCAAGTCTAGCTTTTCGGTCTCCATCGTTCGTGGTCGGGTCGTGGTAGGAGGAACGAACAATCGCCGCCTAGAGATTGACCTTAATAATCTTGATCGTTTTCTTGCTCAGGCTACTTACGACCCTTCAGTGTCCCTCAATCTCTTGGTACAATGGGAGCGAAACATGTTTCGTCATCTGGACGTCCAGTCGCGCCGTTTCACATACGCCGATTTGTTTGGTAAGCTGACAACCGAGTGGCTTGCTTCCAGACCAGCAAGCGCTGCCGCCACGAATGATGCAGACACGGAGATGGAGGACTTCGAGCATGTAGCAGGTGGGAAAAAGATGGAGTCACGCCTGAACTGGGAGCGCTTGGCCTTTCAAGCCGTTGAAGTTGACCAAGACGCTGTCAAATCCATGCTGAAGGGGTTGTTCGAACCAAGAAAGGAGGGTTCAAAGGCAATGTTTGAAGCTCTGAAAGACCTGCGTGATAATACGGAGGAAGCAGAAAGAGAATCCACGAATCCTCAAGCAATCAATGCGGACAGTCTAGATTGGACAGTGGATGGCCTTCTTGCTTCGGATCTCTTGTCTGACGACAAGAGGAATGTACTACGGGAGTTCAAGGGCAATAGCGTCATTATGGGCGAAATCGCAGACGTCTTGAGCATGCGCCTAGCAGGACTGGATAGTTGGTCCTGGGGTAGCGAAGTTCCTTTGGAGGAACGCCGCCAACTAAACGGCTCGTACAATATTTACATGCATGAAGACATCCTGCAAGCCATATTTTTGCAATTCATTGGAGTTTGCTGGTCCGTGCATTGGAAGAAAGCACTGTCTGAGTTTCGTCGTGCTAAGGGTGTTTGGAAGACACAACGCGGATCCATCCCTCTCCTCGACAAACAGCGCAGAGAGTACTACCTAGGACGCGACTCCAAATACCCCAACGTCGAGGCAGAAAGGCAGAAGTTGTACCGCAAAGATTATTTCCTGGCTTCACTTCTTAGCCGTCCTAGACAAAAGAGAGATGTAGAGGAAGGCGACGAAGAAGCTGACTTTGAGGAGAGACACGTGCAGCAGCAGCAGCAGCAGAGTGCTCGACCGAAGCAAACGGCTCAAAAGCGATCACAAGTGAATGCTTTGATGGTACAGGCACCTCGCAGGCAACTGGCTTCACAAGCAAAGCGCCGCCGTACCATTGCGGTTTCCGAAGATAGTGACGAGGATTTTGAGTCCGACGACGAAGATGAGGATCGAGTCAAGAACCCCATGGAAGCTAAGCAAACCTTGTTGCATTTGTTGTCGACCGATATCTTGGTCAAGTGTCGACTTCAGGGTGGGATGACATGCTTCCGTTCCCAATTTGCAGACTTATACCCGTCAATGCCCCATGCTACTATCGGCTTGATTCTGGAGTATTTTGGCGTATCCAAGAAGTGGCTGAAATTCTTCGAGACCTTCCTGCAAGCGCCTTTGAAATTCATGGACGACAAGTCTTCTGAGCCCCGTCTGAGAAGAAGAGGTACACCAGGTGCGCATGTACTCAGTGAAGTCTTCGGGGAAGTCGTCTTGTTCTGTCTTGACTTCATGATCAATCAAGATACTGGAGGTGAGCTACTTTGGAGGATGGGAGATGACTTCTGGTTCTGGTCTAAGAAAAGCGACGTCTGCGTCAAGGCTTGGTCAACTATCAACAAATTCGCGAAGACAGTAGGCTTGACAACGAATGAAAATAGGAGTGGGAGCGTGCAGATCCTCCAGAAGGCCGACTCCGAAGCCAAGGTTGTTGTTGACGTTGGGACTTCCCTCCCTCAAGGGCAGATTCGGTGGGGAATGCTGCAACTAAATCCAGCGTCGGGTCGCTTCGAGATTGATCAAAGTATGGTCGACAAGCATATTGAGGAGTTAAACCGTCAACTCAAGGGGAAACGGAACAGTGTATTCGCGTGGGTCCAAGCATGGAATAGTTACGCTACCACGTTCTTCACATCAAACTTCGGCAAAGCGGCACATTGTTACGGGCGTCAGCACGTCGACAACATGCTCACAACCCACAATCGCATACAAAGAAAGGTCTTCTCGTCCTCGACTGATGCAGGAGGGAGTGATGATCATGGAAACATTGTAGACTATCTTCGCCACACGATCAAGCAGCGATTCAATATCCAAAACATACCGGATGGCTATTTCTTCTTCCCCACCGAGCTGGGCGGCCTTGAAGTGCGCAACCCTTTCATCAATCTGCTCCAGATCCGTGACACAGTCGTGAGACAACCGAGCTCTCTTCTTGATGCTTTCTTCGAGGCAGAGAAAGAAGCTTACCGATTGGCAAAAGCTCGCTTTGACCAAGGATTGACGCAGCAATACGAGACTGAAAGACGCTGGGGCAATTTTAAGCCTGCTGATAGTGACTCGTTTTTCTCCTTTGAAGAGTTCGTCAAATATCGCGAAGAGCTTAATTACGGCTTTGATAAGCAACTCGTTAATACCTTCAAGAAATTGCTTGAGAGACCAGGCGAAGAGCCGATCGAAAATGAAGATGACGGGCTGGTCAGACAAGCGCTGAATTCACTTGGTAGAACTAACAGGAGTTCTACAACTATTAAAGCGAGCTGGCATGCGATGGACTCGTATTGGAAATGGGTCGCTCAGCTTTATGGGCCGGAGATGATTGACTCTTTTGGTGGGCTAGGGATCGTGGATCCGGGGCTCTTGCCCATGGGTATGGTTAGTCTGTTCAGGGCTGGTAGGGTCAAGTGGCAGGAATAGACGAAGATGAGACATTGGAAACGCACATGGTATGACATTGGCTAGTGTTGACAAGAATGTGGGACCGGGCGCTTTGTGGAAAATGGGTGCTCTCGTATTCGTATTATGAAGTAGTTTTGTATACGCCGTCCCCGCGTAACTATGAGACCTGCCGTAGTGCCGTGCCAGCAAAATTTGAGGAAGCTTGGTTTCAATCATCACAACATATGAGGTTCCTGATCAAGGCTTTTCTATCTCACATAGCATCATCATATCTCAGATTTGCTGTTCTACGCTTTGAAACGCGCCCTATGGTAGCGCAGCGTCGTACGTGTCTCATCGACGACTGATCCGTCCCTCCCTCAGCGAAACCGCTTTCTCTTCGCAATCTTACTTATAGACCGTCGTTGTCCATCTTCTGGATCTTCTCGGAGTGCTGAACTCATTCATCACTCAATGTCGCCACAGTCCACGGTGACTGGCTGCTCTGGGCTTTTTCTTCCACAGCACATCAGGAGGTGCCTAGACGTGCTTAATAACCGCGGGATCCGACGGCGTCACTTCGTTACGAGCTAGACAACAATTTGTCTTTGCAGGCTCAAGCATTTGTGGTAAAGAATCACAGTACCAAGAGTCCTCGCCATCGGACAGTAGAATGGCTACGGTCTGGTTCCAGGGCCTTTTATCGGTCTCGAGATGTGTATCGGCAGTCTCGTTCATATCCTTTCAGCCATTTCGCGGCCGCAAGCGAACGTTGACGCCTCCTTCGACGCAACAAGTCAAAGTCAGTTGCTCACTCCATTCGGATGTTTTGAGCGGATTTATGTCATCAAATTGTTGCAGAATCTTCACGACTGTGTACGCAGCCTCCGCTAGAGCCAGCTGTTCTGTGAGATCATCAGCCTTGTGCTTACTCCATTGATTGCGGGAACATACGGCCAAGGCAAATGCGAGGACCCCCATTGAATGGCAACCATTCCCAACCGGTCATCCGATTGTGCCAGCGCTCTGGCCGGAATTCGGCAGCATCTTCTCCCCAAATGTCTTTCCGTCTGTGCATGGCATACACGCAGTAGCTGATGATGGTGTCTTTGGGAATGTTTATTCGCTGGTCACCATTCTCACCACCTCCTCTTGGCAAAAACGTTGTGCGGACCGCTTGCCTAATGTTGACCGGAACTGGCGGGTGCAACCGAAGAGCTGAAAGATGTTAGCATCAAACACGAACGTCGAGTACTGCCATTGAAGGAGACCTACACTCTCGAAGGCAGCCCTGTAAATATTTGAGACTTTTCAATTCCTGAAGATCAGGCCGTTTACCATCGAGCATCTTGACTTCATCTTGCAGATTATCCCAGATCTTGCGTTTTTGAGATAGGATGAAGAACAAGTTCGAGAGTAGGGAAGCAGTCGTGTCCCTCCCAGCAACCAAGAGAGACAGTGCTTGGTCTCGCACCTGCCCAACGTTGTCGGATTGCTTGGCCAACTCCTCCAGTATTGAACAAGGACGCTTCTCAATACCATCGATCCCAACTTGTTGGCTGGCTTCAATCGCAATTCTGACGTACTTCTCTGCAAAGCTTTGCACAACTTGACGATCCTTCCGAAATTGCGGGTGAGGAACAATCTTTGCAACAGAGCCCAGTACAAAATCATCCACTAGTGTCTGCTGGCTTCGGTTGAACGCATCTGCGAACTGAGCTGCTGGACTTTGGATATCAGTGGCCGACAAGCTGTGACATGACTCTCCAAAGAAGAATTCCGTCGCAATATCCAATGAAAGGCGGAAAAACAGGTCTTGCAGGTCCACCGAACCATCCCTTGTCTGACGTTGACGAATAACTTCAACGAGTACGTTCGTGTGAGTCTCAAAAACCGTAGCCTCAGACAACCGATTTTTGGAAAAGCTAGGCCGCAACTGCTGGCGTGCTCCTTTCCAGATATGTCCATCACTGGCAAAGATGCTGTTGCCGAGCAGAGCATGGAAGGCTTGCTTCCTCCTATTACCGAGCTCAAAGTCTTGATGTTGCGTTGCCAACACTGCTTTCAGATTCTCCGGCTCGCAGGTGACGACGATCTTAGATCCTGGGATTTGAGCCTCGTACGTGTTTCCAGCCTGAGCGAAGCGCTCTTGGCATGTACTGAGGAACTTATGCAAACGCAATTTGTGGTAGCTGGAGATGATGGTGTCTAGGCCAAATACTGGATCTAGCTGAGGTAGTCTCTTTGGCTTTGAAGAACTCTTTGCCTCCTTGGGACCAACAATCTCAATGATTTTGCTTATCGCGACTACGATGGACGAGACTGCAAAGTAGACAATCAAATGCACTGGCTCTACCATTAGCAGACTGCTGAAGAAGGACAACGTCGTAGACGAGAAGGAGGACATTATTTGTTTGAGCAAGCGAGAGGCCACGAAGAACGCTCATAAGGTGTACAGTACATCAACAACGACGTTGGCACTTTTGACACAAGAGTTCAACCGCATGTATGGGTCTGGCCGTTGCCATTGTTCGCCAATAAGTCTACCCTAAGCATGTGAAACTTCGTTCCACCGTGATTCCTCCGACATAGCCGAGCCGTCCGACCCAAACATGTGGTGGAACAGCCTCAACGATACTAATGATAGAGCCATTTAATGCTGATCCCAACCGCTCTTCGATTACGGGCACCTTGATACGGTAATCTTTTACAGGTCAGACGTCTGAAGGCTACTCCGTAGCCCGAAGTGAAGCTTATTGTGCTCGGAAAAATCGGTAAAACCTTAACGAGCCGCCTTCTCGAACAAGGCAGATGACAAAAGCTCACCTACCAATGCAGATCATACCATACAGCCTCTCCACATGATGTCCACAGTCATAGACAGTGTACTTCAAAATGTAAGCAGCGTGGACAGCCACACCTCGCCCTGGACCAAAAAAACGGCTGAGTCTCCCCGGGGAACATGAAAAGAAGGTCTACATCAAACGTCTCAAAGCTTTGATACCCGCGAAGGGGGTCTCTCTACGCTACGTCTCGGCTTCTTCCGGCTGTCAAATTGCTTCTTCATCCAATACATTCGATCCTCACCAATCACTCGCTTGGACCTAGCATCAAATCCCTCCCAAGCCTCCTGCGCTACCTGCTCCTCCTCCCTCCGTTTCTGAAGTTCTTTGGCTAGCCAATTTCCAGCATGCTCAGCAACCTCTCCAGGCTTCTCAAAGGTCAAGAAGTGCCCCGCTTTCTCCACTACAACTTCGCTCACAGCGCCAGCAATGACACCTCCGCTACCACCGACGCCTGTGCCTGTGGCCTCCATTTTATCTGCACGCCCTTGCGGCTTAGCGCCCGCCATCAAGGAGTCCGAGCCATGAATGTAGAGGCACGACGGACGAAGAAATGGCAGCTGTGCAAATGTCATCGGAGACTCTGGCCTATAAAACGCAGCATCATAATTTCGAGCTTCACCCGAGCCGAGATCTGGATGCGAAAGTCGTGTTGGCTTCAATTCTGAGAGGGGTCGTCTGCCAGGTGGGTAGGCCTCACGAGCAAAGGTAAAGATCTCATCATGCTTCGACGTCGTCAAAGTGACGGGACATTCTCCAGTTGATATCTCTCGGCTGTAAAGCGCCGTTGGTAAGTTGCGCAGTGCATGCTGGCCCCACAGACGAAACGCTCGCTCGTCCCAGCGCTTGAACAGGGGGTTCCGCCTCGCTTCAGTGATGGCTTGATCGCGATTTTCCCACACATCCTTCTTATTTGCCAGACCGTAAAAAGTGTTGAAAGTGTTCTGCATTTCCTTCGCGTTGCGGTTGATCGTTGGCTCGATGGCAATGACAGTGGTGAGTAATCTTGGATGCAGCAGCGCCAGATTGATCATTTGATTTCCTCCCATGCTGTGGCCGATGCCAACGATTGGTCGTATCATGCGCTCGCGGAAGTGGTTGACCATGAGCAGTAAGTCTCGTGCATGGTCAAACCATGAAGCTGCGCGTGCTCGTCAGCATGCAGTTGTATGGCTACATCGAAGGTGAGTAGCTACGGTCATTCCCAATCTTTCCATCATTCAGCACCCCGCTAGCACCTTGCGACGCCACATCTGCAAACCAAATACTGCGTATCCGGAAACTGTTCGTCCTATCGGTGTATGCAAGTAAGTCGTCCCATACAGGCTCATAGAGCTCCTTAGGAAAAGCATTGGAGTGAGCACCAATGATGGTGACATCGCCTGCCTGAGGTGATGGATTGTTGCGTGGTGTGTATTGTTTTACTTCAAGATGCACCACTTCTTCCTGCTTCCCTGCGAGTGATTGAGGATAGCCCCGGATGTGCTGGCATGGGACAATACGTTTCTGGCCGATGAAATTCGCATTTGACATTTTCGTTGCCTTGGTTTGCTCCCAACACGATGTCTCAATTGCCTCAAGGTCCGCTAGGACATTTAGGACACCTTGAAATAAACCTTGACTGATCAACAACATCCCGTGTCTGAGCTACCCATCACGCCACGCATGCAGGGTCCTAAGGACGGGTCGCTTAGCCACAAACATTAGTAGAGAACGACGAAACAGCTAATTACGGACATTTATGCGACGTTTCGCGTTCGGCAAACAAAGGGGGGGAACCTGTGCTTCAGCTGATAATGTGCTTGACTCGGATTGGACCCTGCGTTGCGTGCCGGTCGTAAACATGTACGAGCAAGGTGACGCCCGTGCCATGTCTTGCACTGCTCTCGATCGTGAGGTTTGACTAGATATTCAGCATGCGTGGAGACTTTCTGTGTCATTTACGATGCAGAATTTGCACATGAGGATGTAGCTTCTAGCTCGAATGCTTCGGTAGCAAACAACAAGCAATGGAGATGGAGGGTCCTCCTCTGCCGCCAGACTGCGGTAAACGGCTTCTTGTAACGCTGGTAGATCAACGAGCAGCTGCCAATCATGCCAGGCCTTACTACTCCATACCCAAATCCAGTGATATCTCTGCGGGCTATCGCGATGTCTCATACCGCACCTTTGCGAATGCGGTCAACAGATGTACTCACTGGATCTTACAGAACTTTGGGCGCTCAACGAATTTCGAACCCCTGGCGTTTCTGGGGGTGCCTGATCTACGCTATCAGATTTTCTTGCTTGCTGCGGCGAAGACTGGCCATGTTGTATGTAAAGCACTTTGCGAGGTAACTAGCCGCAGTCGGCTGATAGGGGTAGATGTTCTTCCTGTCTCCAAGAAACAGCATGGACGCGTTCTTGTCTCTGTTCAAGGAAGGGAACGCCTCGAAACTGCTTACTACTGCAAAGCACCCACCAATAGTGCCGAAGATCGTCGAGGCAGGCAACATGCAGCATGTGATTGTCCCAAAGCTGGAGAATCTTTTGGATGAGGCTCCCGTGCCTGCTATCATATTTCCGAAGACATGGGAAGAAGCTCGCAGGGATCCATTCGTGTTATTGCATACCTCAGGATCTACTGGATTGCCAAAGATAGTCACTCTAAGACACGGCTTCCACACTGCAGCAGACGGCTTTCAACTGCTTCAACCAAACGAAATAGGGCAACGATATGGCAACACGCGGATGTTCGTGCCACTTCCGTCCTTCCACGTGGCAGGACTTTGTTACACGACAGCGATGCCTGCTTGGGTCGACAGTACAGTAGTCTTACCGCCACCAGCTGCACCAACTCCAGAAATGATTGACGCCGTGCATGTGCACGGGAGGGTCGATCATAGCTTCTTCCCACCCTCACTGTTGACGGACCTTGCGAAGTCAGTGAGCTACCTGGCAAACATGAGCAGACTGAAGGGAGTGACGTTCGCTGGTGGACCTTTGTCCAAAGAGACTGGGCATTTGATCTCTCAAAGGACGACACTGAACTCTTCAATCGGAGCGACGGAATACCTTGGCATACCTATGTTGCCCAAGCCTTCGGAAGACTTCGCGTACTTCAGGTTCAATCTACGATACGGGGGTCTCGACTTCCGAGAAAGAGACCCTGGACTTTACGAGATGGTCTTTGTCCGTGAGCCTCACCTGGACCTTATGCAACCCATTTTCGTCACATTCCCAGAGTTGCAGGAATATCCGACCAAGGATCTGTTCTCGAAACATCCCACGAAACCGGACCTGTGGAAATACGAATCGAGACTCGACGATATCATTGTTTTCAGCAATGGTGAGAAGCTGAATCCCGTCACAATGGAGGGCATCATATCATCGTGTCCGGCTGTCTCTGGGTGCTTGGTAGTCGGTCAGGGCAAGTTCCAGAGCGCACTGATCGTGGAACCAAAGGATCATGCGTTGGATAAGCGGCAATTGGCAGAGGAGTTGAAGCCTTTCGTTGGACGAGCAAATGAGAACTGCATCAAGCATGGTAAAATGGCTGGGGATCTGGTCATATTTACTAGTCTCGAGAAACCTCTAGCAAGAGCGGGCAAGGGCACAGTGATGAGGGCGTCTAGCAACAAGCTCTACGCACAAGAGATCAACGAGCTCTATCTTACCATTGAAGATGCACCACAAACCGCATTCAAAATGGATCTGCGGGACATTGAAACGACGAAAATTTCCTTGATAGCCTACTTGCATAGTGAAGCAGACCTAGGAGAAATTGGCCCAAACGCCGACTTCTTCGCCAACGGCCTAGACTCTCTCCAATCCATCGGTCTCGTCCGCGCCATCAACAACGCCGGCTCCACCTCTCCAATCGAAGCAAAGCACCTCTACGAAAACCCTACAGTCAATAGACTTGCGAAGTATCTACACCCACGAGTCACCAAACCCGAACGCTCCTCATCTGACGCCGAAGAAGCCGACAACGAAGCAAAATGGCTCTCCATGCAAGCAATCTTCAACGACGTCACCCGCGACCTCCCTCGTACAGTCTCTCAAAGCCGCTCGAAGAGCCTGTGGTCAAGGCTGAGATCATCAGGCGACGCGCCCATAATCCCACCCGATGGTGGCCTTGAAGCTTGGCTCCAAGTTCTAGGCTCCTTCCTCATTAACTTCAACAACTGGGGTCTCGTCAACAGCTTTGGTGTATTTCAGGCTTTCTATGAACAAGATTTGCTGGCGGGTCATTCGAGTTCTGATATCGCGTGGATTGGCACATTGCAAGGCGCTTTGTTGTTGATTGTAGGTGCGCTGAGTGGACCGGTGTTTGATGCGGGGTACTTCTCTGCTATGCTCGTGCTAGCCGGCGGCGGGTTGTTTGTGGGGTTGATCTTGCTGAGTTTGTGCATGACGTATGCGCAGATTATGTTGAGCCAGGGGTTGCTTATGGGGTTATGTGAGGGATTGTTGTATATTCCCAGCGTTGTTTTGATTCCCATCTACTTTAAGAAGCGGAGAGGTTTGGCATTGGGATTGGCGGTTGGAGGTGGAAGCATTGGTGGAGTGGTGTATCCGCCTGTGTTTCGAGCCTTGCTGAATTCTGTAGGCTTTGCGTGGGCGGTCAGGTTGATGGCTGCGATTGCGTTTGTGTGTTTGGTCGTTGCGGCATTGGTTATTAGACCTGTCGGGAAGCGGGCGAGAAGACAGTTAATTGATCTGAGTGCGTTTGCTGAGGTGCCTTATGTCGCGCTGATGGCGACTGCTTTCTGTAAGCCTTCTTCTTCCTACCTAAGATATGTCATTGACGGGACAAGTTACGTTTGCAGCGGTACTCGTGCCTTTCTTTTTGACGCCAATCTACGCCTCGACAAAACTCGACGCGTCGCCTTCGCTATCCTTCAACCTCCTTGCCGTGCTGAACGCCGCGCAATTCCTCGGCCGCGTCCTTCCAGCATGGACATCCGACTTCGCCACTATCAACCCCCCTACTTCTACCGTAAAAGCCGCCTCAACCAGCAAAGACCACATCTGCCCCACCACCAAAGTAACCCTCCTCCGCAGCCTCCTCTCCCCCGAGACCCTGCTCTTAGCCGGCAACATCCTCGCCGCAATCCTCGGCTTCGCCTGGATCGGCGTGACCAACCTCCCCAGCTACATAATCTGGCAACTCTTCTTCGGCTTCACATCAGGTATGCAATCAACTCTCCCCGCTATCGTATTACCATGGATCTGCTCCTCCTTGGCAGGGTTGGGCACGAGATTAGGTATGGTGTATTGTGCCGCCGGGGTGGGGTTTTTGATAAGTACGCCGATTGCCACGGCTGCAGATAGAGGGACTGGTGGGTTTTTGGGCTCGCAAATTTGGACGGGTGTTTGTTTGCTTGTAGCCGCGATTTTTTATCTGATTCCTTGTAGGGAGGCGTGGAGGGGGAGACAGTATTTTGAGGGGAGGAAGGGAGTAGGTGTTTGAGTGTTTGAGTAGATTTAGGCTAGAATGCGTGATTAGAGCGTAGGCGTTGGAGGATATAATTGGCTACGATCATTATGACAGTGATTGTCATTCTGAAGGAGGTCTTTTGCCACAGATATGAGTAAAAGAGTAAAGTGAGAAGCTTGACGATAGAAATAGTAGTTACAAGCCTGCCTAGGGTACATCGCTTCTCCATCTTCGTACATTTGAGCGAGCAGTTCGTATCAGGGGTCTGTGCCCGCTTAACTATACTTGGCAACAACGGGAGAGACTTCTATTCTTCCATCCTTACGTTGCCTTTTCTTGCCCTTCTAGCTCAACCATCCACCATACTCAACTTTTCATCTCCCATGTCAAGCCCCCAAACATCTTCAACATCATGGCGAACTTACCCCAAAACCCCTCCTGCACCCCCTCCCACCACTTCTTCCACCGTATCAAAAAGCACCACAACTCCCCAACCAACCCGTCTCCCGCCTTTCAGACCGTCCCCAATCCCATCACAAACGTACCATCTCCAACAACAATACTACTCACAGGCTCAACCGGCAACCTCGGCTGCTACCTCCTCGACAACCTTCTCGCCAACCCCAACGTCCGCAAGGTGTATTGTTTGAACCGATCAGATGATGCGGCTGAGAGGCAGAGAAATGGGTTCACGTTTCGTGGCTTGGCAACTGGGGAGTTGGAGGATAAGGGCGGGGTGGGGTGCAGGGTGGAGTTCTTGAAGTGTGATTTGAGTAGGAAGGACTTGGGTTTGAGTGAGGGGGATTATGGGAGGTTGAAGGGGGAGGTGGGGGTTGTGTTGCATAATGCTTGGGTATGTCTCCATTTCTTTTGCTGTTCTGTCGCTGTCTCATTTACGTGATGTTTCTTCTCAATTATCCGTCTCTCTCCTTGACCGTTCCAATTTTTCACCTTCCACTTTCTCAGGACCCCAAACAAACAAAGAAGATAGCTAAGCCCCCCGTCTCCCCTAGCCCGTCGATTTCAACCTCTCCCTCCCCTCCTTCGCCCCCCACATAACCGGCGTCCGAAATCTAATCACCCTCATCCTCTCAACACCATACCACTCCTACCCACCAACTCGCCACTCACACAACCCTTCCATGCCCTCCGATACCACTTCCCTTCCCCTCCACAACCCATCCCTCCCCTCCCGCCCGCCCATCCAACCAACCCTCATCTTCATCTCCTCCATCTCCGTCGCAGCAAACTACACCTCTCTCCCAGGTTCCCGCACAAAAGTCCCCGAAACCGAGATCCTCGACTGGAAACTCGCGCGCCTAGGCTACGGCCAATCGAAACTCATCGCCGAACGACTTATCGCTGAGGCGGGAAGGGTGAGTGGGGTTAAAGGGGCGGTGGTGAGGGTGGGGCAAGTTGCTGGCCCTGTAGGTAGGGTAGAGAAGGGGAAGAGAGGTGGGATGGTGAAAGGGCAGTGGCCTAAACGCGAGTGGGTGGGGAGTTTGGTGGAGTCGAGTGGGAGGATGGGGATGCTGCCTGGGAGTCTGGGCCCGGTGGGGAAGGTGGATTGGGTGCCTGTTGATGTTTGCGCGGGGGTTGTGGGGGAGTTGGTCATGGGTGTGAGGATGGGGAAGAAAAAAGGGAAGGGGAAGGGGAAGGGAGGGACGGAGTGGTTCCATGTTGTTAACCCGAAGGAAGCGGAGTGGAAGGATGTTCTACCCGCCATCGTGAAATGGCTGCCTGAGGGCACGAAGATTGTGGATTTGCCGACTTGGGTGGAGGAATTGAGGGAGAGTGTGAGGAAGGGAGAGGATTTGGAAAGGAATCCGGCTGCGAAGTTGATGCCTTTCTTTGAGAATTTGGCGGACAAGGCCGTGAGGTTTCCGAAGGCGAGGGCGCCGACTTTGGATACGAAGAAGACGGTTGGGAAAAGTGGGCGGTTGAGGGAGTTGGAGAAGATCAATGAGGGGTGGATGGAGTTATGGATGAGGCAGTGGGCTTTTGAGTGGTAATAGTCTGGTATTTCCAGGCGACCTGAGTGCCGCCAGACCACCAAACTTTTACACGAACTCACTAAGTTGAGACTATCGAGGCTTTCAAAGATTAAAAAACCTAACTCGTTATACTCCACGCCTTCTCGGGCACGCACGCACTCCTCATCATCGCCTACATCGCCTAAGCCGCCCTCTTGCCTCGAACTCCTGGATATAAACACCCCCTTCCATCTGCATTCCAGCATCTTCGTGCATCACACATACTCAACAACAAAACCAAACACTAACATATAAACACAAATCGCGACCCAAATACAGCTGAGTTCCCGTCAAGCAACTTCTATCCTATTACAATGGCGCCTAAACAAGATCCACCAAAGCCGGACCCACCCAAGCAGGACCCACCTAAAGAAGAGAAACCGAAGCAAGATGATAAGAAAATAGCTAAAAGCGCTGGCCATGTTCCGCAGTCGCTGAAGGATAAGAAAGGGAAGTAGGAAGATGAGAATGGTAGTAGAGTAAAGGTACGATGTTGGGAGGGATGGGTAGGCGAGCATGATGGTTTTTTGGCTGAGGGCGGGCTACAAGGATACTGGGTAGAGATGGGAGATTGTAGAGAGGTTGGAGGAAAGGCATTGCTTGGAAAGATGGGGATTCTTGATGTGACGGCCGTTACAGGTCTTTCTTTTGGAGTCGTGATATCTTTTGGCGGTTTGTGTAGTTGTAGTCGCTAGTAAGATGAACACGAATTGAGTCTATCTAAAGAGGGCGTTGACTGTTCGAATGTTTCGATGTCAGAAACAATGTCACAGTCAAAGTTACAGCAGATACCAATGAATTTACCTCTGCCGTTACCAAACCCAGCCAACCGTCTCAGGCTCGGTTACTTTGAGTATTTCGTATGAATACACATAAGCTTCTAATTCGAAGGCCTTATTGCTCTGGTCGGGTAATTCTTCCGGTCCATTGTTTGAACTTCATACCAATCGCGTATCTGGGAGGGCAAAAAAGGTTTTATTATGCCTCCCCACAGTAGTTCGATGGTGCTTCTTGCGAGGTAACCGAATATGATGCCCAAAATCAAAAAGTAGAGATCGAATTGGAAAACTGCCGCCACGAATACCACCAACATCTGTCCCAAGTAGGACCAATGCTGTTGAAAGTAGACATGCTGTGGGAAGATTGGAAGCGGGTGACGACAGTATTGGAGCAGAGGATGGTTGGTGGTGGCGTTCCTGGTGCCAAATACCAGGGGGGAAAGGGGAGAGAGATCAGTTGGACAAGGAGAGACGTGTCATTGGGGACACGTGATAGATGGGACAAGCTGCGGATAAAAGTAGATGGGAAGGGGGACTATGCTATAAAAATGAGGTTTGCTGACACTCATGTGATGAGAATATTGGGATGAGTTGAATTGAATTGGCATTATAGATGAGATGGGCGAAGACTTGGTTTGACTCATAATAGGATGGATGTCCAATACTATAGATATCGATGTGTTGAGCGGATTGTAGACGAGGCTTTTGGAAGACCGGCTTTCGATTTGGGATGAGCTAGCATAACAGTCTGTAATTTCAACAATACCAACCATACAACCAGTCTGTATTAGTCCCCACCCTATTACTGGTACACTTGCCCAAGAACGCCTCGCTATTCGCCCTAAAGATGCATTCAATATGTGTTGAGATGGTCCAATAGAACTCGAAAGGAAGAAAAAACGCCGCGGTGTCTCCTACCCTATTCATACAATTCCCATATTCTTAACCAGAACCCTTACAATTGCCGGCACTCGTCCCTCCGGCGCTCTGTGTCGCCCGTCCCACACAGCTTTTGGTGCCAATGGGCAGCTGACCGCTCGCATACCACTGATACTTGACATCATTCGGAGTCCACTCGAACTTCCACTTAGTGACCGCTCCACATCCATCGATTTCTTTCTTAAAGCCTTCCCCATTGGCGCCGAGCTTAGCGTCCGGGAAGTTCTTGCCGCGAACTTCGAACGCGTCGAGTGCGAACTTGTAAGATACATCGCAGCTGTTCTCGTTGACTTTCTGGGCTTTTGGCGTCAAGGCGAATTCCCACCCGTCAGGCGTGGTGAAGGTGCCGCCGAACTTGTAATTGTGCGGGTTATTTTCGGGGTTATTGCCGTCGCAGCCGTCGATTATTCGAGTGGTGAAGGTTTCGACGCAGTTGGGGGCTTCTTTGAGTGGCTTTTTGTCGTCTTTTAGGTTCTTGAGAGAGAGCTCAAGGTCGTCTACGCTGCCTTGGTAGTATCTGGATAGATTTGTCAGTGTTCGAACATCAAGCGCCGAGCGGGCACTTTTCAGAGAACAACGTACCCCTTTGGTGATACGTCCTGCCCGCAAAATTGTTTCGCTGCCTCAACGGCTTGATCTTTGTGGATGATCCAGAGGTCGCCACCTACTCCGCGACATTTAAGAGCGTCGTCTGCAGCCGATGGCGCTGACGCTCCAGAGGACCCCGCATTCCGCGTATCAACTAGATTCCAAATTACTTTGGGTCCGCTGGGGGCCCTTGAATATGCCTTTTCGAACAACTGCTTGCGAGCGTCGGCCCCTGACTTGCCAAGAGCCATGTAGTAGGCAAGGAGGCCTGCGACCTCGGCGGTGGCTAAGCATTTCCGTTAGCATGATCGCCATGAAGTACAGCATGCTTTACTTACCAGGCGAAGTTCCGTCTGTGCTATGATAGCCGTCACCAACTGAGCTTGCGCATCCAGCTGGCTCACCAGGTGCCGCAATGCAATAGTCTGCATGTCTGCTGCCAAGCTCCCAAGCTCCCTCTTCATCAACACTGCCTACTACTGTCAAATCCTTAATTTCCGTTTCCCCGAGGAGAGCAGGGTAGGTTCGAATAGTCTCTTCGGGCTTATCATCAGGTGGCGGCCCACGATTTGATCCGGCAGCTACCGCGACGGGGACGTCAAGCTTCAGAAGTCCGGAGACTAATGCCGCATATGCATCACGGACGCAAGCATCGTAGTCATCTTTTTCTGGTCGGTCGGTTCCTATCGACATACTGACAACGGCCTTGCCCTTCAGGTTATTCTTCATGATGTCGTCATAAGTTAGCGCGAGTGCATCAATAAAACGCTCAGACCCTAGAGATGAGGCGTCCGGGACCTTATCAGTGTTTGTGAAGGTGTCAGCCTTGACAACCTTGAGAGCCGCTCTTTTGCTGACACCATCTTCTTTGCCAAGAGCCACTGAGGCCATGCAAGTTCCATGACCTTCCTTTTCAATGGGAAAGACATCCTTCTCTGTTTTATCTGGGAATGGCCCAGCGAACAGCCAGCTGACTTGGGTGTTTGGAAATTCTTTCTATCAGGTAAGCGTCAGCATTGCGGGCATCAATAACAGAAAATCATTAAACCTACTGGGTGTTTGTAGAAACCTGAGTCAACAACGTAGATACTGATGCTTTCTCCGGCAGACTTGTCATAATAATAGCCATCAACGTCCTCTAATTCTTGGCCTTCGGCCTGCGAAATGATCTTCAGATGATCACTCGCCCCTTTTTGCGGTTCTAAAGCATCTCTTCGATGTAAGGTATGTTCGTTCTTGACTATTGGTGAGAAAAAGGTGGCCTTCGCATTGGAATCCAGTTCCGCAACGTAGCGTACCCCGTCGAGTTTGTCGTATTGATCTTTGTCCCCTTTGGGGAGCAAGGCATACCAATAGTGGTTTCCTAACCCGCTTTTGGAAACATACAGGTCATCCTTGCCGCTTTTGGACTCTAAATAGTCAGTAATTTTTTGATTCACATCCTTAGCCGCCAAATCTTTGGGCCATATGGTGTACCATATGCTTTCAGCATGGATGGTCGCTACGAACAAGACCAATATATTGCCGATCAACATGTTGACAAGCCAAAAGAGGCCGGAAGAAGGGTTCGAAACAATACTTCTGCAATGCAAAGAGTATCAATAAGAGGGTTTTGATCTTTAACACGATGATGAGATGAGTACTTAGAGGATGTAGATCTCACTTAGCAATGGATGGGTAGTCGTAGAGGGAAATACAGCAGATATAAGAAATACCCAAGCATCGTACGGGATATCACCATTTACTTATACATGGTGTCAAGCTGATGGCATCCTTCAGTCCACAACATTGCGAGGCAGGGTCTCGAAGAAGCGCTGGGAAGGTAGGCTTCGCCAGAAGGATCGTTTCAACCTTGTGAAACCAACATTATGCTATGTTGGGGCTCATCGAGTGATAGCCGTGCGGCTGTAGAGGGTCGTCATGATCCGCCTGGGGTTTAGATGGCCGTACTCGCTTCGAGCGAAGTGTTGAAACGAGGCCATCCATACTCGCAGACCTGTGAAAGAGGCGAAGCGTCGCTCGACGTTTCAGTGCCAGTCGGGTTGCGCAGTCACTCAGGTCGCATCACACAAGTTTGTAGAACGGATGAAGTGTTTCGTACCTATCAAACCGATGTAGTCACGTATTTGGTAGGCTACAAACCCTTGAGGGCTAAGCGCCCAATTAGTGGGGATCAAGCTAAATCCTTCCCGTGAGCCATCATTATGGCTGGAACTAGTGGATCATCTCCAGGCCTTGTTAAGGCTTAGATCTGGTAAGAGGCGAAACGGAATCCTACACAGTGAGGGGGCCGATTCCGAGATTGCTCCTGATAAGGCCGTTTGACGCTGGCCAGAACGCCCTAGAGATCCGTCACTGCAGGGCAGTCCGCTTTCTGGCCAATGTCAGGCTTTCAAGAGATGGGAAGCGCTAATGCGTATGAAAGTGCTCCATCTATAGAACAAGGTGGTTTCGCAATTTACCTGGCTCATAAATTTGTTTTCAATCCTGCGAGTAGGGTGCACGGGCAACCTGGCTACGCGCCCGCCAATTTCAGAACTGCATTCTAGCCATACCCAACGCTCACTACTTTGCCACCTCTGAGATGAACATTCAACCTGGCGACTTGTCAGCTTCTGGAGTGTTAGCGCTTTTTGAGGCCTGAAACCTATTCTTGTCGTTATTCGGCATGACCGCCATTCCTGGTCGACATATTGAATATGGCTCCGGAAGATCAGATCGTTTGAAATCCTTTTTCAAACAGCGACACATGTTAGCAGGAGGATCAATCTGTGCATAGGATGTGGCGGTTGCAAGACGATTTGCGAAGTAGCTGAAACGACTTACCGTATCAGTCCTGTCTGCCTCTTCCGCAATGAGAGTCTTGCCCATGAGCAACTTTGCCCATTCGTGCTGTAGTAAACGAGGGGGGTCTGGCAATCTCTGGCGACGTTTTCGTTGCTGCTTCCCTTCGTAACTGATTTCTATCATCCGATCAATGCCGCCTCCTTTGCCATTGGAGAAAGCGGTCAGAGTAGTATGGGTCTTCTTCAGCAGCCTCTTGGCGTCAGCTGGGTCGAGTTCTTTGACCACCAAGTCCGCAACCTCGGGAACTCTGTCAAACAGATCGACGAGTGAGAGTGACCGATTCGGCTGACTTTTATCCATGAGTGCAGATAAGTGCTGCTGTTGTCAAGTTTATAGCATCTGCAGAGGAGTCTTGAGTTGTGAAAGACGAAATGAGGTCTGTGAGAAGACCAAAAGGAAGGATAGAAACAGGTTTCTACGCAGCGCAGCACCGTAATATTTGAGGCGCTAGATCCTTCGGCCATGAAATCTATGGATCATCTTGATCTCTTCCACCACATCTCGGGTCACTTTGGATGAGGTAGCCCGTGCGACATGTAGACTACCTTTGAAGTATGAGTGACAGGGCGAAGCTTTTTCTCCTGAGTTAATTCTAGTACCAGTGTTAGTAGACTGAAACGTTACGGTAATTATGACGTCATCGGTCAAGACGATGTGCACTCGCAGACACATGTATGTGACGGTCCTCTGAAAATGTATGCTCATTCACGATGCTATCGAGACCAGCTATGCGGCGAAAGGAGTAGCGCTAGAAAGCTCCAGGGAGCTTGGTGGTATATATCAATATATTAGTGCCTTCCACTTGCGCATAACAGTTCCGACCTGCCCATGAAAATATTAGAGCTCATGTTCCCTGCCTAGCTTTGGAAGGTGTCTCTCCTCTAGCAGTTTTCATAAACTCTTCCCGTCCCGAAAGGAATGGGACCAGCCCACAATACGGTGTGAAACATGGATAAAAAACAGGATGTGAGCTGTCATGTTGAACCCTTTGCTTTCGTTTCCTTGTCAGCAGAAGTGCTGGTGTCCCAATATCAATCAAAAGACATCCTCTCCCCACTCCCAGTCCTCCCTCTGGATCTCGGGTAGTGGCTTGTCCTTCCATTTCTCAGCTCCCTCAAGCCCTGACCTGCGAGCTCTCGATCCCCCCTTCGGCGCCTCAGCATTGGCGTTGCGAGCAGTAAGCGGACTGTCAGTCTTTACATTTGTCTTTTTGACATCTGCTGCATTTGTTGATTGTTTAGATTTCTTCGCTGAGGAATTGAGACTGGGTGGTGGAGGCGAGATGCCCCGCTTGCGGGACGCTTTGGAACGTGTCTCCATGGGTGCGAATGTTGGAGCAAGAGGCAGCGGCGAGCGGGCCCGGGGGTCATGTTGCGTGGAGATGTGAAGAGTCTTTGACCCTCTCTTGCCTTTTGGAGTGTGCCCTGCGTCTTTGGTAAGAGGGTCAGGACTGGCATTTAGATCTGGGTCTGCAGGCGCGCCTTTTTCGCCGTCTCTGCATGGGATCGACGCATGAGACGGGGGCGATGGAAGCTCAAATGACGCCTTCTCCAGTTCCGTGGGTGGGGCTTCTTTGGCTGCAGAGATGTTTGCTGATGATATACGAGAAGATGTACGACGCGAAGAATTGCGCTTTGCTGACGACGTAGACGCCCCTTTCTCCGGAGATAGATCGAGCCAAGACTTACGAAATGTACTACCTTTCTCGTCCAAGCTTTTCCGTGGACGGCGGGTATTGATCTCTTTGTCTTGCTTGTCGAGTGTCCTCTGCCTTACATACTCAGCATGCTGGCCAAGGAGACGTTCAGACGGGAGTGTAGCTAGTGCGCCTGGAACAAAGTGTTTCCGCCCTACATTGGCAGGCAAAGCCGGGACGGCAGGAGGAGTTTGCAGAGATTGTTGCAGCTCATGACGCGCTGTATCTAGCTTTAGCTCCAAATCGCTGACTCTCTTGTTGAGCTTCTGAACTCGAGCAAGATCTTTCTTCGACGGACGACGCCGAAGCTCCACTTGACTGCCATTGACATCGTCAGCAAGTACTGAGTCAATTGACGGAATCATGCTGTCTTTGGAGGCTCGACCTCGCTTTGTTGGCAGTTGAAGATGCGATTTGACCTTTTTGAGATCTCGAAGCGACGGAGGCCGCAACTGAGTGAAGGAGCGTCGACCAGAGCTGGCTACCGACATTGGGCTTTTAGATCTATCTCGGCTGTTTGAAGTATTGGACCCGAGCATGCTCTTTGAGTTGTCTCTACTGTTGGGAATGCTGGGAGCCTCAACATCGATGGCTGAATCGTGGAAAGAGTTGCGGCAAGCGTCTTGCATGTCTTCGAAGTTGGCGGTGGGCTCGACATCAATGCTTTGGCGTGTGATCGTTCTCTTCATACCTTCGAAGCCGCCCTCTTTCAGTGCAGTATAGGCTTTGTTGACCTCCTCTTTGTAAATCTCTGACTGATCCTTCTCTGAGTCTGTAGCGTACTCTTTTTCCTTCTTGGTACCACCGAGACCCTGCCAGAAGTTCACCGGGTTCAACGCCGCAGCGATCGCCTTGCCAAATCGGAATAATCCCGCAGGCTTCGCCGTGTCTGGGCCTGTCTTCTCCACTTTATGCATCGCATTCTTGGTGTCTTCTCCATTGGCGTACTTCTCTAGAGGATCGCCCTCTTCTAGGTATGATGCTGGGGGCTGTTTGCTAGGCTTGTCATTCAGACTCCCCTCCTTGAATCTAGACGGCCGCGTCCTTTTATCATGCCGTTTTTTATGAGATGAAGACGGTACATTATCCTCATTTGCGCTAGTGTTGATATCCACACCGTTCTTCAGAGGCCATTCCGCGGTTCTGGGCCGCTTCGGTGAAGATTGAGCGCATTGATCATCCTCAGCTAGTTCAGCTTCGATATGCTCACTATCGTTAGGATGAGGTCGCTTGCGAGGGCTGTGCGAGAGCTCGAACGTTTTTGAGGTTGTTTTGCGGTGAGCATCAGCTTCTTTTCGCAACTGCAAGGGCGTCAATCTACGGGTGCTTGCAGGACCAGGCTGGATACCATTGGCTCACCTGTACGCTGGGACTCGCGATGTCTTGATTATTCAATTTGGCCATGACCGCGTCATTGACAAGAAGTAGATGTTGGAAGCTATCCAAACTCTCAGATAATGCTGTTTGAGTATGTGGTAGCTTCTGACAGCTTCAAGCTCAGGTAAACAAACATTCCTAAATCCGACATCAACTCTAACTCCGTGCCAAGCATTGTCTCTCGTTCGGGCCTCACGGCTTTCGTCCCCGTCAAATTTTCTACACTGCATCAGATATAGGTAAAGCCCTCATCGTTATTTGAAAAACCTTCCGCTCATATCAAGACCCTCGAGCTGCCTCAAGTGCGAGACCTCTTTGGATAGCATGCTGTCTCAAAGAGTTGAGAAGGCACGACCTTAATTTGCCCATTTCCCAGGTACCCCATCGCCCTCCCACCAACAAGTCTGATCAAGCCAATTTCATCTTGATGCTCATGCGCAACGCTGTCTCTGAAAGCAGCTAAGTCTGCAACGTCGTCCTGAAGTGATTGAATACCCTTTTCCTATTGCTGCAAGACGACGTGTAAACTCTTTCTTCAACCTCAACACCTCAGCTCTGCATCCCCAACCCACCGATAAGGCAGGATCGACCTACAGTACCTGACAGAAGCCCTGACCAAGTGCAACTATCGATCCCCATCGGTCTGCGGCGTCCGGGACAGCGCCATCAGCGGCTCAAAACGCTTGGAGCGCTTCTCGGTCCAAAATTGTCTCAGCCTGGCACAGAAGCTTGTTGCGAATCCCATGCCTTTAAGCGCGCCATAATCTGCTTCACACTCGTACATTCGTCATCGCCCCCTCGGTAAGCTCAGCACCTTATTGCAGGCTCGGTCATCGGTCGTTTCACCAGTCGTCCGGGGTCTAGATTCTATGCATCGTGAAATTTCCTGGTTGGAAGGTCTTGAGGGGGCGAAGGTAGGAATGTGGTATTTGAATGAGATAACGCCCTGCGGGCCTGCTGGTGGGAGTCCAGCGTAGGTCATCATACGTCAGGTTAGCTGAACCTTCTGCAGAATGGATGTGGCACCTGCTAGGCTGTGCCTTTTGGGGCTTTCCGTCTCATAAGCTTCGAAGCCGTGGGATGTGAACTTCATACTTGCGGAGTCCTTTTGGTCGTTTTCTTCAGCTTCTAATTTCCACGATTCATTCTTACTTGTCCCTGGCTTGAACCGAGTAACATCTCACTCCATCATTTCTCTTCGAGCGGTTCTTTTCATCGCTTCGAGACTCTCAAGTCCCCATTAGATAACATTCAACTGCGCTTATCGGATCGGGTCGAGAGCTCCAAAAACCTCTCCACCCAAATGGTGACCCACACAGAAACCACCACCCACACCCCCTCCCTCGTCCTCTCCAAATTCTCCTCCCAAATCCGACGCCTCAGCCCCCTCAGCACCAACTCCTGGACCTTCGAAGGTGGCGGCGGCGACGGCAGCTACCGTCTCGTAAAAGGCCAAAAGCAACAATACCACAACAGCCGCGGTAGCTACTCTCCAGAAGACCGAAGCCCGCACATCACCGGTGGTCGACGGTGGAGCTCTGGCGGTGGCCACAACAAAACACCCCACCACAGACAACAACAACCACCAGAAATTACCTTCCAAACCCCAGACTATCCAGCCCTGGGCCTCCGCCTTCAAAAGAACGGAAAATACACGTTCGAGACACAACATCCAGCACGGGAAGAAAGAAAACACAGCCGCGTCTCCATCCATGATTTCGTCCGCCCCCGCTCCCACCCCAACCACAATGATCACGAAAGCACATTCCTCCCCACCCCCGACTTCGGCAAAGAGCGCGAAAGCTGGTGGATGTCAACCCCGAGCGGGGCAAACTTCGCCGGCCCAGCCCCCACCCCAGCATCCGTGGACCCAGAACTACCAACAAGCTTGACGAGCAAAGAAGCGAGCGAGGAGATAGGGAAAGGTGGGGCGTTGGTGGGACGGGCGGGGAAGGCGGTGGTTGTTAGTGGCGGGGTTAGGATGGTGCAGGTGAGGGGTGGGAGTAGTCCGAGGAACTCGGGGTTGGGTGGGCTGGGTGCGGTGGGGTTGGGCGTGGTGGGGGTGGGAAAGGGTGTTAGGCTTAGTACGTTGGGATTACCGGGTAGAGATGAGGGGAAAGAACGCAAGAGTTGGCCGAGGAGTAAGAGGGAGGAGCAGGAGGAGCAGGAGGGCGGGGAGTGTGCGCCAGGGCCTACTATTCCGATGGGGCCTGGGCAGAGGGCGAGGTCGAGGTGAGGGTGTTGGGGGCGTTGTAGCGCGAGTGATTGAGTGGGATGTACAGTAGGTGGTTCAGCAATGGGTGTATTCAGGCTATGGAAGAATTGGTCTGTTCCGTGCAATGAATACTCATAATTTTTATCTTTTTTTACTCTTCGATACTGTCCCTACAGAAGGTGATCGTTCTGTAACCTCCTTGAAAACAGACTATTGATCTTCCTTCTTCAATCCAGTGACCTGTCAAGCATCGCATCTCTCCTACTTATGCTGGCCGCTGCGGCTGTCTGTGCCATCTCAACTGCATCTTTCCACCAGCGCCAGGCCGTATCATAGCTATTCTGAAACGACCAGGTGTTTGGCACCGGCTATATTGCCTTCAAAGGGCCCCATCTTAAAGAAAAAACTGCCATCCATCAGGCGCTCAGGATGGCAGAATCCACACCTCAGCATTCACACTCCCCCGAATCATGGACAACAACAGCATCCACCTACCGCGCAGTGGATGAGCGCATATCGTTGCCATTCTGCCTCGAGCTCGCCCAAGCCATCAACAAGATCTCTCCACTCAATGCGCCCGGTGCTTCAGCACTAGACAATGGCTGCGGGACCGGTGCTATGACTGCAGCACTGAAGACATTCGCGCCGGATATAGACGTGCTGGCTACAGATGTAAGCGAGGGTATGATCGCGTAGTTCCAGACTCGAGGCCAGCAATTGGGATGGCAACATGTCGACGCAAAGGTCGTTGATGCTAGGGACCTGTGCGTATTAGGTGGAGATAATGCCGGTGTGTACAGCCATGTAATAAGCACGTTTATGGTGTGCCTCGCTCCGGAACCAGAGAAGATCATGAGCGAGATGTTTCGAGTGCTGAAGCCTGGCGGTGTTTTGGGCCTAAGCGTCTGGGGCGAGCCGTATGTGAACTTTTGGAGTGGTCCGTTCACGGAGGCTGCGAGGACATTAGTGCCGGAGTATGAGCCTGTGAAGCTGATGAAGGACGAATGGACGTGTAGGTCGGAGATTCAGGAGAGGATGGGGGAGGCGGGTTTTCTAGATGTTGAGGTCTGGGAGACCGAGACTCAGCCGGCTTTCAAGAGTATTGATGAGGTTATGCCGCTCTTTTTGCAAGGGAAGAACCCTGCTCTGTCTATGATCATCAGGAGTTGGACCGGTCGCGGCAGGACTATTGAGGAGTTGGAGCCGATCTTGAGAAGAATCATGGTTGAAACGTATGGCCGGCCTGATGGGCAGATCGTGGGACCCGTACGTGCCTGCATAGGCACTGCGAGAAAGCCAAGCTAAGGAGCCTCTAGATTGGCATACACCCTGATTGATCACTTCCCAGTAGCCCAGAATCGGTCCAAATCGCTTTGCTTTATCCTGTACTAGTCAACAAGCCATTTAAATATATAGTCTAAAGACCAGACTTACTCATAGCCCCACTGAAAGCAGGTTTGATGTATGACAGGACTGACATCTTGCACATCTTCATCCTCCCCATAATCGAATACCTCTTTCACCCCCAGCTGTACGTACTTTTTCAAGAGTGCCCGTCTCCAACGACCATTCTCGCCTGCACATCTTGCCCATCGGCCAATTTGCCTCTCGTCATCTTCACACCTTCTCCCCATGTAGAAGCGACAGTACCACTGAAACCAGCCGCGAGGATCATAGCGATGATCTATCCAGCCAGCGGCCTCCCATTCCTCAATAGACTGCCCGCATTTGACTTTGTATTTATTGATCTCAGTATCATACTCTTGGGAGGTCAGAAAGCGCATGAGGTTGAGACCGCTGTACCATTCCTTGGGAATGTCGTCCCAATCGTCGGAGATGGTGGCACGCAGATGACGGGAGTAAAGAGTACGGAAGTAGGAGCCACCAAAAACGCCTTCACGAAGCATCTCCTCTGGAGTCTTGTTTGGAGTGAATTTAGGGTAGTCCAAAAATTGAAGGGTGGTATCCTCGTCACGCAACGGAGAAGAAGCTGTTGGGGTCCACGTCTTCCATCCTCCTTCGATTTCCGAGATGTCTGCAGGCGCTGGTAGGTCTCGTGGTGGGGAGTTTATCTTTACGAGTCGTTTGGTATTGCCACCTTTGGATGACTTAGTGCGCCGAGACTTGGGTGCGTCGTCGAGGACGTCTTCATCGTATGAGAATTTGACGGGCGCTGCTGCAATGCGCGATGAGGTACGGGAGGCTGCGACGGATTCGAATTTTCGCTTCTTGGATGGTTTTATACGAGACGTGACCGCCCTAGTACGTGCCACTGGTTTATGGAGGATGCCTAGCTCTTTCAAATGTGCTTTGTTGCGCTGGATGTTTGCTCTTCTCAATTCTTCGATGTCAGCCAGATCAGCACCATCTTCTTTCATGATCACCATTCATGAGAATATGGCTCGAGAGATAAGTCCAACTACCCAGCGATGCTTTCGGAAAGTGGAAGTCAAGATATAGTGCTCCCTACGCAATGCATAAATGACATTGAAGCAGCGACGCGTTAATGTAGAGCATGGCGACGTCATTTTATGCTTAGTAAGCCATTTTCACATACTCCGTAAACACGGTCGTACATTGCACCTGCGTCAATGGCTGACAGTCTAAGTCGAGTCGAAGAGAGACTTTAGTATTTGATGAGGTATTTTAATCTACCTGGGCCATTCTCGCAAGCTGTGGTAGCTTCGCTTTATGAGGATGACGAGCCGTCTGGAGAGCAACGGTTCTGGTTATTGAAATGGCGAAAAGGGACCGTGAGAAGTGCTTAACATTTCACATATGACCTCATCTAGCTTCGTCAGGGTCATGTTCAAAGTAGCACAATCCTTCAGCATGAGATTGTCCTGATTGCCGCAACTTTGCAGCTTGAGCAAATGGCGTACTTGCCATTGCAAGCACCTCGAGGGCAAAAGAAAGTTCGTCGTGGTGTAGCTGATCCATCCAAGAACTAAAAAGCCTGAAAACGGAACTTGAAGATCACCATCTGCGGTACTGATTCGTGGGATCTTTACCCGTCTAGAGATCCAAACAAATTTGTTTACACAGATGCGACAGTGTACGAGAGTGCCCGCTCCTCGACATTGGAGTAAGTTGAGCAAGAGCCGTTCGGCAAGCATTCTCGGGGCAATCAACTTCAGCATTTTGAGCAGCTGAGGACTTTCGAGCTCGAGCTAGAAAAAGTAGTCTCGAAGAAAGGACAACTCGATCGCATCGTCGAAATTGCAAAGACTTGGACTTTTCCCCTAGACCACAGTAATGTCAGTCTAGTCTTGGATTCCGGCAAACCAGGAGGAATGGCTGGCTTGGTGCGAAAATGATGGAAAGCTACCTACATCGAGCCAACCCCCATGCATCACCGAATCCTCAGAAGGAAAAGCAAAGGCTCATCGGTGACGGTGTGGATTTCACCATCCCAGACTGCGAAGCTGAAGTTCAAGGTGACGAATTGATGGTCTACTATGTCGTCCCCCTTACTTACCAGGCGGTTAATGAGGCGGTGACCAAATTTGTGAAAATTTTCTATGAGCGACCACTGGACATCGTTGAAGTGTCGGACTGGGGTGACATGGCGATTGACCCATTCCGATCAACAGGTTCAAGCAACTTAGAGAACGGACAAGTACGCGGCATGAGATGCTCGGTAGGGAAAGCTCGACGTGCTTGAGGTTGTGGGGTGGGATTTGCGATGTGAGCTGCGTAACATTGGCAACTATTCAATAGCACCGTTTGAGGATAGGGATCAATGCACGATACTGCGCACGTGTCAGAAATATCTTCGAAGAGTATCTGCACGGTTAGTAGCTCGGCATTCAAAATAGCACAAAAGAGAGCCGCGAAGTTTGGACACCAGAAACATTGGCGCTACACCTTCGCGGAAATTTGGGTGATAGTCTACAGACTCTATCTTTCGTCATCGTTGCGCCATGTGTCAACTCTCATCAATCTTCGCCTTCAGCTGCCAACTGGACCATCACCTGCCACAATGGACAAATCATCAACTGAGCTACATATGCTTATCCTGGAACACCTGTGCGCTATTACACACAAGCATGCCGACAACGTCATGAAACGCAGTTAGAGAGGGTTTTCATTGAGTCAAGATGTAGGAAAAGGGTCTTTTCACCATAGCCAGGAGGCTCTTGCTGGTTTATTGACCCGTGGGCGGTCCTTGTTTCAGCCCTCCGATGCTGCCGCGTTTCACGGAAGAACAATCTGGAACGCGCCCTCGACTAACTTTAGCAATCAATGAACCCTATTGCAGACTCTGTATTCATTGTGCAACTGTGTGAGACAGCAAGAGATTTACTCCGAAGCAATGTGATGGCGTACTAAGGTTGCAGCTCATGGATATCCGGGAACACACGATTTCCTCAGTGTTCCTTGAAACCGTTCGCCATGTGTTATCGGCTGCAAAGTTTCATCATTTGCTTCAATGACCTTTCATTAGCAATGGTCTTAGTGGTGCTTGCTCGACTATAAGCCTCGGTTTCGCTGGATCACACTCGATCACCACACTCTCTTCATCGCATCTCGTACTCGCTGGTCGTTTTGATTGGCAACGCCATTCTTTTTTTTTTTTTTTTTTTTTTTGTAATCCCAGCACAAGCATGCGGACATACCCGTCACTGTTTACACTAGCGATCAGCCTCACAGTCGGAGTCTTCTCAGCTCGTCCTGTGTATGTCTTCACGGATCTCGTGGTAAGAACACCCCGAATGCTAATAAAATTCTATCCTAATCCATTACCCCCAAGGCCGAAAATGTTGAATTTCGCAAACTCCCCACAGGCGAAACGATGCTCCCCACCCACGCCGCCGTCCACGTCATGGGCGACGAAACCCAAGGCGCGCTACGCTTGCAAATTGCAGCCAGCACCCAGTACGATATCGACTACTTCGTCGACATCCTTGACTATGGTGTCGGCGAAGGACGCAACAAAGCTCCGAGTGGATATGTCGATGGCCTGAAGATGCGAAAAATAATCCATGTAGGTGACACAGACATGACGAACGACCAACTGCGGGGCGTCGCGAGCGAGATCGCTGCAGACGCAAAGGGTTTGAATGGAGGGTACATACCTTATACGCGAGGATGTTTCTTTTTTGCCAAAGAGTTCGCGCCGAGGATTTGCCCAAATGCGGGGATGGATGAGTTTGAGGTCATGCGAAACCTCTTCTTGAAGTATTACGAAAAGGCGATACAGTTAAACACGAAGCCAGTGCCGCTAGGTGTACAGTATAGGGAGGCTGGAGCTTTGGACGATCCGACGCAGAATAAGGCCACCCAATTTAAAATTGAAGGCGGCAAAGTCGTTGAATTCACGCCTTCTGAGCTTGCTTCCAAGCCTCCTAATCCGTCAATGGACCTGTTCAATGATGAGGTTAGATCATCAATGCGAATCGACAGGACACCTTTATCGTTCTTTGGAGAAGTATTTCAGGATCGTTCTGTCAATGTAGCAAGTCCGTTCAGTCAAGGGCTATTTGGCGGCCCCCAAGATGACGGCTCGAAGAGTGGCCCCGATGATGAAGTCTGTCGGAGATCTTCAGGCTTGGATCTCGAGATGGAGAAACGTGGGTCTTGCAGGGTCAGTATAGACCCTGCAAAAGTATTTGGGCCAAAATATGTCGCCCTAGTAAGGGTAGCGAGCGTGATCAATACTGTAACGATGGTGGTCGCGGATATCCTCAATGGCGTAGGAGCTGCGTTAGCGGTTGTGGGTGGGTTTTTCGTGATTCTTGATTACACCCGAAAAGACTGGGTGGGAGCAGGCTTCGCCACAGCGGTAAGTTTTGCAAGAAAGCGCATCTTCCGTGAAGCTCCCAATTGACTCCGAAAAGGGCCTCATACTGGGTGTTGTCGCAGCTGCTGAAGTTGGTGGGCCTTTGGGCATAGTTGTTGGCATTGCTATTGCGGCTTTGTTTGCAGTCCTGCCTCGGGTCTTCAAGAATCTCGCAAACAAGCCGTCGGCGAATGACCCGCAGGAGATCATCCAGGCTCAAATGTTTGGGGATGCGCACCACACGTAGGTGCAAAGACAAGCACAAATATCTTCATGCTGACACGACAGACAGCGGCAACGAAGAGTGCCAAAAGCAAAACCCCAATTGCCAGGCAGTTTACGGTGTTGGAGTCATTGCCCTGACTTTCGGGTGGGATATTTTCAAAGCCGGGGTCTTTCTGCTCATATTCAACGACGGCTTTCCAATGAGCATACCTGACATGAAGGAAGTCTTCAAGTTCAACGGCACCCCTGGCGCTCTGGCAGTAATTGACTGCCACAACACGGGACAGACTCACATCCCTGGCAACGCCTTCGGTCTAGGAGTCGACTTGGGTGAAGACCCAAAGTATTGTTGGCACCCTCAATTCAACATTTCCGAGGAAGCCATCGAGATGCCCCACATCCCAAGCAACATAACCGGAAACGAGCACAACAACGCCACCGCCGCCGAAGTCCGCAGTCGCATCTTCAACGACGGCAACGGCGACTGCGCCATGTACAACAACCCCAGCGTGAACGTCACATTCTCCCTCTACGACCTTACAATCTCCGGCATGCCCGTAACCTTCGCCTGCAACATCACAGACGGCATAAACGACAACGGCCACTTCCGCGACGTCGGCAACCCCGACCCCCCAGACGGCTACAACGATCCCGGAACCGCCTCCGCCGAGGACGTCAACACGAAAATCTGCATCTCCCCCGCCAACGCCAGCACCGACGGCAACGCCGGCCATTACGTCTGTCCCCCTCCCCCCTTCGCCTTCTGGTTCCCCTTCAACACGTCCAACTCCCCCTGTTTCGTCGGCACTACAGGTACAGGCTGCTACCCATCCGGTACTTGGGACGTCCCCACGGGAGCCGGCGGGTTCAGATTCGACGGCGTGACGGACGTGACGTTCCCCCCCGCTCAGCAAGACGGTAGCAGTGGCGCTTCCATCCAAGTCTTCAAGAACGGCGGATACTCCGGGAAAGCGAAGAATGCGGGCGTGCCCATCACGGCGCCTTATCAGACGAAAGAGGTTGTCGAGTGGGTCACGCAGAATAAAGCGGATATCCAATCGAGCTTTCAAGTCACGAATCCGTTCACTGAGCAGGAGGAAGGGGGGGCGTTCGGGGTTTGTTTGTTGACGGGTACGGCGGGACGGGGGGATGTTTGGTGTGTGGGTGAGGGTGGGGGGGATATCCCGGAGGAGTTGAAGAGGGCGGGGGTTAGGGGGGTTAAGGTTTTTGGGAAGGCGATTGTGAGGATTTATGCGTTTGCTTATGGGGATGGGGGCGCGCAGACTGTTACGGCTGATACGTTGGATTTGAGCGTTGTGCCGTATAAGACTGATGATGATTTTTCGGGGAAGGTTGTTGCTGTTTGGGTGACGTGTTGTAGTTAGGTAGGTAGTTGTGATTGGGTCAGGGAAGCTGGGGATATCAAGCCTATGGATATATGCAATTAGTTCAGAATCAAAATTTTAAGCAAGGTATCTTGATCCAAGATTTGGAACGTTGGGGTGGGTGCTGAGCAACCGAATCGCGGGTAGATCGTAGATGATCAACATACTTGATGTGGGATGATCCGCTAGAACTATGCTGGTAACAAAGATAAAGTACTCCCGTGATATCACGATGCAAGAAGCTCTCAAAGCAGGAGTAAAACCCACACCCCTACCCACCATACTCCCACCCCCCATCCCTACCCAACACATTCCCCACACCCGCCCCTCGCCCACCCACCACGCTCCTACCCTTCATAAGAACTCGACTCACAAGTAAACGACCCGCCCACACTCCCCTCCTTATAACTCATCAAAATATCCTCCACACTCGCATACGTCCCACAAACCAACACACAAATACCAATCGCAAAAACCAGCGCATTAACCACACTCAACGCGATATTCTTCGCGTGCGCATTCCACTTCCCCTCTTTAATAAGATAAAACCAGAAAAGCGCGGGAAAGGTGAACGTGAAGGCGCTACTAAACAGACTGGAGATGATGCCGAGGAGGGCATTGAAGAAGGGCACTGCTTCGGCGATTATCCAGGCGATTAGCGTGAGCCCGGCTATTAGGCTTAGCCAGATCAGCCAGCCTTTTTTCGTGTTGATGTAGCGGATCTCGGAGTGTGGGAATACGCGGCCCATGATGTATTTGCCCACGACGGTGGTGTTGATGCTGCCGGAGATGAAGATGACGGGGAGGGCAACACCGAATGCCACGCGGGAGATCGTGTGGGTTCCAGATAAGATGGCGGGGCTACCGACGTCCTTTCCGACGAAGGAGTAGATGATCGCGCCCGTGAGGGTGTAGATCATGATCTCGAGGATGCCGAGCGCCCAGATGGATTTCACGTAGTCGCTCGGTGTGTGCATTTCGGCCATGAAACTGTATTGGCAGACCGCGAAGGCGTACGCAAAGACGATGTTGGTTACGGAGAGGAAGACTTCTGCGAACGTGACGTCGGGTGGGGGCCAAGCGGACCAGGAGACGCCGGAGAGGCCGCCGGGATCCTTGGTGGCTTGCACGCCGGTTGCGACCATGGTGATGAAGATGGCGGTTACGATGGAGCCGAAGTCGATGTAGCCTAGGATGGCGAATTCGTGGAACGTAGGCGGGAGAGCCAGGAAGTAGAGTAGGATCGCGGAAAGGACGCCCCAAATCAGGGCGCAGAGATCGGGTTTGTCGGCGATGCGCACCCAGGCGATTGTGCCGGTGAGGACGTGTGAGCCTGTTAGAAGGACGAGGAAGAGCACGAACATTACGCTTGCGAGCTCGTAGCCGAAGCGTCCCCACATTAGTGCTACGGCGTCGGCGTAGTGCTCGATGTGCTTGTGTCGCAGTTTCACTTGCCCGATCGTATAGCTGGTATAGATGGCGATGAGCCCGAGGCCGACGGTTATGATCACGCCGGCGACCATGCCGAGATTTGCGAAGGCGCTCGGCATGCTGAGGGAGCCTAGAGCTATCGCTTCGACGATGAGGCAGACCTGAGAGAAGTCAGCAAAGGCCTGGAAAGCTCATTGCAGGTACGGTGACGCGGTAAAGCTGTAAGAAAATGGGGCAGGGTTGGCTACGGTCAGTCTCTTCCACCCTAGCCTCCTATGCTTGATTTCCCCCTCTGCAATTGACATGCGCCGCCTCTCTGCGCGTGGATCGAGCTCTGGAAACTTTTCCTTTTCCTCCTCCACATCTTTGCCCGGCTCCCATGCGGACAGCTGCCCGTTGGCATAATCCTTGGTGTTGACTATTGACATGGCGATAGTGTGTAATGCAGCCAAGAAAATGCAGATGAAGTATGTATGAGAGAGATGGTCAAGGATTTGGAGTCGAGGGCAGCGGGTCGCGTCAAGAGTCTTCCCTTATTTTTGATCATGCTACGCCACACCAAATTTGCGCGACTTTTCCCTCCGCATTTTGGCGCCGATTGGGTTGGGTTGGAGTAGTTTGAAGCATATCCGCCAAGCGTTGGGCTAAGGCATCTTTCCAACACCCTAACAGAGTCCGTATCTCTTCTTCTTCTTCTTCTTCTTCTTGAGCTTTTGGACCGTGGCGGTTTTCATTGAGTTCATCATCATTGTTCTCGACGATTGAGCGAGTCGTCTTTGGCAATCACGTTGAGGCGCCAAAAAGCGCTTCAGATGTTGGTGATTTACGTAATTGAGACGAAGTGATTATCACGTTTCATGTTTCTTCATGCGGGGTAGCTGGATTAGGCAAGGTCATATTGATATATACGTGCGGTCGTACTGAAATATGCACTCCGCTATGAGAAATTATTTTAATACTAGCTCAATTTTCCAACATCTCACACGACAACCTGTTCAAATGGAAAGCTCATCTCGTGACGTTTCCTTTTCAGGCCCAGGATAACAGCTCAGGAAGAACAATGGCTCAACCACCGCCATTCTGTCTGCTCCAGAGGTCAAGCAAGTCTGAATGCCGAAGACCTGTTTCGTAGCAACAACAATTCCCTCTTCCATGTGGCATTGGAAGAACATGGCAGAATCCTCTCGTCGGCGTCTTCCGGATGGGTACAGAATCCCATTCGCGGTGTCCGCCCTCTTCAAGCTGCCGTCGTATCCTCTTTTCTCTGTAGGGCATGGTCTTCGCCAGAACCAGCTCATTGATACAATTGCCCCACGACTTCGACGTGGGTGGACGGACACCCCGTTTTGCTGACATTCTTTCCCTTTCCAATGTGCTACTAAGATCAAAAAATCTTTGCTCTGCCGAGCCTTCGTGACTTTGCGCCCTCACGCGTTCGCAAAAAGCACGCTCTTGGAAATAGCTGGTGCACATCTGCTGCCAGTCGAAGGAAAGCTGCCGCGTCTGATGATCATACGTTGTCTGAGGCAGCTGGGTATCACTGTATGTGTCTTTGAGCTCGAATTCACCGCCACAATCGAGTCGGATATCATGACGGGCGTCAATGATACAGTCAGGAAATTTGAGCGCTTGCTGCATTTTGACATCGGTATCCCAGCTGTCTATCGCCTGTACATCAGTAGGAAAGGCTTGTGAGATCCTAAAAGTCGCTCTTAGACCTGAGGCGTCCACGTGATCAAACAAGAAAAGTAGCAGGCCCAATCTGTCACTTGATGCTGAATTTAAGCCTGCCAGGACATTAGCCTTGTCTACCGAAGAATGTAAGACCTACCTGGCTCAAACAAGATCTTCAGCATTTTCAGCACCTTGACACGAAAAACGTATTCTACCGCGTATCGAAGTCGTTGGTTTACGTTTCGGACGTAAAGCCATAGATGCGCGATATCACTGGGCCTATTTGCGCGATACAGCAGAATCATTTGCCAGATCTCGGATGGAAGCACCGTCTTAGCGCTGGCCATTTTGGACACGACCTTGTGGGCTTGACAGAACGTTTGGTGAATTTTCAAATGCCTTTGCAATGCGTCAGAAGCATGAGTCAAAGACTGAGCTCAGCAGTGAGGCGAGTGGGGTCCCTGCATATGCAAGCGAAAGGCTCTTCCCGCACTTGCTTGTTTTCGTGCTGACTCTACCCGTAGCAGAATTATCATCTTTTGTCCTCATGATGATACTGCAATGGGTGGCCCACCGTGAGTTTAACATTCTGTAGGACAGGTACTCGAGAGTGTTAGAAGACAAGAATATGGAAGAGGGATACCGCTCATCGAATTTTGATGCACGATTTTTGTCTTCATTCCGACATCCCCAATCATTAAGACCCCCTTTGCAAAGAGCCAGGTATCCGACACAACGCACCTCACTGTCGTCGAATTCGCTACCCCTGACTACTCATGATGTGAGGGCGCAGTCAAGCGATCTTCGAAACTTCGGGATACGTTTTGCCTCTCACTGGTGGGGATGGTGACGACCAGGAATTCGTTATTATAATGGACCATTCAGAAGAAGTACGGTCAGATGATCGCCGCAGGATTCAATACACCATGCTTAGAGAAGATTGCAAGAAGCTGGCAACAATGGAAGACGTATAAGATTGCATCGAGAGAGCCTATCTCATCAGAGAACATCAAGCAAATTTGCATGAAGATATCAGCAGGCGACTGGATATGGCTGGTCCCGCCCGGAACAGAATGAAAGAATCTTCATCGATCAGTATCGTCATGGTGCACAAAGTATTGCGGGGTCAGCGTCCTGCGTCATACATGCAGCATGGGTGTCCAGTACATGATGCTAGCTGCATGCGGTGCGCTGGCTGGTGCTAGTGGGATACGCATACGTATGCAAGCTCTTCAAGTATCGCTCCAAGCCTGTGGAAGGAGATGGAAATGTTCGGCGCTTGATATGGGAAAGTGTGAACTGTCGTGCATCTCAATCGAGATATCGTTGTATTTGTCCACCCGTACAGTATCCGACAATGCAGATCGAGGTCCAAGAATAGAGTGCGAGCTTCTCTGATGCAGCTTCAGGTAAGAGACATTGCCGACGTTGCCGATTCATGTCTATACAAAAACCTTGTCATCACATTCCCCGCACAACCTGCATACTCGCTAGACCCACTACGACATCCTCCTGCAGAGCACTTGAGAGACTGAAAGGTGGGGCTCATTGGCATGATGTAACGGAATGTTGCAGAGAACGGTACTTAATGCCGCAAGACCCGAAGAGATATCACGCGGGGACTTGCACAACACGACGTTTTGTCTGCCTGATCACAACCTTTGAGAGACAGTAGGATCAGAAGTTCGAAGGTAACCGCGCACATTTTTCTAACCCTCGATAACCTTACACAAGATATCAACTAGTACAACCGCTATGGAAAAAGCCTTCTTACCCTATACCGATGGAGAAGGTCGACCCAAAACGGCTCTCTCCTGTTCTGAAGTACTAGTTGAACCACCAACAAGAAGGTCTCGATGGCCAAAGTACTGTCTGATCTTCCTGATCCTCGTCATAGGATCCCTCGTCACTGCTTGGGCGGTCGGGGATCCGATGCGACTGGCCATACTCAGAGGCATTGGGCAAAGCAATGCGGGAGTATCAGAGTCTATAAGTGTTATCCCAGAGAGCGCTAGTCGGTTGGGTGTCTCTATGGCTCTTTCGAATAACGCGAAAGCTCAGTATACTGTCATATTCGATTTGGACTCGACTGGCGCTGTGCACATGCGAACCCAGGCTCCTGATGAGTATGACTTCAAATACACCCAAATTGTGACTCTCAACCCTCCACCAAAACCACATTCACCCCTGAGTGCAATTACATGGAGTGAGGGTTCAAAGACCGTAAGCTGCACCATCAAACTGCAGACCATACTCAGACTCCACGGTGGCTGATAAGGTGTCTTGTAGCAACATCGACTATATTACCTAGACTCAAGGAACACTATCATCGAAGCGTACTCCACTTGCCCACCAGATAGCGCACAATGCACCTTTTACAGGTCGTCGAGCTGGACTTACGAATCATCGGGGGGGCTTTCTGCCACCATCACAGACCCCGAAACCGACCTTAAGATCAGGGTGTATTACGTAGATCCAGACTTTGAGAGAGTCGCGGTGTTGAGCTATAAGAGTGGCCGTTGGTCTCATCAGTCTACTTTGATTGAAACTCATCCACAAGCGCAGCTCGCGTCTTATGTGATGACCGGCACTGACTATTCAAATAACAACGTGACCACCTGGATCACTTATCCTGACCCTAAAACCGGCAGGCTCAAAGAAGTCGCGTGGGTAGAGGGGGAAGGGAAACACTCAAAGGGAGGTTAGTTAACCCCAAGTTATATGTTCTATCGTGTAAAATTGGCCTACCACACATCCTTTGACATTAACATTGGGCGGCATTCACAAGGTCAATGATATCGATGAAGAGATGACGCTAACGTTCTTGAATCTCCTAGGTTCACCCATCGTTGACGGTAACTTCACCAACATTTCAGTCGCACCAAGCTGTTACGGTGGATTTTGCTTCCTGTACTACGTCAGCGAAGATGGTGTCGTGCAAGGGAGTGTCTGGAAGGCAGGCCCTGGAAGATGGTCTGGCTGGCCGTCCATTCGATATAGTGGTGAACCACGCGGCTATCACCCTCCAGCGGATTACCCTGGTGGCGCTATCGTTTCTCTCATCCCCAACGAATTCATAAGAAGAGTGTTCCACGTTAGTAACGGACAGATATATGAAAGTCGCTACTCTGTTCCTGGAAGTCAATGGGATGAGTGGGGTCCCATCGGGCGGTGGTAAGGACAATGGATGCTCGGGATTGCTGCGGTGTGGATCGAAGTTCGACATCGGCATTGCCGATTTGTGACCTGAGAAATGACTCCCTAAAAAATCTACGTCATCTTGTGTGTCTCGAATTTCTCTCCCCTAAGTTCATGAGACCCATTTCACAATGAGCGCACTACTGAATCAGCTACTTGCTCTCTAGATGTAGTGAATAGCGAGTCATACTGATAGTAGGACTTTCAAGCGCCCAAATGCCGAAAGAGTGGGCTTCGGTATGCAAGGGATGCCGCTAGTCGTCCCTTGCATACAGTTGCGCTGGCTCGACTCACAGCAATATTCTGGTCTCTTGCTCCCAAACACCCATCAAGCGTATAAAACTTGTTACGATGTTGAACCCACCAAACGAGCTGCTTCTGAAAATTGCGAACCGTCTGGAGAAGAAACGGGTTTCTCTGAGAGCTATATCATGGACTTGTAGCAGACTTTACCATGTTCTAGAACGCGTGCGCATGCGCACTATTTGCCTTCGAATTGGCAAGAGCAAGAAAGGTTCGTTAACCTTTGACCTCCAAGCTTAGGATGCGTGTCATCGCGTCTCGAAGTCATTGCAGCATCTCGCTAACCTGATACCTCAGTACCCAGTGCGACTATCGATCAATTCCTTCGATCATTTGAGAAACGACCTGAGTCTCTCGAGTTAGTGCGAATACTCCGAATCAAATGGCCCAGAAGTGGATCTCAGGTCTACGAAGACTCATTTGCCAACGAGCAAATCGGAAGATTATTGCGAAACCTACCCTACATCGAGACGGTGATATGGTTGGGTCAGCCAAATCTGCAGGATCCTGCAATTAAAAAGGCCGTTCTGTTTCCGGACCCAGGCGAGCCTAGACCAGATATTCCCAAAGATGCATCACCCTTGAGCTTGAACTTTGATTCCATTGTTATTCCTCCAGCTCACATCAAGGCCGTCTTCCAGGCCAGACCGCGTATTAAATTCCTCACAATAGCAGGGAACACCATGCGACAGCACATCCTCGATAGTCGAACTCTGAAGAATCCTCCTGAGGTTTCAAACAGTGTGTGGCTCTCCTCGCCGCTTGATTTCCACCAAGCAATATCACCCGCCTCCTGTACATTGGTACAGCTCTGGTTATACGGCAGCAACAAACATCCATGGAATAAGCACGACGGATCAATCTTTAGAGCTCAGCACGTTCCAAAGCCTGAAAACCGTTCAACTACCAGCCTTCCTCCTGTTCACAACGCCACTGCCCGGTCTAGAGCGTGATGAAACCTGGAAGCTCCTCCCGCCCAAACTTACGAAATTCTTTGTGAGCTTGCCTCCTCCCTCGAGATAGCGTGCCATAGCTAACTTTATAGATAATCTTCGACGAAAACTCATGGTTCATTCATACCCGGGCTGAGTTCCTCCTTGCCCGGAGACACAAGCGACAGCTCGGGAATGTGTTGACGACGAAGTCTGAGCGAGTCCAGTGGTTGGCTGAGATCGTCAAGAGGTGTCCAGGCAGCTTTAGTCGTCTGAAGAGGATATATGTCGGTGAGGAGGCGACAAGTGATACATGGGAGTTGAGACGGCTTCCGCCTGATTGGCCGCAACGGGACTGCGAGTGGGCTGGGGTACGGTTGGAGGGGAGTATAAGGGGTATATGAGAGGTCAGGAACATGGCAGGACTTTGTGAAGAGGGGATCGTGATAAGTCTGATGTGGCGGTGAATTAGGTTTCTCACCGTTCTGGAAGTCTAGATATAAAGTTCATCAGGTTAAACGTGCTACATCAGGGGCGATAGTCGAAGTATCTTCCATGGTTCTATGACCCTACACTACATAAGAACTGCCTACAAATCTATGCGAATCACATTTCTCACGATCAGAAAAACCTCTGAGCGAAGGATAGTCGACACGGGAAGAGAAATACGTAGTAGAGGAGGAGGAGAAGGCTACAGATCAATCCTCGAAAATTTCATTTTATATTGATTCTGGGAGTGGGTCAGTGATGCCTAACTGCCAACTTTTAGCTTCCGCACGTTTCATTCTATCCCTGATTAAAACCAGCTTCAACTTTTGCGGAACCCCTGCTCACACAATCCTTTTTACAAGCTATTCACACTCGCATGACCGCATAACCCTTCGAATACCTCGAACGAAGATTCAGGACCCTCAGGCAGTAATAGCCGGATGAAATGCTCGGTCCTTGGTTTCGCCATTTGGCGCCCGCTATGCACATACGTGGAGACCTTTTAACCTTAGGGGGGGGATGAAGTGTATCCGAATAGGTCAAGGGTATGATTGTGAAAGAAACGAGTTAGTGAGCTAATAAACATTTCGGTAGAGCGGAAACGATGTTGACGAAGTAGTGATGCTGGATCATGCAAATGGAAGCCATTTTCTCCCCGACAGAGTCAGGAATCAAGTGCAAGCGTCACGTGATCTGTTGATCTCCTGTGAGTGCTCTGGCTCAAGCTCATGTATTGATGCTGTTGCCACGTCATCGTTCGGTGGAATGTGATATGTGTCGAGGTGTCCGTGCAACAAAGCGATGGCAAATGAATACTGGTTCTGACAGATTTCGTGACCTAAGCGCCTTGACGACCGAGAGCTTTACCGATCTCGGTGCCATTTTGTGGTCGATCAGTTGAAGAAGCATTGTGCTCAACCCTTAGCGCTTCATAATCGCGCCATGCAATGCGACGACGTCTCTCAACAACTGCGAGTTGAACATTTGCAAGAGCGGCAAAATATATTGGCAATCGCTGAGTCCTCCTTTGACAAAGCCAGGTCAGGAATCTAATTTGGCTTGTCATGTCGACTTGGAGCAATTATTGATATGTTCTTTCGTTGAAATCTTTGTCAGTTGGCGCGGTGGTAGAGGATAATATATAGCCCAGGGCCAGGCACCAAAGTGATCGCGGCCGCTGTGTAAAATGTGAGGCGGTCGTAGTTTCGACGCCAGAACCAGCTCACAAATCGTACTCCGCTCTGCATGGAGGCAGGGTTGCTCGTGCGCAAGCCAACTGTAATTTGAGGAATAGGAGGAGATGGGCAGAGTTGGAAGATGTGAAATAGAAAGATTTGTAGAGTCTGATGACTCATCTTTGTGGGAAACCGTTATCAGTCCTAAGGTTTCTTCCCTTTCAGCCACTCGTAAAGCTTCTTCAGAGTCCCACTATGAAACGCAAGATGCAAAAAAGAGTTGATATCTCGAGATAATTGAACCACCCTAACCGCTATTACCGAGTCCTGCGTTTGAATCCTGTTATTTGTGGCACCGCCTCCAAATCCCTGCCTCAAGTTGGTCAGCATTGATGAGGTAAGGCAACGAGTTAAAACAGTGACGCTAGATCAAAGGCTTCATAGTCGCTCGAGAGGGACTCTACGGACACTTGGAATTGTCGAGTGCCAGGGCCCTGACATGTCCATGCGTCTACTTCGTGGACCTCTCACTTCGTTAGCATCCTAATCACTCAAAAGGAACTCTCAAAGTCGACCAAAGACATGATCCCTCAGATCAGAACAACGTTGGAAGGATGAAGAGCCCGTTACCACTCATACAGCAGTCTCGGTGTGGCCATTTAGACTGGACCGATATTACCAGCTTGTCGAGCTTGTAGACTGACGGTAGACGCACTTTGAGCATCTCACTAACACATTTTTTCGCGAAACAAAGATTTCTAAAATCACTAAAAATCGTTCGCAGCTCGACTGCATGCTTACAGGATGCATTTGAACGAGCTTTAATACGACAAAAGGCATCATACGCGACTTCACATCTGATAAAGCGACGGTCTAGAGATATGAGTCAATAGTCAAATGAGCGTGTTTGGTATTATTATCACTAATGTGTGGGTAGCTAAAACCCTTCCCTTCATTCCCGGTTGAAGATCAATGGACATCAGGAAAGCAGCTGTGACTTACTTCCATGTGCCAGCAGATTGTCCTGCTCAGCTGCCTTCCCAATGATGGAGATCTACCTCATCCTGGAAGGGTTCAGAGTCCCCTTGAAACCAAGTGACCGGCATTGTGTACCCAACGGCCGGCTCATGGATCTTTCTAGAAGTCCAGTCTTCATACCCATAAGCTTTCAATTGACGTCGGATCCTCTTTTCTCTAACGCGGAGACAGTATACTTTTACATTCTCGTCACACTGAGCACCCCAGTCTTGAGCTTTTTCATACTGGATCCAGTGCCACGGTTTGGGCTCCGTGGTGTCCGTGGTGTCCGTTCTCGGACTAGTAGACCAGTGTGTGGGAAGGCGCGTTCTTGCTCTCTGACACAGCGTCTGCTCTCCGAGATACTCATCTAGCATGCCCCTCCACTGGAACGAGAGGAGCCGCTTGTCGACATCGTAGGAGGCTTCGGGTAAGATTGCGTCGTGCCATTTATTCTTGCACTCCATATTCCAACCACAGTTTAGACGAATGTCGTGGCATGGTTGAGTAATGCAGTCAGGGGTTTTGAGCATCAATTGCATTCGTTTTCCATTCTCGGGACTCTCATATATGCTTTTGGACGTCTTAGCCCCAAATATGGGCGCAAGCTTGAAGAACGCTGTATTCCCATTTTCAGAATCAACATGGTCGAATTTGAATTGCAATGGTACGCTCTTGCTGCCTAGTGATGTTCACCATAAGCCTATATTCTCATCTATCCATGAGAACGGCCGAATGGACTAATCACAAAACAGGGCGACGAACTGTTAAAGGACAGGAAGATCTTTCTCAGAACATGGGTTCGAAAAACGGCCTCTACTGTGGCACGGAAGAGATGACTGACTCGTCTCAGGGACAACCAGAGGTGCGCAATGTCTCCCGGCTCTGTGGTGTTGCGAGCAAATATCTGCTGCCAAATTTCCTCTGGAATGAACATTGCGTTGCTCTTCAACGACAACGACAGAAGCTTCACGATGTGTCAAGTGCAACAAAAAAGAGCAGTAGCCAAGATGTGATGAATCGCAAAGTGGGGGTGGGTACCTCCAGTCCCTTTGTATGCAAGCTTGAGTCATTTGTCTTAAGGCTGCATGAGCAGGCTCTGGCTCTTTGAATCCTTTTCTAGCAACGATGACCTTGACAATACTACTCGAGCAGCTGCTTTTGCACATGGTTAATAATCTCAATGATGACACAGACTGTCTCACTGCCTCGATGAATACGTGCCGCAGACTCCTGCAACTTGCCGCAAATGTATTCTTTCGAGATGTGAGGACAAGAATCTGTGGATCAGGAACAAGCAGATCCCCTTTTGCAGCCGCTTGCCAGAGTCTTGTGATCATGACTCATGAGGGACCCACAAAGGGGCTGGATGGTCTCATTTCAAGGTTGGTTGAAGGCATTATACCTGTACGATAAAGGGAGAGGGGCAAGTCTCTACCATGTTTCCCTTTTCTCCCCTAAGATTAGTATGATGTAGACGCTTGTTGCTCCCACAGCAACTACCCTCAGGCCGACCATTTCGCACAGATAACCTGCTCGATGTTCCTCGCTCTTGAGCCGGACTACTGTGGTCTGTAAGCAAAGCCCAGATCGGATGGCTCCTCATTGAAGATGACTCTGTCACTCACGAAACATCCAACAGTATGGGGGCTATCTCCGAGCTTTACTCTTCTGTCATTGGAGGCATACGATCTCTACCTCAACGACAGACATAACACCCTGTTAGAACAGTCGCAAAACATCCCAGTCTTGGCTATCTCTGGATACCAAAACATGACCAAACATATCGCACCGCCATTGTAGCCAACCTCCACCTAACAGCACTGCACTCGAGACCTCAACACCTTGTCCATAAGCGCAGAGCTCCATGTCTCGATCAGCTCGCGACCTTCTACTCCCAATCTAACATCCAACGCTTGACGTTCAAAAACATACATCCCGCAGAAATCCCTGACAATTGACTCCTCCCCACAAACCAAACACTCCGCCACCTCAATGCCCGCAACTTAGCCACCAAAACATCCCTACCAATCACTTAGCTAGCACGCTGCATTTACGTCCCAACATCACACCCCCCACAAATGAAGAACCACAGTTCGGAACAAACTCACCTCATCCATACGTTCTTATCCACCCCTTAAAGCCAAGAGCCGCCGCCTAATATATTATCCGGCGGAATGGAACCAATGAATGCACGACCGCACAATCATAACGCCAAGTCAGCCTGAAAGCTCAGGAGTGTTGCGCTTGCCAGTGTCAAATCTCACGACTGAGCAGTACCCCTTTGTATGGAGACATCGGGTTGGAAAGTTGCTGCCAAATTTGTTGAAGAGCCTTGAGGTAAGACACCATCCCAACCCAAACCAAGATGGAGACGGTAGTGAGATACATAGATGATGGACGGCTAACAACTAACGTTTTTATTCCGACGTAGTGTTAGTGGCACGTCACCATTGATGAAGTTTTCGTACAGGACCATAAGCTCCTGGGGTAGTTGAAGGCATCATATTAGCTTCTTGTTTGAACTATTATCCCGTCGATATATCATACAGGGCTATTTGCAAGTAGACAAGTTTAGCAGAGATTTCTATCGAGAAGCGTCAGCTACGCCCCATACATAAGCCATTAAATCAATCGAAACCATTAGTCTTGATCACCTCGTCCCGTACATCTCTCCCATAAGCTGTGTTCCCGGATCATTATACCTCCTCTCCCCCTCCCTCGGAAATCCATTCATCCCCTCAGCTCCTTGCATCCTAGGCGCATAGTTCGTTATCCCGTCAAGCACCATCCCGCCCTCACCACGTCCCTCCACATACCCACCTCCCCCATCCCTCTCCCTCGGCATCGGCAGCGGCAAATAATCCCCCACCCCCATCTCCTCATGCAACCACCCCTTAACCAAATGCAACCTATCAGTCCGTTCCCTCGCAATCCGTTTCCCCTCCTCCGTCCACATCAACCCCTCCAACCTCACAATCTTCTCCTCGAAATGGCGTAACGTCTCGCCCATCACACCGCCACCTTCAAGCCACTTCCCCTTCTCCCTATCCATCCGCTCTTTCTCGAGCCGCTCTGCTACCGCGACGTTATTTCTATGCTCTGGCCCCGTGAGCGGCGGAGGCGGTGGCGGCGGGAGGAGGGGGCCATGGACGTGCGCACCAGCGTACATGAAGGCGCGGGCGATGCCGACGCCGCCGAGAGCGTCTAGGCGGTCGGCGTCTTGAAGGATGTGGAGTTCGGGGTGTGAGACGGCTGTTGAGGCGGCGAGGGCGGGATGTGATTGGGAGAAGGAGTGTGATATGCAGGGGATGAGTGAGGTGAGGATGTGGATGAGATGGTTTGGTGTGCGGATCGCTTTTAGGTGGGTGTGGAGGGCTGTTTGTTGCGCCTTGAGGATGGGATCGCCGTCTGGGACCTGTCGCATTGGGGCGCCTGGGTGGTGAGGAGGAGGGATTGGTGTGGGTGGTGGCATGTTGGCTGGCCAGGGGAAGGAAGGCGGTGGTGCTGCAGCAGCTGTGGCAAGTTGCATCGCAGGGTCTAATTGCGTGGAGGAATCTGCATCGTGGGGGGTTTGCGGGGTCGATATTTGAGATTGGGGTTGCGGAGGGTACGCGTATGGCGGTAGATGGTTGCCATTCTGTTGAGCTAGTGTTGGAGGTGTGAGGTTCGAAGGTGGTGGTGGAGGTTTATATTTGTGGTCTTCGATGTCATGCATCAATGCGGCAACCTCAAGGAGAAGCGAATCGTAGATGATGTTCGGATGGGCTGCCTTCTCACATTCCAGCAGATGCATCGCCATTTTGGTCATACGCTCGACATGACCCCAGTCGTGGCTGCCATCAAATCTTGCGCTCGACATGTGATCCCTTGCATAATCTCGTGCTCTTGCCACCAATCTGTCCGCCGCCGTCAACTTGGGCTTTTTCTCTGCTCTGGGCTTCTTCGTAGTTGGAGTCTTTGGAGTGGCAGGTGTGTCTCCTTCTCCATTCCGCACATCATCTGCGCTTGCTTCGGGCAGTGGATTGCCATCTTCATCCTTGTCCAAAGTTGGCAGCCACAACCCTTGCGCATCTCGTGGTTTGGGCTTGGGCATCCTATCTTGGAGCCAGCCTTGTTTCTGCAACGCTCTCCATACTGTCGTCTCGTCCACCTTCAGCGCACATCTTGAAGTCAAGAATCTTGTCATATCTTTCACGTATGCATCAGGATTGGCGTCTAGGAAATTCTTAAGCTCATTGAGGTGTTGCGGTTGCAGCTTCGGTTTTCGCCCGCTACCATGCTTCCGACTCTGTATCCAGACCTCACCATGCTCTTCCCACAGCTCGCGCATGGCTTTGATCTATGATGTGTTTGTTAGCAAAGCCGCTACGATGGCGTTGGCCTCAATACTTTTCGCCCTGAGATATTGTGTGCTTTGCGAATGGTCATGTTGTCTTTCCCCTCCTGTGCATGGTTAGCCGCGGCCCACTCTGTTCAGTAAGCTTCCTCACCTCAAGATCTCGCTTGATCTTGGCCCTGAAGGCCTCACTAAACGGTGCAGGCATAGTGAGCAGGTTGCTAAAGATGCTTTGATATTTCAGACTGTGTCTCATTTTCTGCAGATCTGGAGATACAAATAACTTTGAGGGGTCCAAGCAGCAAGTCTGAGATCGACGCAGCTTCTGCGTATCTGTCAGTCCGCTAGAGCCCCTTTTCCCCACTTTGTCTACTTTCTGTAGGTCTTGCATTGCTGGGAGTATGTTCTCACTTTATGGAAGAGCTTGGACTGGGGACCACGGAAGTGAATCCTTTCAGCAGGCGATTGTTACAGTCGCCTTTCTTATCGCACAGTGCTTTCCGCGCTCTTTAAAGCAAAGTTATTTCTTATCCTTTCATGACATTCATTCCTGCTATGTCACCTTAATAGTTTGCCAATCAGAAGATCAACATTGGTTTGTAGAAGGCTTGCCCTCTGCCATCACACATGAGACGTCCCGCTGAAGATGATAAGATGGAGGAAACTTGCGACCGCTCCGACCTCAGCCGCATAATATAGAAGTCGTCTTCTGTCCAGCATCTCTTAAGGGCGAGCCTTGCCCGTGTCGACTTCTCTTAGATGGGAATTACTGCCTCATGAACGTGGCCCTGAGGTTTGACTTTGGCCTGAGTGATACTATCCTCTGTACCTAGCTTCAAAGCTAGAAAGGCTCTTTGGACGGTGTTGTCTGTCGTCCTAAATAAGTGGATCCACAATCGACTGACCGACATGAGACAAGACTACGCCTATGTCTGCTATGCACTGAATGCTGATACTAATCTCTTCTCCCATGTGAGGTTATCCCTCTTTAACCTATATTGCCCCTAATGGTTCCCGACTCCGCTTTCAGATACTACTCCACCCCTTTCTCCTCAAAACTAGTCGGATCACCTAGCTCATAAATACTCGAAACAGCTGGCATTTCTTTCGCAATAGACTAGTTGGGCATTTCGTTGAGCATTACATCATCCCCTAGCTCAGGCTTCGAAAGTAGACATGGCTGTCCTCTTTGCTTGTGCTATTGAGATGTCCATGAAATTCGTTCTTCATCTCTCGTCGCTTACTACGTTTTGAGCGAGATATCAAGTAACTGCGGCGGTGCTGCTATCGATGCGAGTAAACATTTGCGATCGATTGGGATCCACTGACAGTGATCAAGTGGTCCACCTTATAGGATTGTATGGTCTCATCTAGAGACATACAATAAAGATGGTCTTTCGTCTAGAAGAGATGTATAGAACGTACAGGTGGCTTGAAGTACAATGGCATCCTGCTAACTGATTTTACAGCCCATCAATACGCAGCAGACGATGATAATGCAAGGTGAGTCTGTAGAGGCTAATGTCATAGGAATCTCCCTTGAAGCTAGGTCGCAGAGCACTAAGCAGATCAACCATGTTACCTGTGAGGCAAGGAATAAAGATATGCATCTAACGATCAAGATTTTCATTTTCGTTGTCTTTCTCAGTATCATAGTCGGCAAACTTCGCGTGTGAATGCTGAGGAGCAACTTGCTAGATTTACGTATGTTGTGAAAACTTCAGCCCACGATCACCAGCTATCTATCTTCGGTTCCACCTCCTTTTCTTGGAAATTATGTGGATCTTCAATTTCATAGACATCAGGTAATCCTAATAGCTCTCTTATGACAGAATCTCCAGAAATCTCCGTCCGCGTACTATCGTTGTTCAACTCTGGCTTGTAGAATTCAACATCGATCTTTGGCATACTTTTCTCGTCCCGGCTTGCTTGCCTCTTCCGTCTAGTCGAGAGTGTGCGCAGAATGAAAAACATAGTAACACCAATCAGGCAGGCGCCTGCAACAGCAGAACTGGCGCCAATGGCCACCTTCGCCCTCGAGTCCAATGATTTAGCTGAGTTGGGGTCCCGACTATTTGCTGGCAAAGATGGTGTGACGATGCTTGTTCCTGGAGTAATCTCATTGGTCGAATCCATGGTATAACTCTTCGAGGCTGAGGCATTGAGAACGGTGCTGCTTGTACCACTAACATTATTTGAGGTAAGTGTTATACTCGCCGAAGATGCAACGGAAGATTTGGACTCCGATGTTTGTGGTGGATTGATTGAGCCCGTACTGGAGTTAGGAGCTATTGTCTGACGAGCTTTATCAGCCGGTCGACTGCCGAGAGAGAAGTCGGAGCTGTTAGCAACTACAGTGAAGCCATTATTCGTGTCGTCTGGCATGTAGCCGAAACCAACCCAGCAAATAGCCGGTTCAGGAACGGGAACTGTATCCGGTAGAGTAATAGTCGCTCGCAGATCATTGATCGAAACCTTTGTCAACCTTGCTAGGTTAAAGAGTCAGCAAACATAGATTAAAGGGATCATGAACCATGCCACTGCTTTTTTACCTGATTTTAGGGTCTTGTCATCTGGATCCAAATACATTAAGGCGACCCCTGTTTTGTCGGTGGCAGAGGGCTCTGAGGTCTTTCTCCAGGTTACGATGACCGTGTCATCGGTGGACATGGTATGGTTCCGAACGTCCAAAGCACTCATAGGGAATAAAAAGTTTACAGGCGGAGATTCTTGTCCACTGACCACACATACCAGACCAATGAGGATCAGACCTGTAAACATAGCAGGGCCCGGTGATAGTATATAAATGACTGACTGCGAAATATCGACTGTTGCAAGAATGCCGTCACTCCCTGTACGAATAATAAGCAAGATGCCGAAGAGGCTAGTAGTACGTGTAGCTAGGAGTCCAAAATGTGGGCTTTGGAGGAAGAACAATCCATTTGCCTCGGCTTCGGTATCGTGTTTCCGACCACTGCAGGTAGCCAGTCACTGTTTTGGGATTCGAGGCCACACTCGAGTTGACGCCTCCAATGGCGGACTCTGTGGTAGGCGATGAGAGCCTATTATGCAAGTTTGATGCACGTTATGCCACATCGGTGCATGGAAGACGGTCTGGACCAACGAAACTCATGGCATGCAGCGATTTTGTGACCTGCAGTCTTCAGTGTTCCAACCACAGCCTTGTGGTGCAGCGCCTCGGCCAACAATCTATTGAAGGCCTAGTACATGTATGAATGGCGGAGAAGGTCTGCTAAGTCATCACAGATTCCTGCATAGGTCGTATCGCCTGGTTGAGAATAGGTATTTTCCATTCTATCGAAAGCTTGTTGTCACCGCTACCTAAAATTCTATGGCTAGGTCATGTGCATGGTAATAGGTCGGCAGAGCAAGAGAGTTAGTGACATCTGAGCTAGTTCGAGGGCAGATCGGTGCCTGTCTTTCGGTATCAACACTGCTTCACGAAGAGGGACGGTCGTCGCAGAGACTGTTCCGTACTCACCAATCCTAAGATTATGCAAGGTCACTCATCCCTTGGTACAAACTACAGATAGCCAAGTATTCATTCCGATTCAGATGGCAGTGTCTTGAAAAGACATCGTTCCCGGTAGTGAAAACAGCTGGTGAATAATGTCCAGAGTCCGAGATAACTTGAGGTGGATCGTTCCTTGTTTTCATTGTCAAACTTGAGTCGCTCTACCGTTACTCGTTCAGTGGTTCTGCCGCTCCCATTTCTTGAAAGTTCTGTGAGTCTTCGATTTCATAAATGTCGGGTAACCCTGACAACTCCCTTATGACAGCGTCTCCGGCGACTTCAGTCCCATGACTATCGCATCCTAGTTCTGGCTTTTTGTCGTTGGTGTGAGTTCCGCTGTCGGCTAAAGAGCGATTTTTCCGTTGGATGCGTATTGCTCGTACGATCAAGAAACCCATCAAAACCACGATGCAGAAGCCTACAATTGAAGTACTGGCAGCGATGGCAACTTTGGTTTTTGTGTTCATGGCCACTTTTGGGGCCGCTGTGCTGTTCGACGTCGGAGAGACGGAAGTCTGAGAACCGACAGGTGGTAAGGTCGAACTATTCCATACTACGGTATTACTGAGGATTGGAATGCTGCCACCAATGGTGCTGCTAGTCACGTTGTCTGCCTTTGACGAGACTAGTGTCTGCGCAGGACTTGAAAGGCTTAGGGTACGCGTACCATTCATACCTATTTGCCTTGGCGGGACATCAGGCTGCTCGCCGTTCAATGTGAATTCGGAACTATTGGTATAAGTGGTCCTGAATGGTCTGCCATCTGGTTGCCTCTCCTTGGCACACAAGCTGAATCTACAGACTGCCGGAAGAGCTGGTAGGTTCCGACGATGGGTGACATCGAGTTTGCAGTTTATCCGAGACCATTCGGGTGATAATCTCCAGTATATGACTGGGAAGAAAATATTACAAGGTGATTATACGTGGTAACTGATACGGTAGAGTGTGCTTGCTTACCTGGAACGTCGCGCTTCGAAATACCATCGAAACAATTGAAGTAGAGATACCATTGATCGTTATTGCTGATTGCACCTAGAGAAACAAGCACGCTATCCTCTGCACAAAGCCCATTTTCTAAGGAGTCAAAAGACGACCCCGTTGGAAACAAAAATGGCGTTCCTTGATCCATCTGGCCGTCGGCCGCAAGGACGACACAAGAAAGGAGTAGACAGTTTCTGCCGGTACTGACAGGTAGAAGGTGTAAGAAAGTGCCATGAAAGCATGAAGGACACTTAATAACACTGCACACCATGGAATAGGCTATGATTGCAAACCCCCAATTCTCGTAATATTGTGGAGTAGCAAGGCAGTTGCGTTGAGGAGAATTCATCAGGTCTACGACGTCTTCCGCACAGCCATGGTCTCGTAAATAATCAGGATCGTACATATACCACGCCATAATGGCTTCGTATATGCGGGGATTCAATCGAGATGAGATGCTTCTATTCTAGAGAAGGCTGCTGCGGCCCAGCCTGCTCAGCAGTAGGGCGTCCAGATCCTCTCGTGTCGATCGATAGGCTTGTTGTGCCTTTCGTTTGCATGTGGTACCGCTAAACACCATTGACGTTCACCTTGTGCACCCATAGTGCACCCTGCAGTACGCGTAGTCGCACAGCCAGCCTTGGCACTATGTTATGGCAGTTGATCTTTTGCGAAATGATAAAGTGGCATTCAAAGGCAAATCACCCAAAGTAACATCGACGGAGTCGTCGGCCATAATCCCATTCCTGTGTTACAAAACTACACCGCACCTAGAAGACGCGTACTCCATCTACCGTCACGGTCCTCGCGATCTAAGCCACCCTGTTGTTGAATCGTGCTTCAAGAGGGCATTTTTACGCCTCTAAGACCCCAGAGACGGTTTTCTAATTAGCAAGCTGAGATGGAAGAGCCGTCCCTTGGAAAGGTCAGAAGATCATTGTGGAGGATCAACCGTGACGGTAGATGGGATCAAGGCCCTGAGACTTCAGACCCTTCGCATGAGCCTCATTTCTGGGCCAGAATGTTCTCCAGCTTCAAATGAAGGATCACAATCCGACGATATAAGGATCTCGCTTCAATGACTGGAAGGTTTCGCAGGAGTCTCGGCGGCATCATCGTGACAGTCGCAAATGGTAAGTGACTGCAGGATAGAAATTGGCATCTCATTGCAAGAACTCAAGCACGACCACATGGCAATGTCTCTAGGTGGTCTCAGGTTGTGTCACTGTCTGCTTGCTGCATCTGGTCTAAGATCCTTTGTTTGGAACACTCTGTGGTGCCGCAAGACAAGTCGCGCGCTTCTACCGTCTGCACTGTTCGGAATGCAGCAGATACTTTAATAAAACGGTTTTCTTGTACTGGCTCCCGTCTGTAGCTGCAAACCATGATGAGGTCTTCCATATACTGCAGAGGTTACTACCATATGGGTATTGCGTAGCCGCAGATTCCACGTTCTTCCACTTACTAGCTATGCGGGCCATTGATGAATCGCGCTCGTCCTCGACACCCTATATGCATCTCCTGCTGTTGCTGTCCAGTCTTGAACTCGCCCTGAGCAGTAAGTAGACCCCAACGTGTGTCAATCAAAATGGACTAATATCAGCAACAACCAGATGCGATCCCCACCACCAACACGTCCCCACTCCCCTCCACCCAAGACACTTATCCCTCTCTCGAAAAACGCAACGTAACCTCCTGGGCTCCCTTCCTCAACCCCAGAAACACCCACCTCAGCTGGTCCGATTCCACGGGCCAATACACCATCGACCTAAACCTCAACCCCCTCTGCCATAACCAACTAACCGCCTCCACCCTAATAGGCCCCTACATCACCACCCTCGGCACCCTTCTGCCCACCGCAACCCTCTCGGAGATAACATCCGACATCTGGACCCTCTGGGACACAGCCGAAGACCTCGGCGACCCGACCCTCGTATCCAGAAAATCCCTCTCCCTCACAAAACAAAACGTCGACCTCGCCATAACCGCCATCCAAACCGCCCTAAAAACCTCCCTCTGCGACGCAGCAGACGGGATGGCGTTGGCGCGCTACACCGACGAACTAAAACGGCGCAAACTTCTCCAATGGCCCTCCCTCTCCGTGACTCTCACAACCTTAACCGGCATCCTCTCGAACAGCGCGCACCACTTCTTCGCCGGGGCGGCAATAACCGCCGTGGTGGACAGCGCATACAATGGGAACGTGTCGTCGGAGAATGTTGTGCGCGGGGGAAGTTTGTTGGCAGCTGGGGCGCTGATGATGTCGTTCCGGGTGTACCTAGATATTTATGCGGGCGGGTGGTCGGGGATGCTGGCGGTGACGGCGAATGCGTTTGCGGCGTGGTGTAGGAGGGCGGTGGGGGTGCCGCAGCCGGGGTTGCCGCAGGGGCAGCAGCAGGTTGTGCAGGTTAATGCGGTGGGGAATTTGGTTAATGGGCATGGGAATCCGAAGAGGGATGGGGATGGGGAGGGGGAGGGAGGAGGGGTGGGAGGGAGTTGTGTTTTGGAGAGTGTGGCGAGGGAGAGTACGAGGTGGATTAGTCAGTTTAGGTATGAGGAGATGGGGGTGATTGCGTTGGAGGATTATCATGACCAATGTTAGGGGTTGGGCGGGGGTGTGAAGGCTGGGGAGCCAATGGGTTGGACGGTACATGCGTAAGATGGAACAGTCTAGGTGCGGTGACCATGCTAGTAGATGAGAAAGAGGATGTGCATTCGTCAGCACAATCAGAGATCGTATTCAGCTCACCAAACCAGATTCTGCTGGAATTGTTAATCTGGACACCTGTTCGTGTGGACAGTCCACATGGTTGATCTTATGTGTTGCGTCATATTATTGAAGCTGAACATAGCATATGGTCGAGTTCCCAGCAAAAAGCTATTTACAGCATGTCAGCCCATTCATGTTTGCGCATCATCTTTTGGAAAAGCACTCGTCTTCTCGATCTAAGCAGGAACCTTCCCCGCCACGCTCCTCCAGAAATCGCATCTCTGCCCTCTCCCTCCTTCCCAAGCATAGGCGTCCACAACACTGAAGTCGTTGCTCAACCCCGGCTCTCTGAATTGCGTGACATTCATATTTCCTGGCACGGCATTCATCGCGGAATAAGGTGTACCACCTGTTTGGTTAAGGTTCAACTGCAGCGGCTCCCTGACATTGAAAAGTGGGAAACTCTCTGCATTGCTCCCATAGCCGCTTGCACCTCTTACCGACATGCTACCATTGACACCGTTGGCGATCTCGGCGGGTATACTAGGGTCACTCTTGATAACGAAGTTGCCGAAGATGGTCATCATAGCTCTAGTAAAGTCGTCGCCCTGGTCAGGTGTTGGTGGACCGAAGTACGAGCTAACGTCTGCGCCGTGTTGGGCGCCGATGACACTGTATTGATACTTGTAAGCTTTCCGGCCAGGTCCAGTATATGCTTCAGCCATCCAGTAAGAGGGACACACGAAAGTGGTCTCGGCGTAGAGGTTGTTAGCGCGTTGTTGCTGACCAGACGCATAGGTTGATTCGTTGAGGGCTGTAATTGATGAGTTTTCGAAGGTTGCATAGTTGGGTCTTGATGGGTCAACGGGTAAGGAGGGGGCGGGGTAGTAAAGAAGCGTTTTCTCAACGTCAGACTTGTCGAACAGAGGGAAGGTGTTGCGGATGAATGAGATGAAATCGTCTTCGGTAAGAACATTTTGGGGTGTGAAGCCAGGGCCTTCGTTCGCATTGTTCTACTTGCGTCAGAAAGACTAAGAGGGTACGACTGCGGGACATTTGGACTTACTCCGACGAGAAGGTTAACCCCATTGAGCTGCTTCTGTAGAAGCTGCTGACTTGGCAACTGTTGAATGAAGACACCATCCGTTACAGGTAGAAAACCCCATGTGCCAACTCTGCTTGAGCTGGAAATGGTTGCACTGGCATTCTGAAGTGTTTCTGTGTCTTTGCCGACAAGGCATTGGAAGATGGAATTGCTGATGTTGTTCTGAGGCAGGGAAGGCGGGTCAAAGCAACCGACTGCAGCTGCAAAAGCGTAGTAGGACTGAGATGGAACGAAGTCTGCGTATCCATACTGCTGAGGTAGATACGGGGACGCAGCTATGGCCTAGGGCAATTGTTAGCGCCCCAACGCCCGCTGTAGGACCGTATCGTACATTCGAGAAGAGCGATTCGCCTAGGTATCCGCCGAAAGCCATTTGTTGAAGCATCACAGACCCTCCTGCGAACATTATTAGTAGCAAGACCTCGACAGAGAGCTTTCCTCCTTACCCCCGGCACTGACACCTGAGATGGTGACAGCAGAAGCATTGCCGCCAAACAAGTGGATATAGTTCTGAACCCACTGCAGCGCAAATGTTTGATCTAATATACCCGCATTGACAGCTCCATTCCGCATGACCTCGTCTGAAGACAAGAAACCAAAGGCACCAAGCTAGTCATCATAAGCATCGTAGACAGCACAGCTTAAGCTTCGTACCCTGTACTGTATGGCCACGCCAATGAAGGAGTCGTTGTTAGTGTTAACAATGGCACTAAGATCCTGATCTCCTTGTCCCTGTCCGTATCCACCGCCGTGAATCCAAACTAGGACTGGCAGATTAGTTTTGTTTGGCGGGGCATAGACACTGAGGAATAAACAGTCCTCAGTGCCTGTGATGTTGAGTCCTGAGGGGCTAGGAAAGACAGTCAGAGGGCCGAACAAAAGCGCGCACTAAGGTAGACAGATATATACTAACAATGGGCTCTTTGGGCTTTGCGGACAGCGCTGTGGCAGAGCATCAGCGGTTAGAATATCATCCCTGTTTACCGTCGGTGCCTGTGGAGGCTGCCACCGGTTTTGTCCATCGACAGATGCTGCATAACGAACCCTGATCGGTTTAGTGAGATGTATTAATCGAAAGGGGTTGAACGTTTACCCTCGCCAGGTGTTCAGACCAGACGTCTGATTGGCAACACCCCGGTATCGCTCGTAGCCCAAATCAACGACTAAAGCATCTGGCTCAGCGCTGGCTTGTCTCTTGTTTAGCACTGAGTCGAATGCCCTCGCGTTGTACCGTGGTATGGCCGCTGAAACCAAAAAGAAAGCGTGTATTACTAAGATGAAAAAGCTCGTGATGATGCGCATCTTGCTGGTAAAGACAATGGAAGTGGTCAACAGAAGAATGTCAAGGACTGAAAGCAACAGCAGCACTTTGGATTGGTTCTCAACTGCGAACACTTAATGCACCATTGGTTGATGGTAGACGAGCTCAAAAATGGCGTGCAACACTACGACTGATGATGATGAAGTTGAGTGATGGTGCCAGAACGCTGCAACGTAATGATCCTTCTAGGGGATTTTGAAGCCACTTATGACGTGGAAAGTAAGCATCTTGTTGTTCCTGAGTATGCCAGATCCTGATGCCGCATTGGTACCCGGTTGTGCGGAGGTTCCATCAAGATCAAGCACTTGCACCGATTAGGCAGGAGCTTACAAATTCACCCGTTAAACCATCCGCTCATCCATCGGTTCATGCGATGCAAAGCCTTCCCCTCGCCATGCCAATAGAATGTGCCAATAGAGCTTGCCGTTTATGTGACTGGCATTGCCAAAGTGTGGGCTGGCGACAAAGCTTTGCTCCATAGCATCGCAACGGCTTTCTGCAAGGCACGCGAGCCTGAAGAAGGCTTGTAGCCAGTAGGGTTTAGTCGCCGTTGACCATCCCGCCAGCCATGTGTCAGCCATGTGCCACTCGTGTGGGCCGTATATCGCTATGCTCTTCAAGATCGCGCTAGGACGATGCCGTTTTCCCCAGTGAACTCCTCACTGAGCTTGTCAAGGCCGCTATAAAGCTCGGCTATCTTCATGCCTCGCAACCGTTCTTCCTCGACCTTTTGCCAATTCCAATCTGCAGTATCATGCTTGGGGGCTAGAGACGCCGCTAGGACCTCACTAGCATTATCTGGTGTCAATTTGTCCGCCATCGCAATTGACGCAGTGTTTGGCGCATCTATTGACACACCCTCTAGCTGAGGCGTTGAACTGATTGGTGGGGTTTCATGGTTCTCTGGTCTCGGTGGCAGGAGCTGGGAAGCTTGTAGTACTCTTTCCGGTGGTATCGTGAGTCTTCCCTTTTTCCACACGTATTTCGCAATAGCAGAGGCAAAGATCACTGGTTTCAAGTTCTCGTTCTTCTTGCCATCCACAACATCAGTCTCATGTGATGGTGGCCTAGCTTTCTTTACTTTCCAAGGCTGTAGAGTGTACTGCTTCGGCTTCACTGATCCAGGCTTGACAAAGTGCCCGACAACGAATATCCATTTCCGATCCCACGTCAGGATCCGAGTCCAGACTTCGAATTTTTCAAATGGTTTGATCTCTTTTCTGAAATTCACAGCTACCCCTCCCAAGGCCGTCGCAAACCCACTGAGATCATTTGGCATTTCTTTTCGTAGCTCTTTGCGGGTGATATCGATCCCTTTCCCACAGAGGGAGACCAGGAGGCCAAGTCGCCCAACATCAAAGTCGGAGAAGTATGTGCTGTTGCTTTTGTGAAGATTGTAGTCGCACTCGTAGGGGCCGGAGCGGGAGCTGGTGATGAGTGACTGGAAGAGGGTGGAGGGGCCGGGCACAGTCTTGAGGCGCGTACGTGATGATCGAATGTGCGTGAATAAGCCATGCGTGAGGCGGAGCTGCAGACCTTTAGTACAGCGTATGCTTTCCTTCCTGCCGAAAAGTAGACTTACATGCCAAATCAATGGGAGAGACTTGAGATTAAGGAGGGCGAATAGGATCGCTATGACTTTCCATGGATTAGAGGGTAGGAGTCGCCGAAGTAGGGAGAGTAATTGTGAGGCCATTACAGCAACGCGCAAACCCCGAGATAGATTTTATCGCCCCCAAAGACGTTCAGTCATGGGGAGATTGACAGGGTCAAGAAGCTGTTAGAGCAATGTCAGAGAAATGTCACTGCCGAGGCTGACGATTTGCTGCGCGTCAGATCGCGCTTGCCCGTTTCGAGAGCGTGTTTTGCTCTTGGCGTGGACTATCACTTTTCGCAGACACCAAATGCATGAAGGACATCTCTGCTGCGAATGCTCAACAATGTTCTATCATCTGCTTTGAATCTAGATCTGAAACGATCAGTGAATACCGAGGACATCCCTCTAGCGGAAGCACCCACGTGAATACCGCAAGATGGCTCCTAGACATACCCCTCGAAAGCCGAGAGCTGGAGGCGATTATGGCGCTATCGGAACGAAGGGGAGGTGAGTGTTCAAATCTCACAGCAATGCTGTGTCAATGGTTCTTACGGGCTACCACATCCACTAACAACTCCTGCCAGGAAAACGGGCGTTACTCTACCGGAAACTGATGTTCGAGATGAGCATGGCATGGAACCTATACCCTCCTTCTCCTCCCCAGCAAAAGCTCCAGCGAAGACGAACGGTGCACATCATGAAGACGAAGCCAACACGGCAACATATACAGCTGACGAGACTATGGATGTTGTGAACAGTAAGGCATTCACCCAACAGTACCACTCTCGCATAGACGCTGACGCCAGCCCACCTCAGGTACCCTACCGGAGGAAAACGACGTGATTCGAACCACCAAGAATGCGAGATTGAGCATCCCCCGCTCAGTCTCGCCGAAGAAGGGTCTCATGAATGGATCTCCCAGGAGGTCAGTTGGGCGGTCCGTCGCGCCAGCCTCTTCACCTTCAAGAGAACTCACAAATGGGACGCCTTCACGAGTGGTAGAAGAGCCGTCCGTCGACGCCTCATTCGAGGAGCCTTCAAAGCCTGCTCCATTAGCGCGACCATCCCCATTAGTGCGACCAACAAGAGGAAGGAAACCAAAAGGCATGCCCAAAAAAGACAAGAAGAAAGGGCCTTTCGATCTCAGTGTATCAGATGATGAGGACAGCCACAGTGCCAATGATACAATGGATCCCAGCTCGATCACCGCTGCGGCAGACGAAGAGTCCTTGCTGAACGATGAGGCCATTGAACAGGATACCACTTTGCAATCAGTTGAAGGGGAGGACCCTTACCTTTTGCCGGAGGAAGACAAGGAGGAAGCCAATGTGACGGCGGGGGCGATGCCACCACCGAAGCCTCCAACCAAGGCACGTGGTGGTCGACCTCCAAAAGCGCCTGTACAAGATCCGGATGTGTCTACACTATCCGTATCTGCTGAGCCAAAGAAGAAGCGCGGACGGCCGGCCCGGAACCCACAGCTGCCCAAAGAGGATGAAGCAGAGCCTGAACCAGAACAAGAAACGAACGGGGCGACAGATGAGAAGCCGCCATCTAAACCCAAGCAAACATCCAAATTGAAAAAGTCCGCGGCACTGGAAGTGGCAGAGGTACAGCGACGCAATAAAGAGGTTCCAAGGACAGAATCACCAGATACCAAACCGAAAGGTAAACGGAAGGCTCCCCTGACCGAGCAAGATCCGAACCGCAAGATGAAGGCTCCCAGAACAACCAGCAAGCAGACTACAGCGCGTGCTGGCTCTGCTGCTCCTTCATTCATTCAGCGGTCGGAAACGCCTGCCACAGAAGGTGCTTTCACCACGCAGAGGGGCCGCACCGTTATCAGACCGTTGGCGGGCTGGCGGGGCGAAAAGGTGATATACGGCGAGCGGCGAAGTCGAGACTCTCTACCCGGCATTCTCGAGGTCGTGAGGACAGAAGAAGTGATGCCGCCACCAAAAAAGCGCTCAGCGGGATACAGACCAGCACAGAAGAGAGGCAGACAGGGCACCGCGCAACCAATGGCACAAGTAGAAGAGGAGGAAGATGAGCTAGAGGAGTGGGAGGCAGAGAGTGGGATCCAAACAGCCATGGTCATGGAATGGAGCGAGCAAGCAGGCAAGTATGATGAGAATAATAGCTACGTGACAGGTACATCCCCTCTTTCCTTTCTCTTGCCCCTTCCATTTTTACCAAGTTTCACGGGCCCTCTTTCGTCTTTGCAAAAAAAGCTAACAAACCACCAAGAAATCGCCTACGCCGCCGACGCGATCGAAATGCGCGACATCCAAGGCGCAGAATTCAAATTCGCAAAAACCCTCACCCTCCCCTTCTTCGGCTCCGGCATGGTCCATTTACCTCCCGGCGGCCAGAAACGCATCAAGAATTCGCGGCGCATGCAGATGGTGTTCTTCGTCTTCTTTGGACGGGTGACGGTTAATGTGGGGACTCCGACTACGACGTTTAGTATTGGGAAGGGCGGGCAGTGGATGGTTCCAAGGGGTGAGTGACCCACTCTGTGCTTTGATTCTAGTGTGGGATGGGGTGATGGCGGCTAATTGTGATGGGATAGGCAATTTTTACAGTATTATTAACGAGTCGCCGGATCGGGACGCAAGATTGTTCTTCGCGCAGGGGTGTCAGTGGGATGGTGAGGAGGAAGAGGGCGCGACTCAGCAGGCTGAGGCTCCACCTGCTGGTTGAGGTCTTAGGTTCTGAGCTTTTTGAGCATGTAAAGTTTGCTTTTCTTAAGGGGTTTTTGATGGTGGAGCATGAGCGGGCGCTTGGGAGATTTTTCCACGCAATAGCGGGTCTCGGGGCAGGCGGCACGCTACGGTGGGGCTAATGACTGGATATTTACACATGCTTTTAAGCGAGTACTACATCTCTAGTTTTACATTCGTCTTCTTCATCCTATCTCATAGCATGACATGGGGCTTCCCATCACTATGGTCGATCTTTTCATATTTACTCATCCCTCCGAACCACAGTCCTGTTATGCACGTCGCCTAAATGCCTCCACCACCCATTCTCCCTTCCCAGCCTCTCTCCTTCTCATTCCCACCCCTATTGCTCTTAGCCTCTCTTTCTTGCTCTACAACCAACTCCGTTCTCCCTTCTCCCAACAGCGAATCCCCCCCCCTTTCAACCCCCTTTCCCCGTGCTCAAAGATCGCTCATATCTCCTCCATAGCCTCCTCATCCAACCCCTCCTCATCCTCCATATCAAGCGCCGGGAAATCCCCCACAACCACCCGTTCCGGCCGAACGAAAACCCCGAAGTTGGGTTTACATGTGAAATACCGAGTCACCTTTTCACCGTTTTGGCTCTCCTCTAGCTTCCCTCCTCCTTTTCCTCTTTCCTGTGCCTCCTGTCCGCCTTCTCCTCCGGCGCTAATATCCTCGCTAGTTCCGACAGACTCGCTACGCCCTGCGGCCTCGCTTTCCGTCCCACCCTCCCTACGCTCGGCAGGAGTAGCGAGGGTGGAGGAGGAGGCGGGAACGCTCCCATCGTTCTTACCAAACGGCTCGTCGAGTTCGACACCCACCCATGGCGTGCCGCTCAGACCGGGGAGTTCGGGGATCGCGCCGACGTAGCGGATTGTGCCGCGCCGGGTGGGTTGGGAGGACAGGTGGCAGCGGGATGAGGGGGTGATGTCTGGGTTGAGTAGAGCGTGAGTTGGAGTAGAGGAAGGATGAAAGGATGAGGGAATGGTGGGAGGAAGGGGAAATGGGCGGAAAGGGGAGTGGAGATCAGGAGGTGGAGATGTGTGTTGATGTAGGAGGGTAAGGAACCTACTGCGCTCTTTGATATCCCTCAACATGGCTGTGACCTTCTCCTGGTTTTTAGAAGGGGCGTCTGGATCGAAGCGTCCGATCTGGTGGGATTTCTTGTAGGAGTGTACTGTGCCGCCGAGTGACTCGTAGATTGAAATTGGCATTGTGGATTTCGGGACTGAGGAAGGGTCGGTGTTGAAGAGAGGCGCGGCGGAGGGGGTGAGAGGGAGGACCTGGAAGGTTGTTAACTGAGGTGGGTTGGGATAGGTGGGGAGGTGGCGTTTGGGTCAATGATTATGGGGGTTATGCATAGAAATCTGGGGGTTTGGAGGGTTTCTTAATGTAGATATGGAGAAAGTGGGGATGGGGATAGGTTGTGAGCTTGCTGGAAAGTAGAGTGGCTAGGCATTTCGCTTCGAGCGGGGGAGTTTGGGTTGACAGATTTGCGTGGACTTTTGGTGAGGCAAAGTCGGTACCTGAGATTGTCCTGCTCTTTCAAGATTGCAAGATTGGAGAGCATGCCGAACAGATTGAATTGGTCAGCGCCGCTACGATCTTGCATGTATTGCGATGATCTTGCTTCACAAATACATCGATGATGTTTGAAATCTTGTAATACACGATATGGAACCAAGCGTGAAATGAGGGGACTCGCAATAGATGGATCGCATCGAAGCAAGTCTCTTTAAAGGGTAATATGATCGAACGTGTGTGGATAGCAGAGGAATATCAAGGACAACAATGACAGAGCAGATTCGCTGTAGACGGATACCTGCAGCGCCTGAAACTGGTATGGCGTGCATGCGTCAAGTACAATGTACTTGAACCTGGTCCTCATGCAGGCTTGTGGAAAAGCTTTGTGGCCAAATGCAGGCAAACGATTGTGATAGAATATGAAACGCGTACCTTAAGCTCAGCATAGGCAGCCAGAGGCCAGTTTCCGATCTGTGCGACATCTTCATCGTCTGCTTGGATGATTGTCTCACTGGCTTGGTCGGGCAATCGCAGCGTCAATTTCTGCGCTGATGGAGGTATGCCAGTAATGGGTTCTAGCTTGGCCTTGAGCTTGGTGATGGACCATGTTGGCGTGATGCGCCGTTCGGATGATGAAGTGGGTGAGGTAATGAGAAGTGGGATATCCCTGATCAAAGCCATTGTCGTGTGGGGAATAGTCTACGCGATGGTGGTGTTTCTTTCGCGCTTGTCTGATGCTCTAGAGTGTTCTGTACTCCTCTCTTAGCCTTGGTGGGGTGTTTTCCGTGCCTGTTATGCTGCGCCAGAAGCCTGCGGTACGACACGAACTGCCGTCAGGATCCTTGCACGAGCAGCACCAGAAGCTTTCCTGTGCTTTATGCAGGTTATGCAGAAGCTGGGTGTCTGGCGTGCATTAGACAGCATTAGCCTTCATACCAGGCAACATTGGGTTGGTCCTGCCGGAAGAAGCGCAGACGTCGATCCAAGCTCGAACACTCACCGCCTTTGTAGTTCCTCGACAGCGCAAAAGCAGGCCCCACCTGTTGCCAGCAACCTAGCCAAAAGCCAAATGACAGAGACAGCAAGTCTGGAAAATCGATCGTCAAAGCCTAAAGAGCAATGGATGACGTGTGCTTCCAGAGACGGTGGGAGAGGATCTGGCTCTGCTGCTGACCAGGGTTCACCAGGGCAGCGTTCGAACCGTTCGCTTCGGCACATCCAATCCATCAACCGCGCCACAGAAGCCGTCATGTTCAGGTCCCTGAGACATCATAGAGCGTCATGTTCACCGTCTCACCGCCTCCCACCTGTTATACAGTTTGAGATCGAGCCGGCAGGGCGGATAGACAGCCTTAGCGTTCTGTTGCTGCCCGATGAACCACCAACGTCAACGTCTGCCAACTCATCAATTCTCCGAATACTTCGCCACATACCACACTGACACTGAGCTTGATGAAGCAAGCCATTTCCACCATGGCATGGCCAACTCTCTGGTTTTGACCGCTAGCCGGCCTCGTACCACTTTCGCCCTCAATGGCTCTTTGTTCACTGGGGTGAACTTTATATAGCCTCCTCCGCTGGCTCACCGCCAGATTGAGACTTGTTCGCCGCGCCTCGTCCTAGCCGAACAAAGAGAGAGACCGCCATTGCCACTTTTCACGATCTGGTCCATCGATGCCAGCAAAGCTGCAAAGCCTCATACGAACCTTAGCTTGCGCGCACGGCGTCAAAACAAGCCTTTGAGGAAAGGTCTAGGCAGTAGATTGTGGTTCGTGTCTACATCTAGCCGCCCTGCCAATGGATGGCCAGAAGTGCTGCACTCACCGCTTATTTGACAAGGCCCGAAATTCGCCGCAACTTAGCTTGGGCGTCAGATCCATCACTTAGACTTGACTTCTGGAACTGACAGCACGTTCGCTGCAACTTTCCCTTTGTTCATCCTCCAACTCCGTTCCCCTGCCTTCCTTCACTCCTCTTCCCGAACAGCCCCGCGCCTCCACTTTCCTGACCTCATAGCCAGCCTACTGGGAAAGGGACTTGCAGACTCTACAAGCTACTGGTCTGACGCCAGTGTATGCTAATGCAGCCTCTCTATCGGTCTGCATCTATTCTCAGGTCCCACAGCCTGATGCGATATCGCTAGTTCCCATCATTCTGATCTTCACTCTTTGCTCGTGTTTCAAGCTCAAAATGTTGGGAAAAAGAAGCCATGTACTTTAAGCACACCCATTCACATGCAAGAGCACATCTGTAGGCCTCGCCATTGGCCAGTTCTCTCTGAGTAATGCAGTTAGCGCCACGGACGGAGCAAAGTAACCGATCTGGGATCTCTTGATGCACGTCTACTACCTTCATCTTCATTGTCTAAAGAGCTATTTGGAATCATCACCATCAGGTATGATACAACCTTCATCTGCTGCACGATAACCAGAGCCTCCACGAACATGTGACGAGTCCGATCTGCGGCTTCATCTGTATCTGAAAGACACCTCAACACCTCTGCTGCCTTGCAACCACTCGATATCACGGGCGAACACTCTCCGCATGTTGGTCGACCGCGCGAATGTATCGGTTGCTCGTCTACCTCAGGTCTTCAGTAGAATGGACATAAAGGATTTATTAGGTTCCCATCAGGATACACAGCATACCCAGCAAGCTCAAGAGCGTCAGCACTCAACCTTCGAGCCTGCTGTCACCGGCTCCGACCCACGTCATACACTTCAACCCACCCCAAGCTTCCCACTACCTTCAAGTAGTGGTGGTCATCCTATTCTTCCATCACCCGCTCCTACTATCAGTTCTGTCCATTCCCACCCAGAATATTACCATCGGCGCCAGAGTACGCCACACCTCATAAAGTCTGAGAATTCAGCTGCTGCTCATGCAGGATGGTCATACCAAGCGCAGCAAGCGTCGCCATATCCTGACTATCGCGGCTATGACGGCAACGCCTACTCTTTGCCTCCAAGTTCAACATATTCGCCCCACAAACGTGCCTCAAGCTTTGACGAGCACTCATCTAAACGTCAGAAGAAGGTCAAGGGTGCCAACCAGAAATGGGATGCAGAAGAGGATGCGAGGATCATCGAGCTAAGAGGATCTGGTATGAAGTGGGGAGAAATAAGCAAGAAGCTTCCAGGTCGTACAGAGATTGCCTGTCGCCTACATTTTCAAAATTACCTTGAAAAGCGCGGCCAGTGGGACGAGGAGAAGAAGACAAAGCTTGCGAGAGTCTATGAAAGGTATTACTGCCACTGCCCTCGCCACTTATGCCTCGCTACGCAGGTATAGAAAGCCTCTACTAACATCTCGCAGAATGAAGGCCGATCTCTGGCAGCCTCTCGCGTCGGAGCTTGGCGTTCCCTGGCGGTCCGCTGAAGCAATGCACTGGATTCTTGGGGAACGGGACATCGCGAAAAGGGCGAACACCGTCCCCTTTGCTCTCATTAGCCAAGCAAATGGCGCTGGCCCCCAGGGAGAAGGTAACGGTCGCATTGCCCAGGCTAATCGCATGGATGCTGCCACCATCTATTTCGACCCAAGTGATCTCGTAGCACTACAAACACCTCAGTCCGCGAACCCACCCGTCAACACGTATTCACATCAGCACGTGCCCACAACAAATGGCATCTCCGCAGAACATCCACAACGCGAATACGAAGCCGGCAGCAATATCAGCCCAACATCAGGTAATAGCGCAATAGCACGAAGAGAAACCATGCAGGAGCCACCAAGACGAGATATCCCGAATGACGAAGGATTACGCCTACCTGGACTTGCGGATCTCGACAATGGAATCTCAGCATACGTGGGTCACGGAGTGCGCAGAGAAGGGGCGGGATCTCACCTTACGCCTCGAGAACCCCAACCGCCGCCGCATGCAAGCAGCAGTCCTCGCAGTCATCGAAACAGTAATGTCAGCGAAGTCAGCCAGTCCAGCCAGCGTCTCCACACCCTCGCAGACGCCAGCCTCGCCAAAGAGAAATCATTACGCCGCAACAGTGATGGCAGCAATGGCAGTGCTAGGAGCGGCGGTAGTGGTGGGAGTGGAGGAAGTGGTGAAGACGGATACGTGCAGGTGAGGCGGCAGGAGATCGACGATGCGTCTACTGCATGATGCGACCGGGTCGGACAACAAGAAAACGGTTCATCAGATGGGCCCTGCATGCGTGTCGCCGCTATTCTCCACATCTATGTGTGCCTTGCGGGATGAAGCGATCTGAGACTTGCGTTGCTTGCTGGTATGCGATGGACGCGTCATCAGTATTTCATCTTCATTTACACAACATTGAGGTACTAAACTTGAAGCGTGGACGTGGGATGTGAGTGATGGTTGCACGCTTGGGCCTGGACCTGGCAGACGAGAACACCATCATCAATTCATGACTTGGCGCACAGACCCTGGGGTGACAGCTCGCACGTGGCAGGATTCTCGTGGCACACATACTTCAATCTCGACATCAGCTTACCACGTCATGCGCAAATTACACCTTTCTCCTATCATAGCAAACACTAATCTCAACCATCCCTCATACGGATATTTCAATAGCTTATTGGGCGGAACCAGTCTTTTATCACACGACCCAAGAAACATATTTCGGGCATTTACTATCATCATCAGCATTCCTCACGATCAGCATGCATAAACTACGGCGGCGGCTTAATTTCGGCTTTCTCTCAAGTCTCCAGCTTTCTCGGACAAGATCATCATCACCCGCAAGGGGCCTTTTCCTTTTTTTTTTTTTTGACATTGAAGCAGGGCGGGATGGATGATTACCACATATGATACCAACATACAGCAATCAAGCAAGCGGACGGGCGGCGGTGGCGGCATTTTTTTCGGAACAAAACACACGTGCGATTAAAGGACAGGGTACATTGATAGTGCACAGCATTGGGAGGCAGAGGGCAGGCAGATCACATGAGAGATGGGGGAATGGGCAAATGGGAAAAGCGTGCATGAAAATTAGCATACAGGCATAATTGCCCCTGGTCACCAGCATGGCTTACGGGTGGATTTTGTGCAAGTTCGGTATATGTACAATTATGAAGAATATCAATACCCCCCATAGCTAGATGCATAGCTAAATAGCAGCAGCAATAAAAGAGACTTTCAATCACTTCAATGTATTCTGATCGTGTGGTACAGATAAAACGAGACACTTCATGCTGTGCTAGAGACAAGACAGGCACAGATCAACGTCGCATCTATAAACCAAAACACATCCCCTATCAATTACATCAAAGCAATCACGGTCTACAAGAAACATTGAATTACTGCAACTAAATCCTACTACGAGCGCATGGTACCACCCCAGAATCCCAGAAAACGACGTTGATAGCATCTTCACAGGAGCGATCCATCGATAGCTTGAAGTCGCAATTCTAATGATCATAAGAGTTTCTCCCCTCAAATCCCCACATCCTTCTGCCTCCCCCCAACCCCTCGCCCCCAATAACCAACGTCAAAAGTCGCGAGGACAGCTTGCTCGCGACCCACAATATTCGACACCAAAGGCTAGTGAAAATCAACATGTAGGGAAAAAGGGGCGTCCATGGGACGCTATCAATCCCAAAGATCGATAATTCTACTACGTTTGACTCAAAAGCGCTATCAACCGTGCTAAGCTAGTGGCTCTACTCGCCTTGTTTAGTACTTTTGCTTTGTTCCCGCCCTGGACTGGCGATGATCGTTATGCTCCTTTCAGCCAATTTCGTTTACCGGTTTTCAAAGGAGGGTTTTCTTTCAGAGTAAGAAGTCCGATCCAAAGGGCTTTGGAGCCCAGGGAGCCTGGTAAGCAGCTAGAGAAGGTGAGAGAAGCCTCATGTCTAGGTAGCCCGCCAAGTGGTGGTCGAGATTGAGACGAGTTGATGGGAGACGAGATTGAGGTAGCAGGTTAATAGCGGATCAAGCCGGCATGGCTTGGTGCTGGTGAGGTTGGGTTCAGAACTAGTCTTGATCGATTCCGCGCGCTTTGAGCTCGTGATTCTGCTGCTTCGGGTTGTCATTTATGTCGTTTGCAATGCGTAGATCAGCGAGGATTGAGCTAGAAGGGCGTGTGCCTTCAAGGAATTCCCACGCTAGACGGCAGAGATTTGCATTTCAATCTTGGTCGTGCTTCTCAATATCTGGATGACCGAGAGATTCCTATCGTGTCGAGTCGAGTCCAAGCCAAGATGAGGAGTGTGATGAAAGCTTTTCATCTCATTATGCGTGATTTTGTGCGGCACTAGCGGGTTGTTATGCAGGTCTTACAATGCGAACTGGAAAGCCCGGAGCAATTGCCCATTCGGGGCGAATAGAGATTGGAGCGGCATGCGAGGTAGAATCCATGGATCGGTGGGACGAGAGTCGTTCTGATCTCGTGGTCAGAGTCGAGGACTCGGTGGAATCCGTTGTCGTTCTCGTGTTGTTGATATTGTGTCTTTGAGTTCTTGAAAGGGGTGTCTAGGCCACGTGGTCCGGCTGCAGCTTCCTGCATCTGGCTCGGAAAAATGGCCGGCATGGATTTGGAATAATCAAGCTTGGAAGCCAGTGCGACTTGGGATGGCGTATGGCAGAGAGCGAGGTTGTACGAACCGATAGTTGTTTCGTTTGGGCAGCTCTAGACGACGCTTGGGCCAATTTCTGGCGAAAGTGAATCCTGGGTTGGACAGTGGCGTCTTGCGGTGTGGGTTCAGACCAAGCTGCTGGAACGGCCCCTTCCCTACCACGTGCAGATGCGTGCATCTGTCTTGCATGAAACACAAATCATGCTCATGATCGACTGGTAGAAAGTAGATTGACCAATCAGTCCAACCGTTCGTGTGAAGGAGGGCCGGAAACTTGCTGCATGAAGTTTCAATGCTCCTGACTTGCAGATCAGACGTCTGACGGATCGACAGGATAACGGTCATCGTCGCTGCGGCATCCTTCCGGCGCAGCCTTATCTGGCAGTCCTAGTCCTTGATGTTTGAGGGTCTCAAGGCATCCAGTGCAGAGCCTGCATCCAATGAACTCCTGCAGCTGCAGGATTTGCAGATCCGAGAATTTCAAATGCTGCCAAGATTCTGGACCGTTCGTGGCGGACCGTATCGGACAATTTCGGCGCATTGAAGAAGCCATCCTTGTATCATTGGGCACCAGCGCAGCGTCGACATCATAGGGTTAGCAGCGATACGCGACTCGATCTGGAGTCAGATGGCGCGTTCCTGAAGACGGATAGAGACGTACAACTAAGCGAGTTCCTTTGCATCGTCAGTGGATTGCCTGCGGGCAGCCTCAAGCAAGATGAAAAGTACCTTGAGAGCATTCGCAAGCACTTTCCCCATCGAGAAGCGTCCAGCAAAGTCCAGTATGGAGAAGACACAAGGATCTTCAGGACGATACGAGGCTTTGTGCAGCCATTGACGAGAGTGCGCCAGCGGCTGTCCGGCAGAGGAAATCAGAAGGTCGCAACTGATGTTGCGCCCCATCTGCTCAGTCCCCTATCTTCATAATTCTCGGACCAGAGCGCAAGATTCAATAGGTGAGATGAGTGAAAGCCCATCCAGCGTAAAGAAAGCCTCCAGTGGCGTGATGGGCTCCTTCAAGCAGCAAGACGTCCATCGTCATCACCCTTCCTCTTTCACAGCAATAGCCCACCAATTATCCCTCTCATACCCACTATCCACAACCATCCCTCCAGCCATAGCAATATCCTCCTCCAACTCCCCCTTTCTATACAGATGATAGAATCTCTTGAACGTCTTCTCCTCCTGCTTCTTCCTCATAACCCAAGGCACCATAACATCCTGCTCATGACCCTCGCCCCAGCCTCGTCTGCTGCTCTTCTGCTCGAGCGCCCACACATATATCAAAGCCTTTCCTGCTTCTTCTCCTATCGCACTCTTGTGCCTCAGCCTCAACGTCCCTAGGATAGAGCGTATGGCTTCAATCCTCCTCTCTCTCGTACTCAGGTGATGAATCACTGCGATACTGATCGCAAAATCGAATCTGCCCTTTCCGCCTCCAGTATGCGGCAAATCCAGCATATCTCCAACAACCACATCATTCCCTTGCTTTTTTCTGCTCTTTTCTTCCCTGGCAATCCCAACAAGCCCCTCGCTCCGATCGCTGCCTACCACAAATATCTCCGGGTTCACATTAAGGTACTTTCCATTGCCGCACCCGACATCCAAACCTACGGAGCCTGGCGGGAGGGAAAGCAAGAACCTGGAGATCAGAGGCCACGGCTTGTAGCGAGTTGCGGAGAAGTGCGGGGCTATTTGCTCGTAGACGGTGTGCACGTGCGTGTGCTCGTATGATTCGGAGTCGGTAGACGTGGGAAGATCATTGTTCATAGGTATTAAGGCGGAGTGCAGTTGGAGAATGAAATATTAAGATTTGATTTACTTCTTGGGTGAGCCATGACTCGAGCTACGGTGGACCATGAGCCAGTCTCCGAGATGCGTACTCAGGATCATATGTATCGGGTGGGACCCGTTTAGAAGCGCGTCATAGACCCTGCTGGAGGGCCTGTACACAGTCTTTGTACAGGGGCTAGACTGTGCATTGGTTACCATGATAGCGCACTACACAGACCGTTATATTGGATCTTTTCCTTTTGGACGTCAACTCTTGTCTTAGAGACTTTGATGCGTCTCTCAGCGCCAATTGCAGCATTTATATGAGCGTGTGTGTGGCTCTCCATATGCTAGTTGTTACAGAAGAACGAATGCAGAGCAACTTTTCTGGTATACTATATTGTGGAGCCACTGCTGCCAGTGATTATGCTGTTGTCCTTGGCTTGACCGTTGTTCTGTGAAGTCTAAAGTTGTTTCACTGACTCATTCTCACATGCGCACGAATATTACATCTTCCTTCTCATATTGCCATCTACTTAGCATTAAAACAAGTCTGTTAGTCACTTACGTCTGGCTCTTGCGCTTCGACTGCATTTGATTAATGGTCACTGCTCCACATCTTGCGCCAACAGATACTATTTAGCATTAGGAATCCATCCGCAGATCACTGGAGTATGGCCGAACTGGATCAGCTTTCCAATATGATTCAAGAGAGCGATGACAAGATCTCACAGCCATCAGAATATTTTAGCGTCTCGGACGTCAAGAATGACAGCAGTCTCTGGTACAAGCTCCACGTACTTCTATACGACCTCAGAAACTTCGAAGGAAATGAACGTAGTCGGTACCGCCTCGAGACTGTCATAGATCCTTCATATCTCGCATCACCATATTTCACAAAGGACGAGGCAGTAAAGCTCAAGAACACGCTCATTAACGACCAGACTCTGGCAGTTTTGATCCAAGACACGCTTGAAGAGCGTCTCAACCGGCGAATGAAGAAGCGCGTGGAGAGCGGGGACTACCGCGTGTGTGCAGCACACGATATCGCACCAATTCTCGAGAAGGCTTTCAACATCAGACCCAAAGATATCCAGACAGACAAAGCATTCGTCAACAAAGTCATGTCAAATGGCCTACAACTAGGTCTAGAAGAAAAGTGGACAGGTCTTGCCGAACCTTCGAAGATACCTAACAGCGGAGGCAAGCCTAAGAAGAAAGGCAAACGATGAGCTGGAACCAACGCCCAATACATATTAATCTCCAGCCGACGCCTTTGTACGAAACGATAGACCACAATTTATGGAACAAACAATCTTTTGCAAGCACAGAAAGGGGAAGCAAAACGAAGAATCTCAAACTTCCTAACAGACTCGAATTTGCTCAGTTAATTGACACAATAAGCTTGCACTTAGGCAAATTTTTCTTCACCATCGAAAAGTAGGTCTACCACTTACCAACAATGCCATACTTATGGGCAGCCTCGTTGGTCACTGGTCTTTTGTTTCAAGGAAGAATAAATGTTTCGTCATACTCCAAGGTAGAAATACTCAACAAAGGCCATGCAATGCCAGATACGGTCCAGAGGCACGTCAATGGTGATAGGAACCGCCGTGGCGGCATGGGCGCTGTTTGTCGAATTGCCCGGGCTCGAAAGCTATTGCAGAGCTTGCAGATGGATTCCACGTAGAAACTTGCCTTTATTCTCCATGGTGGATGTAGGATTCCCATTTGGGGAAAGTCGAAGAGCTGCCATGGTGCTAGTCTGATAGCTCGGTGGAGGATAATATCCACAGCAGAGGTGAGCGAAGCGCGACTTGAGTTGTACCACGATTTGTTTGTGAGACCGAGGTGGAGAAGAGCATGTACTGCGAGACTCATGTTCGTTTCACAGTGCTTGACTGACACTGCGTCACTGACTGCAGGTAAGACGTCTGCATTTGCTGCGACTTCTCTAACGAGAAGAATCCCCACCCATCCCTGTAACTCAGGGGGAAGCTTATACATTGCTTTCGCTGGAACAACAATCTCTACGATCCAAATTGTATCCTGATTCGGGCGAATTGTGCGTTTGAGGCGACTCCAAAGCCTCGCTTAACATTTGGAAGATATGATTTCCACGCGAGTTGATTGCTAGAAGCAACATGTGTGCGCAATGCGTGAAGTCCGCTTGAGATACCTTGGGATCGCTTGTTGTAAGTAGAGGATAGAAGGAACCCCACTAGCTGTGCTCAGCTCCGGCTTGACACTTTTGCCATCGCGCATTGATGTTCAAAGGCTTTTCAAAAAGTCGCCATTCACTCCTTGCCAACTAAATCCTCATTTTGACCGTGCAAATGGCTCGATGCTAAGAGATCGCGTTTCCAAGAAGCGACGTTGCTAGCGGCGTATGCTTTGAGCGGCGTTTAGATTCTGATTGTGAGATATCAGGGATTGTGTTCTGGCAAAGCGTTTCTATTGACGCCTGGGACGCTCGACGTCTACCCTTCTTCCTGCTTTCTCACATCTTCTTCTGCCCGATGACCGACTGTTTCAGATAGCCCCACGGCTCCGAAAACCTCACACTTGGGACGCGCTTCATCGTTCCCATACTCATCTTCAAGCCCAGTGTTTCTTTGACTAGAGTCACTAGGGTCTTTTGAAGGGTGTAGGCTCTTCAGCAATGGCTTGTGGTAGATTCACAGGTAGTTACATGGCAGCGACGCTAATGAGGGTCTCAAGAGAAGTGGATTCGGGTTGATGCTGCTGACTTATGCCGTCATCTTGAATACTCAAACGATGGAGCAAACTACATCAGGCCTTGATTTCTTACCGACACCCCCTCGGGATCAATCCGAATGCGTTCTTGGTCTCAAAGGTTCTTGAGCGCACCCTTAAAGAGCCTGATCTTTTGCACAAGCTAGTAGCTTCTAGCCGCCGCATGAAGTGTATATAGAGACCGCAAACAAATCACACTAGGCTGATTACTGTAAAGCCATGTTCAAAAATTTCACTTGCTGCAGAGACCGTGCAGCCCTCTTCGACTCTGAGTCTGACGATGTGAGGGATACCTCCCAGATTATTGGAGGACAATTTGTGGAGCTATTTTAAGTTGGGATGGTGGGCTAAGTTCTCTACTTAGCTAAAATGTCAACATCTAGATTTCGTCCTGAATGTAGTACTTTGGCTTTAACTCGAGATTAGTATCGTGTCAAGCGTGAATAGACCCTTGGGTCAGTGAAGAGGTAGGATCTCGTTCAGATGTCTTTCGGAGGTTTCCAAGTAGCTTGAGCATAGAGGCCGAGAACAACTGACAAGCGGGACAAAGTACCTTCTAAGAGTTTGGCTCGAGTGCAATGACCTTGATGTGGCCGCGTGCTTGCCATGGTCATAGCGGTGGAGACAGGCTGATGTCGTATGTCTCTAGCGCCGGCTATCGCCTCCTAGGTTGACTCAAGAGCCGTGTTCAGGATATGCGCCTAAATGTCTGCCTTCACGCCCCATAACAGCGTTTCGACATAAACTCTCCTCTTTCAATTCTGATCTGTGGGCCTGCTCGATTGAAATTGAGTATTTGCAGATCGATCACACCGTGATTGAACAAAGATGATATCTTCGTGCTGGCTGATTCTCTCTTGCATCGTTGCAGTCAGCACAGCGTCGATTAGTCGGTGCCAACCTGATGGTAGGGTGTAGACATGCTAAAGGGCAGCAGACAGCACGCTCACGTCGCTCGGTCGAGAGCCGTTGATTGACTGTCCAAGGGATTTTGAAGGCCAAGATCAATATGCAGAAGTTGAGCATGCAATAGGTGTTATGAGATATTATGCTACGACAGCCCTTACTCAAGTCGGACATGGCAATCTCTCACCCGCGTACAAAGCGATCTTCAAGGACGAGGCCGCTGAAAATACCCTAATCTCCAGATATTCGAAGATCAAGACTCTCCCAGCTAGTGGAGGTAGACCGCCCAAGCCGTCGCAATTTTGGTGTCTTAACACGGAGTCTGATGCTGTGACCAAGGGTGTCGAAGGCTGGGAATGGAGAGAGTGCCAGAGTGAAGGATTCTTGCGACTATATCGTGGACCAGAATTGCTGGTGGCGCTGTGTCCCAGGTTCAACCAACTATCTCCGGACGACTTTCCACCAGACTCGGATCTCTGTCCTATTGTAGATCCGGAGAATTTCTTTGTTCCTAGCCTAGCGTGGCCGCAAACTCGAGCAACCGCCTTATACGGCCTGGCAATCAAGTATTATGGGGCCTTGCCAGATGTTGTATTAAATTCCTGGGATGTCATACCATACTTAAACGCGGCATTGAAGCGGAATAAGCAGGAGGCCCTGGACAGTGCCACTTCAAATTTCATATATGGCATACGTGAGTCTTCGATGTCAATGCTTTGGAGCTGACGGTTGACGACTATGCTAATAAAGAAGTTGCAGTAACGAAGAACTTTTGCTCGCAATTTCCAGACTTAACTCGGCCACCGTGGATCGGCTCTGATCCACTGGTCGGGCACAGTGGTAACGCAGGTGAAGCGCTGTCAGATTTGCCTAATGCGCAGTATGACGGCATCTCTGGTACATCCGTCTCATAACTTCTTCGTAAGGCTCGAGGTACATGCCTTTTCTGAAGTCGCCTCGACATTATGCAGAGTGTGAGGATTGCGAACACATTTGGTTGAACAACGTTGCATCATTCCCATACTTCTTGTCATAGGTTTTCATGTCCCTGCTTCCTATCGCACAACCTGGTGAAACGGCGTCATGAAAGAACTTGTATTAGATGAAGCTTTCCAAGTGAGCTTCATCGTAGATACAGGAAGCGTTTAGAAGCTGATATTGCTCGATTTTGTCCAATGTCACGACTCAAACGCGACAGCTTATTAGACGATTTCTGGCCCAGTGCAGGACTGCACTGACGACAGCATTCCGGGTGTAACATAGAAGCTTCCGCTTGATGACTTACGAAGGACCCAAGGATCTAGGCTCGTTCTTTTTGGCTTACAAAGACGAAAGAAGCAGCCGGTAACGGGCTCAACAGTCGATCTCGGCGATGCGCATACCATGCTCCACCCATTTCCATTGGCGGCAAAGGCACTGGAGTGGCAGAAGCACGAATGGTCGCTAATTGCCCAAGCTATTCGACTGTCTGATGGTAGCAATGCTCGTGATTGTAGTTTTGTATGCACCGTCATTGTCCGAGTACTGATAGGTCGGTATACACCAGGAACTTAGAAAGATGCGTTGAAGGTGACACAAAACACCCTTGTTTGATACGCGTGGGCGCTTGTGCTTTGCTCCAGAAGACGTACTTCGTGCATCACTCTCGCGTAAGCAAATCCATCGACTTCAGTGTCGATATTTGAAATCATTGTAATCGCGATCCTCCAGTCTCCAGTAGGCTCCTCCCCCTTCTCCTCTACACCGTCTTGACTGTCGCCCAAATCTCTGTATGATCCTGGCACCAACAAACACGGCAGCGCGGCTGACGAGCCAGTGTCCCAATGCTTCGGACCCTGCAGAGCCTCCAATATCGATCGCAGCGGTTGGGACGTTTGATGGAGTGAGGACCCATTCATTGTGAACTGGTGGTTGCGGAGGATCCTTTATTCTCATGCTGCCAAACATGGTGACGGGTTAGGGGAGCTACGCATATGACACCGAGATTTTTGTGGTTCAAAATGTTTTGTAAGTAGTGCAAGGAAGTGGTAGATGGAGCGGGCTTGGGAGCAAGTACAACGTTCTGATCTTTGGTCTTTGTTTCCCACCAGAGTAGTGAGTGGTTACCTTCGATCTGCTTTGATGGCCTCTCAAGCTTCAGCCAAAGTGCTGATAGACACGTATACTCCCGTAATAACCTGCAATTAGACCTCTTCCGTCGATGCTTATAGCGTGTCGGTTGTCGTGCACGATGGATGACTAGTGTCCCGAGGCTATCGCGTTCTCCCGAGTCTTTGTGCTGAACAGGTCAATCGTAATTTGGTCTCGGCCACAGTCTTCCGGTTGCAATTTTATTCAGGACCGCAAGGGAAATAACGTGGTCAAATCTGCAATGTTATCTTGCTAGTTGCGCGAAGTGTTTCGTTAGGCGATCAATGGCCTCGGGGATTCAGGGGCTGAGCAAAATGCCAAGACTGTGGTGTAGGTCATAAACGCGAACAAGAGCACAACTTTGAATATCAGAAACATGATTAGCGGAATGGCTTGCACTAATATGTCTGCCTGGCCCGGGGTGTGCAAGATCTAGAATGCTGAGGGGAATATTGAAGAGCAACAGCTCATGCGTGGTTGAAATCTAGTCTGCTGGCATCGGACTCCGACCCCTCTGGACAAGTCGGGTCTTACCTATTTCCTAGCTCGGAGTCCTAGGGAAGGCATACTACGCCCCCCACGACGCGCCTTGGAGGGACAAATAGAAATAGGACCCTTTTTCACTGCTGTACTCTTCGTGCAACGTTCCAGAACGTCTTCTCCACTAAGGGTTCAGGTAACTTCAGTAAGCTCTAATAATCCGACTTCCACCCTTCACGAACCCTACGCGCCCACATTCCAGCGACAGAAACATAATGGCTCATCTCGAGTACTGCGCGCCCACAACAATTGGCAAGAAATACCAAGAACAGTTTCATTTCAGCCAGTCCGTGCGGATAGGTGATCGCATTGAGACGTCAGGTCATGGTGAGCTTTGGCCTTTTGCCACCATGCTCAACGCATTCCTAACAAGATGGATAGGAGGTAGCAACCGCGAGACAGGCAAATTGCCCGAATCAGTATCTGCACAAATCGCCGGCGCTTTTCGAAATGTAGAAGGTGCACTCCGCGACGCTGGCGGGGAAGGATGGAGCCAAGTGTACTCGATACGATCGTATCACGTAGCTATGAACCTAGAGGCGGCGAAAATGATGGTTATGCATTTACGGAAATGGTGTCCGGACCATAAGCCATTATGGTCGGCAGTGGGCGTGGAGAAACTGGCTGGGCCGGGGATGAAGGTCATGATCGAGGTAGTTGCGCATGTCGAGAAGTGATTTACTGATGTTGGCGTTATGTCGTATTAGATTTATTTAATGGAGCGTTTGCAGTCCCACAGCGTCTCGATCAGGCTCCTTTCATAGATGCAAGCCATACCATGCTAAAGTAGCGCTGATGACTGTAGATCTCGTAGCAGCAATGCTTGAAGACGTCGAATAGCTCTAAAGTTCATGCGGGCCGTCTCCGATGTTCATTGCGTTGACAGGGTCCAGACCTGCTGTTTTCAGCGTAGATCTATGACAGAAGCAGATAATCCGTAGAAACTAGATCGCAACCATCAGGTCAACCAAGTTTCGGGTCGGCGAGCCGGAGACTCGCACTTTTTATGCGGGTTCCGCAACTCCTGGAACGTGGGATGTCACATGGCATGTCACATGGCATACTCGGGTTCGAGTATGACCTTCAAAGCCCTAGGCAGACACTGGAACGGTCTTCAGAGCACAGACTCCGGCGCTGGCCGCCCGAACCAATTGACCAGCTCGTTGTCCTTCTCTTCACCATTAACAGCGAAGTAATCCGTCACTTTCATGTCCTCAACATCCTCCTCGTCAGGCCAATCCACTTTCACTCCGTCACCCTTTTCCTCCAACATATCCTTTGCCGTACTCCAACTGAATCGACACTCAGTCCCCCATCCGAATACAGGGTCCATATTCTCTTTCATCCAGTTTGTGCTCCTTGAATCACTTGGATATCCTGAGCCCCATCCTTCTGCAGCCTCTGCTCCCGCTCCTGCATACGCTTTGTAGCACACCTCAAGCGCCGCGTCACGCGTCGTCTTTGCGACTACGCTAGCAGCACTCACGCAGGGGTATAGTGCATCTGCTTTCTTCGCAACCGTAATTTTGGTTGTTGGAAAAATCCGTTGAAGTTTTGCTTGGTAGGTTTGCGGGTTGCCTATTGTATCTATGTATATTTCTTGAACGTTCACGCCCCGGGCAAACGTCTCTTTGATGAGGTCAATCGTCGCGTCCATAGCTTGTGCGTTCAGGTTGTAGGTTGTTCGACCAACAGGCTGGAGCATGCCGGAGGAAATATCGCGAGCTGAAATGGCGCGAATTGCCCAGCCGCAATTTTTGTAGAGGTCACTGTCATTTGTGCATAGCTTCTGCATGAGAGCGGATCGGGTTTCAGGCTTCAGAACCTTTGAATCCATAAAACCATGTTTCGATTTCAGTAACGGCTCTTGCTGAGTGAGAGGAAGGTAGAGCAGTCCGTAGACCATAGGGCCTAGAACAGGACCTCGACCTGCTTCGTCTACGCCAAGCACACATGGCGTTGACGTGTCTTCTGAGATCGCTGCTGGTAAAGGCGAGTGATGCGTGTAGGAGGCGCCAGAAAGAATGTCTTCTTCATGAATGGAAGAAGGAATGAACACGCCAACTGCTGGGGTCTCTTGGGCGACGTCTTGAGAGGCTACTTGATCTTGTGAGTTAGGTTCATCCATAGTCAATCACTAATTGCTGTATCTATCAACCTAGGTTGTCCATCTAACGCCCTGCACGCGTAGTATCTGTGCAAATGAATTATAGCCCACCGTAGAATCAGGACTAGCACTAGCTCGGCACGTGACACTCCTAGGCCCTTTTCACTTTCAGTCTCTGTCGCCTCAACTTCTTGTTCCATTCACATTAACCCTTGTGCCGACTTCCTCGAAACAACGCAATGTAAGTGTTTATCTGGTCTTCATTACCTTTAAGTCGGCCACTCAGCATGACACCACGTCGCTGTTTCAGGGCGAGCCTGCCATGATACTCACACATGCCTGCCTAAGTATATTCCAAACATAATGGCAGCAAGCACAACCAATTCTCCGATATTTTCTCTTTTCTCCAGCCTCCCTGCAGAGCTACGCAACCAAATCTGGCAATATGCGCTGCCGACCAAGATCGGGCCGGCCTTGCACTTCTGGAAAGAAAGGTGCTGGTGTCCTCGACGCCTAACAGAAGGCGACTGGGAATACGATCCCACGAATGATGATTTGAATTTGAACCTTGAGTTCCGCCACGATCTGCTTGACGATGGCCAGATTGAAATACCGTTGGCCTTCGTCAACCGCGAAGCCCATGGAATCGCCCTCGGCTGGGCTCATCATAATGACGTGAAAATTCTTCCTTGTCAGGATGGACAAGAATTCTTCTTTGTGCTGCCTTTTGACCCAGTTCGTGATGCACTATACATCGCGTATGACGACTTTAATAGGTTCGTCTGCGATCCTTTCGACCGGATGTTCGAATCAGATCTCTATGGGCGGAACGTCGGATGCCGCTCGTGCCTGACATGCATCGCCATCTCTGAAGAGCTACTTGAGAAGGAGCTCGACGGACTAACAGAGTTGTTCCAGTGGCATTACCCGAATGTATTGTGCGTTGTTGTCAACGCGCCGCCAGGTTTACACTTGACGGATGACCGTGTGCAGCGGCGGTGGGGGTTTAAGAATATTGGGGGCGGAGCGTTCTTCTGGAATATAGAACGCAATTTCTTTGAATTTCATGGAAGCGGACATGCTGGCTACGAAGCCATGTATAGGCTGTTAGAGGAGGTTGGCAAAAGGATAGCGGGAGAGGTTTCACGAAATGAAAGGGGCTTTGAAATTCGGCCTGTCTTTGCCCTCGAGGAGTAAAAGACGCTTGCTAAGGTAAGGTTTGATTCTCGTAGGCTTGAGCCAGGTGTCTTCAAGCCCAATGTGCATGACCAAAGTGCACTTATCTAAGGTTTTTAAGACAAATGCTTGACACTTCAGAGGCATCATCTGGAGATTGTTCATTACACGGAATATCTTTCTCCCAGCTGCAAGCGGAAGACATGTCTTAATCATTCCATACCAAAGACGACGCATGCCACCATCTGAGGCTAAAGGCTGTACGTGGGTCTATGAAACTCCAGATCGTTACTGTAGTAAACGTTTGCAGTACTCGTTACTCTGGGTATGGGGTACGCAAACACCATGCGTCTTGCCATTTCGCCAATCGTCTTAAGATTCATTACTATTCGCGAAGTTTTATTGATATACAACAGATATTTTTAATGTAAGGCTTCAGAGCTTGGCTTAGTCAGCGAGCCCAAACAGCCTCGGCCCATGACGCCCAGCTTCTCGGAAGCATTATCACTTCCTCATCATTTCCACCAACGCAGAACTCCTTAATGGCGATGTCTATTCCCTCACCTCCGTCAACGCCTCTCAACCTACCGTTACAGCCCCCTCCGATGCCTGCGCAAAATCTACCGCCGTCTCCGCCCTCGTCCACCCAGCCTTCACGCGACCTAGCTCCTACCCACACCAGTCGTCTTTCCTACCTAGAGACCTACACCACGTTCATCCGCTCAAATATACACGAAGTCCGTCGCCTAGAATCGCTACTCCGCAACATTGTCTACATTATTCCCACTCACTCCTCGCACTCCTCGGGATCAAGGCACATACCTTCCTCAGGCGCAATCACAACAGAAGCGCTACACACGCTCCTGAACCTCTTTTCGACATTTCATGCATCCTTACTACCACTGCCGCTAGGGCACAGGCCATCTCCCACACAAAGATACCAAGATTGGGCGTCTGGCACTGGCTCCCCCACCCTATCTCTCACCCCTAGCTCTACAATCCTTGGAAATGGCATCGTCGGATTGAATGATCCACAATCTCAACGGCTAGCAAGGAAGGGACGTGGCTTCAAAGGCATAATCTACGCACGCGCCCTCCAACTCCTCCGAACCCTCCAATACACCCAACTACTCCTCGAGATGCTTGCCAAGCGCTCAGGCGACCGAATGCGCTGGCGCGTCGTGGTCACCCTCGAGACAATAAAAGCAGTATGCCGCTTCGTAATGCTCCAAGTGACCGGCCGACGCGGCGTCGTAAACACCGAAATTGGGGGGGAAAGCTCCACGCTTCCGCCAATCGAAGAAGAAAAGCCAAGAGATGAGTTCGGTGAGGAAATGGTGGTAAAAGACAGTACCTGGAAGATGCCTAGAACCGGCATGACATTGCCAGATATGCCGAACCTCAACGCTGGAGAGACGATCACAGGGTTTTTGGAAAGCAGGGTGGTGACTGCTGATGAGATCAAGAGCGCACAGCAACTGGTACGCAGGCTGGAGAGTGTGAGGGCTAATGTTGCGGAGGCGATGTGGATATTACGCCCCGTCATCTACGCGCTTGCATTGCAGAGAGTGCAGGGTAATCGCAAGGACTGGAGACCGTGGATGCTGGGGCTTGCGATGGAATTGGCGAGTAAATCGTTGGCGAAGAAGGATGTAATGGAGACTTTGGTTGGTGGGTGGAGGGGATTGAGCGGAGTAGAACGAGAGGAGACGAAGCGGAGAGGGGCGGGTTTGGCCTGGTGGGGCATGAGAGGTGCATTCTACGAGAACGTGACTGGACGGTGGGTAAAGGGGGTCGTGGGGAGGTTGAAGGGTAAGCCACTGCTCGATATGGTGGGTGGGGTGGTAGAGGATTACGATTGGCTTTGGGAGGAATATTACTTCAGCACTGCGACTGTATAATGCGGTTGAACGGATTTCGTGAACGGGTTTCAAAAGAGAGCAGCACGACTCGTCAAGGATTGTTGACAGCTTTTGGTTCATTTGTGTACATTATGATACCTTGGGACGTATACTGGCTTAATAACAAAATTGTTCAGCATTATCGTGCCTTCTGCAGCACATGTAAGGCTTGAGCATAATGTCCATTCATATTAGGGCAGGATTATGCAAGATTTATGTAAGCCCATTCAGGCAAAGTTCTGGACCAAATCGTCCCAAACGAGAACGCCAAGTCAGCCTTATCTCATGCGGGGCAGATCTGGTCTAGATTCTGTCTGTGCCTTGGAAGCTTCCTGCCGCAGCGCCCCACCGGCGTCAGCAAGCTCCCAGCCTCCCGGATTTGGAGCTTGTCGATGACGATGATGTCGTCGGCCGCTCTCTACTATCTAGCTCCATCGCCAACTCCTCCCTCAATATACCACAATTGTGCTCCCCTTTCACTCACCGAAGCTCTGATGGAAGATGGCAGCTGACGAGTGCCTGCCAATGGACGTCGCCTGACCTTTGCCTACCTTTACTCAAAGCCTACTATCAGCTCCCTGATTCTCAGCAGCCTCCAATCCGTTCCCACATACCCATTGACCTCCCCCTCATCAACCATGTCACCAAAACACCTCCACCATTTCACCACTCGCCTCCTTCCCGCCCTCCTCCTCCTCTCCTTTCCAATACTCCCCCGCGCTCAACAAATCGGCTCCTTCTTCACCGCAATCCAATACAACGGCGCCGTCCCCGACGGCCACGCTGCCTGCAACGGCATGACCGGATCCTACTGCTGCGCATCCTCTCAATCCTGCGCCTGGGACGACGCCGGGCACGTCGCCTGTTGCGCCTCCGGCTCCACATGCGCCGGGTCTCCCTACCAAGGCGACTACGCGGGCGCGAAATATGATCAGGGTCAGGGACAGGGGCAATACGCTGGCGCCGGGGCAGGAGCTGGGGCAGGAGGTGGAGGCGGTGGTGGGCAGTGCAATACTTGCCAGCAAGCGTGTAATACGTGCGGGCAGCAGACGACAACAGTGTACCAGCAACAAAGCTGGCAACCGACGCCGACGTCGACGTATGCGGCTGTGGCGCCTGTGACGACTTATCAGAGCTATACGTCGAATCTGCCGACAACGACGGAGGTGCCGACGCAGACGACGGTGGCGGGGGTTGCCGCTGGGGGTGTGGCGGTTACGACGGAGGTGGGGGTTAATCAGGCGTGTGGGGCGGGGGGGTATACGACGCTTGTTAAGGCGAATGTTGGGGCGCCGGTCAGGACGGTGGGGTGTTATGTTATTATTGATGAGGGCGGGAGGAGGGGAGTGGGGAGGTGGGTGTGGTGGGCTGTGACGGGAGTGATGGTGGGGATGGGATGGAGAGAGTGCTGGTGGTGTTGAGGATACGTGACGATGACTTCATGATTGCTAATGCTACTGGAATGGGCTCGGATGGCTATTGGTATATGATGTATATTGGCATTTTGGCTTGGTAGCATTTGGGATACCCCCAGGAAGGCATTTGGGTGAACATAGAAAGCGACGGCAGCGTTACATGATATATTCTGCTTCTCCAGTCATCATTCTCAGAGATTTTCGGATTCGTCAGTCGTTTTTGATTAGGCCTACGTTTCGATTGGTTGTCCGTGTTCAAAATTATGATATATGAGGACATAGGGAATAACCTAAGATCTCGTTCTGTTGCAGCTACGTATGTTTGCTCAATTGGGTGAAAGCTCGTTCATGCTGACACATCAACTTAGTGCCTGTGCTAGTTTAGGTGCATGAAGAGGTCGGCAAGGCGGTGGAGCTGATGGTGGGGCACTGCCCTAGGCTTTTTCACTGATCGTGTGGAAATTTTCAACTCTTCATCACTGTAGAGAGCGAACTAAGATCAGTTAAAGGCATTTCGATAGAGGGTTTTCACTCTTCATCTCTCTGGGAATCGGAGGAAGCCCAATGAAAGACATTTCGACAGAGTCTTGACTAATGTCTTCTTGGTGGCAGACCTTGCATGAGTCAATACTATTTATACTGAATAAGGACGATCTGCTACCCAAGGTTACATAATCGCACTTCAAAGCGGTATGGATCCTGCAACGATCATCGGTACCACAGGCGCCATTGTGAGCATTGTCGACGTGCTAGCGAAAAGGATCCGGACGCTTCGGGGACTACGTACCAGATGGACCGTTGTGGACTTGACTGTCTCGAACCTCATCACACAGCTAAGTTCACTGAAAGCCGCACTCAACAAAATTTCGGAATGGATACAGTCCGATCTATCCGGCTCTCCACAGCATTATCAGCTAGTCATGGATCTTGAGGAAGCGGTCGTTTGTTGTCAACTTCTTGTAGAATCGATTGACAACAAGATTGAGCTACTGACTCGAGATAGTGCCAATGAATTGGGAATCCTCGGCAAAGTGAGAACATTCTTCAGCGATGGTGATTTCAACACGTTTCAGACGTTCATTGAACGCCAAATCAGCGCCCTCAATTTGCTGTTGACCGCTTGTAACTGGTATTCCCTCAGTTGTCGCAACCCCAATCTTACGTACCTCGAACACTGGCTAATGAGGATAGCAAAACCCTCTCTGAACAGAAATTTTGGATCGACAAACCTGATTTTCGCAAGACAATTGATCAAGTCCGCGATGACTCGTCATCTCTAATTGTCCTCTGTGACACATTATCGCTTATCAGCAGACGTACAGATACAACAACCAGTACAGCCGGATTTTCGGCTGTCTTTCCCTTCGACTCGGAGCTGATGGGATCACAAGTCTATCAACGAGCTGTCCGCCGGCTATTCAAGCGTGGCACTCGCGTGAAGAATACTGCAAAATTAGCAGTCCCTTCGCAGCTGAGACTGCCAGAAACTCCCAGCGGGATTCCAGTGGTGAATCAATTATCCCAAAGACCCGAAATCAGCCATGATGCAGTCGCCAAGCGCCGGTTCGCGGGCAGAAACGACTACAAGGTCATGCTGACTGGATTCAAAGCCCATGGGCTCTATTCGATACTTTGGACATTACAAAATACGTTCGATGAGAACAAAAGCGCAGTCAGGGATGCAATACAAGCTCAGACCATCTCAAAACTCCAGACCCTCTACGAAAAGGAACAGTATAAATTTTCGAAACATCCAGGCATGACAACCGAATACTCAACAACCTTAGCCCTGCTCCGGCTGTATGCAGTCAATCCAAAGAGACATCCAAAACAGTTCATGGCTGTGCAAGAACTCTGGAAGGGTTTGCCAAGGAACGTAAAAAACAATGCATCGCCGTCAATGAAAGCGTGAGTGCCGTCACACCGAGTCAGGCCATGCTAATATCAAAATCAAGCCTGATGAACCGCGCCCATATACTGGCTGAGTCCACTTATCAGCCAACGCTTGAAGATATCGAAAATGCGCTAAATTTGACAATAACCCCTGTATTCACAACAACCGATATCAAATTTAGGATAGGCGAACTTACTTGTGGTATTTCCGTGTGTCAGCATCATTTCAACATTCTAGCGCGCAGATTTGTCAGCTCTGAGCAACTCTGGACCATTTGCTATGTTGTTGATCTTGCCACTTACCATCGGAACTCAATAGTAGCGATCAAGGACTCTAAGATTATAGAGGATCTCCAATCCTTCAAAGCAGTTTCAGAGTCAAGACGAAGCCTGCGCAAGTCTGCTATAATCTTCTTCACGAATTTTGGTCAGTTCGAGGCGTACTTTACTTGTCGGAGTCCACAGGAGCAGGAAGTTTATCCTATGTGGAGGCGAGATCCCAAGAAGGCTCTTAGTTATATCATAAGACGCTTTGAACACATCTGTGAGAAGCCTTTCAAGCTGTATCCTTATGTTGTTGGAATCGAAGATGGTGATATATGTCGCAACTTCGAGAATGCAATGAAGGATATCGTTCGGCAGCAATTTGTTGAAAGCATATATCCTTCGCCAAAAAACAAACCCCACCCACTAGGACGGGGGTCTTCCGGAAGAACCTCGTTTCTCGATGAGACTGATGACGACGCGCAAACGACTGTCCCTGATCCTTACCCAATCGAGGATGATGATCTACTTAAAGTCGACTCGGACAAGGTATCGGAAACAGGTCCCGAGCGAATCGCGCAATCTCACGAGGTCATTGGAATTGCTATATAGCTGTCCATGATCCTTACTCTATCAATGATGATGATGACTGAACGACTCTCCATGCGTCTGAAGAGCTAGAGTAGCGTAAAGGGACAATTCGTATAATCTGAGATGTCTTCGGAGCCTGTGAGATCTCGAGGAGCTGAGAAAACTTCAAGGCCTGTATGGCCTCCGATCCTATCCAAGTGCAAGAAATTGAGTGAATCACACGCAAACGCCCAACCATGCAAAGCCGCCCGCATAGACGAAGTTCGGCCCTCCGCGGATCGTGGAGCTCTGGCAGGAGCAGGTTTGTCCAAAATACAGGGGACAGCACGCCGGACTCGACATTTCGACAGAACCCCAGGGTCTGGCGCACAAGCATATGTTTGGAGAAATCAACTCAGGTGTGCGTAACAGCATTCGAGATATTGAGACACTGTTGATAATTGAACAGACACGACACTAGCAATTGGCGATCCTGAGGCAGCGCTCCCATGGATCAAGCTAGAGGAAGCTATACAGGGACTTGCCACATTATCTTCATGTCTGTGTTCCAAGTGCATATTGTCTCCGCGCTCGTGGCATAAAGGGTAATGCCAAAAACCATTGACGCTACACTTGTTCAACAGTTCAATTGAAAGGCCCCCCAAAAATTGTAATCGTCGTGAATAAGGCATTGTCGAGCGGCATGACTCGGAGGTTCTACACGTGTTTTAGCCGTATCAACTGTCCGTTTGGTTGATCTGCATGTGAAGATTTCTCCTATTCTGAATCTGATCTTATTGATCATTGACAATGAAGGATAGCAATCTTAGCAAGTTACCATAAGGAAATGAAGAAAATGAGCTTCCAATTTAATGTACGCAGGCAGCGACAAAGAGTGACTCAGTAGTTTCTCATTATCTCAGCCTCTGCTGACACTCCTCCTCTACATACTCTCTGAGGATTAGCTTACTGGACTGAAAATTCTTGCTGCAACAAAGTTTTATTCAACCTCTTGTATTAGGAGGATCAGTTATCTCCAACGATCTCTACCTCTCTTTCTTACCGTTATTGGTCTACTTTGAACTTTCATTTGACTCCTTCATTGAAGTCTCCCAGCAAAATATGCGCCTAGACTCAAGCAGTACGGAGCAAATTGCTACATCCCCTGCCATTCGAATTCGAATTTCAATCGACAGCAATTCCACCGCCAACACCTCCTCTCCGACACGTGCACCCACCAATAAACCCCATCTCGCCCTCCTCCTCTCCCTCAGCCACAACAGCCGGCTTCCTTAAATATCCCTTCAACAACTCCGTCGGCCCCTCAACACTCCACACCGTAAACTTCAGCACCCTACAATAATACCCCGGTTCCTCCCTCACCATCTCCTTCAGCGTCTCAATCACAGCCGCCGCCGCCGTATTAGAGATGTAGAACGGAGCCTCCTTTACGGGCTCCATTTCCATGCGAGCAATACTTGTCGCGCACTGGCAGTCTTCGTTGAAGTCGCCTGGGGTGCCTGACACGACCCGTTGGAAATGCTGTAGGAAGCTGGGGAGTGTGCTTTGGTCGAATCGATCGGGTGGGTGGTCGCCGATGGCGTCGAGGCGGAGCTCGTTGTGGCGGATTACGGGGATGCCGGCTGGGCGGGTGAGGGTTGTGTTGTTGGGGTCGGGATTTGTTGGTGGTGACGGGGCGGCATGAGTAGTATCGAATGTGAGGATGAGCGTGATGAGGTGAAATGCAGTATTGAGCAGCATGGCGGCGGCCTGTCGCTGGCAAAGAGTCTGATGTTGGAACTGTAAGGAAGGTGCACACGATAGTGTGCATGATGGGAATGGGGAAATAGTGTCTTGATTTCTTGTCTGGAAAAGATCCGGGAGCCGCATGAACGGGCGTACGTTGAAATAGAAACAATGTCGCGGTAATGACTCCGTAGTGGCGCTGGACAAATAGATAAAGCTCGACTGCCGACGAACTATATGGTCGCTTAATTGCTGCTTGTCACGAGGCGCAACCAAGTTCGAATCGTTGGTCGAGCGCGGCTCTGGTAATATGCGCTAGATCACCTGAATATGTCGAAACTTGGAAATTCGATTGTTCCTGGAAAGTGATGAGTAGAAGATTCATACACCATGTTATAACCCAACCTCTCGGTCGAACCATTTGTATTGGCAAGTGGCGTATAGCTATTGTCCCTTTGGTCCCTTTCCTGGATCACGCACATTCGACCGTAATCCCAAAGAAATTGTAATAGATTCTTTGCAGCGGTGGAGACTTCCCAAATTTTGTAAGATGCAAGTGTCTTGCCGAGGGATATTATGAGGACTGTGGACGTATTGTGTGGTTGCAGAAGTGAAGTGAAGTATGGGGATTTTTGTACCGATCAGCGAAATTGCTTGAACATGTAGGGTCTTCCTTACACTGAAGCGGATTTCCCAGCCATGCGGTTCATCCTCAAATTGCAAATAGGCATCGAACTCAGGGTAGGATGGACAAGAGTTGCAGAAGACTAACGGCGATTTCTACATTCTTAAGCTTCAATTTCGCTTGCATCATCTCTGGATAGTCAGAGTCGTATGTGTCAGCTTCCGAGGCCAGTCAAGCTCTATGCGAGATCATGTCATGACAAGGGCCGTGCGATATATGCTATGATTCACTTCCATTCAGGACAAGACCGAATTATGGTAGCAGTCAAGCAGGGTTTGCGGCGTTAAGTAATGCGTCATGTGTCGTTGAGAGTTGGAGAGTATTCTTCGCGAGATGTGCACTGGTGGCTTCGCAAGCTTGCTTGGCTGGTCATGCCAGGGAATGACCTTGGATGGCAATGCGCTAATCTTTGTTGGCTTGATTCCCCACTGAACATGGAAAGAGCACTGACCTGGACGAGTAGTACGTGATTTACATTATCGGAGCATTCTTCAGGCATCGATTCCTATTGAGGCTCGACACGGCCCAGTGAGGATTGAGACCACGTCCTTGTGCAGAGTATCGGGGAGCTCTTTCTGCCAGTCGTTATTGTATTTGACGGGACATTTCGGGGCCACCTAGGAGCAAACAGAGCGTAAGGGGCAGGTAGAGCAGTAACCAGCTTAAGTAGGTAGACTTGCATTCATGGCCGCACAATGCAATCAACACTCTAGATAAACAACCGCCGACGTTCGAGGGGTTGTTGATGAAGAAACACGCCAAGAGTGACGTAGTACGTCATCAGCAACCAGGCATGCCATATATCGCGCAGTCAGTCTGAAGTATGCCCAGCTTGGTCAACTATCTTGGGGACGGGGCTCGGTTGGCCTGTACCATCCTGTCTGGACCCAACTGTCTCTTGTATCTCCTCGAGGGTCTAGGCGTATGCAGGTTGTTGAAGGCCAATTGACGTTCAGCTTTGAAGTGTTGTTTGGCTTGATGTATGACAAAGATACGTGCTCCAGGCTCCTTCAAGAGCAGACGTGTGAAGCCGCGCTGTGACGTTGTCATGCAGCGTGCTGGCGGTGCATTGCATATCACAAGGCTGAGCAACCGGGGGTGCTTTGACCCTCTCGATTACTGTCTGTACGACCTTCACTCTTGAGGCAGCTCACTGCCGATCAAAATGTCAACGAGACTCTCCTTTCCACTCACGCGCATTGAGTGGAAATTGCTGCTCTTTTGATGACCTCTTGAGGTTTGCTAGCCAATCTACTTACTTGGCAATCCCATGGGTTGTTTCTTTCTTGGTGCCCCTCCATTATCGATTCCACACAGAAGCAAGACCATTAGCGGCTTCTAGTACGACCATGGCTTCATCTTCTAAAAAGGTTAACTCGCAGTACCACCACTTTATTCCACGATTCATTCTTAAGAACTTCTCACATCCGTTTCAGTCAAAAGAAAAACCTAAGAAAGGTAGGAAGCGTAGGAGCAATAGGAATCCCAATATCGGTGACGAGATGGTGAACACAATCAATTTGGCCGAAGAATTACCCGAAATTGTCGAGGTCCCTACAGCTAGAGTTTTAGGGATGACAGACATGTATCGAGATTTTGCAGACGTGGCAAATCCTCACCACCTCGAGAAGAAGTTATCGGTACTTGAGTCCCGTGCCGGAATGGTCATCAGCATGATCCGCAAAGCGTTCGAGAGAGGTGAGCAAGAAGTCTGGATTACGCGTCCGGACCGGGATACCTTGCGCAAGTTTCTCTTCATTATGAAGTATCGTGGCTCTGGAGCCCATAAAAGATACTCGTATCAACATGCGGAAGAGTATTCTGAGAACGACAAGCATATTCTGCTTAAGTACATGCAAAAGAGAGGTTTCAGAAAACCCGTCGATGTGTGGTTCGACAATATGAACGCAATGCTTGATGTAGAGATGGACACTGACAACGCGTGGATGTCTTGGCTATTGGAGCACGCGTTTCCCGACGATGCTAAGTGGTTCATCGCGCATGCACAGATGATGTATCTATCATTGTGTACACCATCCGTGCCGGATGATGAGTTCATCCTTACAGAGAACGCCTACAGCGTTCACGAGGGACCGATCAGCTGTCGCTTCGATTTTGCTACGAACGTAAGAATTGAAGGAGCCTACACCGAGTTCCACGTCTTTGCGCCCATTTCTCCTAAGTTGATGATAGTACTGCGGAGCTTGCTCTTGCCGCTCCCAGAAGAGGATGCCAATGAAGAAGCGAAGCAGTGGAGGAAGAGCATGTATGATCTGAATGCTATACAACATGACAACCCGCAGAATTTTCGGTCCATACTTGAGGACTTGCCTATTAGGAGGGCCACAAACTCGTACTCTAGGCTCATCGGCGGGGAGACAGAGCCCTTGAGCACGAAAGAGCGACCACTAAGTTCGCAAGACAAGTTTTGCTTTCGATTCTTTGCGCTTTTCACCAAACACAGCGACATGATTAATTGTATCTTTCTTGAAAATTCTTATCGCGACTCCACGATTGTGTTCAAGTCGCAGCTTGCGACTCGTAGGACACTAGAAAGGTACCTGACAATGCCTAGCGAGATTCGTAGTAGACCCTGCTTCAAGGTGGTTGAGGACACAAGAAAGGACCCCCGATATCTGTTTCTGAAGAAACTTGAGGTGGTGATTAGAAAGATGGGCGGTGATGCCACCGCCATCTACTTCAACATACGTCTTGGTGAATTTGGGGACTTTCGTGAGAAGATGATATCAAGCTTACCAGAAAACCCGACAGAAACCATGAAGCTCTACACAAAGCTAGGTAATCGTGCCTACAATAGCATTTCCTGAAATATCATGCTGACACGAACACAGGCGGCCGCGCCGCATCACTGTTCACAGACATGGACCAAGCACACAGGATGCTCAATTTCAGAATTAAGGTCGACGTATGGTCACAAGGGTCAAGTCAAGCTATACGTGAAGACATTCGTGTAAAACTTGGACAACTATTCTGCCGGCTTCTACCATCCCGTGTCTGGCTCTACCTCAAGCAGGTCAGGCTAATGCTGGCCAAAGGCACGAAGACGGAGCGTGCAACTTCATCACGTATGGGTGTAATTGATCATCTGCTTAACGGATCAGAAGATACGATCGCCAAAGCTGCACATATGATTCGATTTTCAAGATTAAGCCACCTCATGTATTTTGCGACGATTAAGGACATCCACAAGCGTGAGCTCTTCGGTCCAGCAGGAAGTGTTTGTGACTGTGGTATGTCGAGGCCGTCCATAGTCTTTTATCTCTCTTGCACTCATGACTTTATTCAGTTGCTTTTTCACGGCTTGCTGACCCATAACTTCAGGCATCAAGGTTGTTGAGGCAAAAGGCAAAAAGCATAGGGACATGGTCTGTGCGGCCAAGCCGTATGAAATCGATCAAATATCTCTAGGCACAATCCAAGAAAAGATCGAAATGACAGTAAGGACGCGAGTGAGGAAGGAGTTCAGAGAGCTTCTTCGTGAAGAGATGGCAGATTCAGAGGTGCAAAAGCTAGAGGCTGTGCTTTTCGACATAATATATCCTTGTCCCCCTGTCAGTCGGGCATAAATCGGTCGATCAAGAAGGGACAGAAGTTCACAGCGGGTCTTGGGGGCGACAGATCGTCATGACTCAAGAGTCAGGTTAGGCTGGAAATATTGAAAAAGTGCGCTCCGATTAAGCCCTTTTGTGATTGCGCCTTGCATGCATTACAGTCACTTCGCACAAAACACAAAGATTACGAGCCCAGGCATTATTCGAGTGCTGGCAATAATACGCTCAGCAGCCATAAGAACCATTCAACAAATCTATTTCATCGCTAGAGCCTGCCTAGCCTCTTTAACGAAAACTGACTATTAGATGAGATTGATCCAACTTTAAATTGCGCTCTCGAACTACGCCCTTCGCCTGTGTCAGTATAGAGAACGTTCAAGATTTGTTACCCCATAATAAAGATAGTGTCCACTGATCATAGATGCTATTAACTTTTCTACCTAAAGATAGAGAAGTGCACACTCAAGAACACTATAAACAAGACTGTCCTTCAAACACAAAGCCAAATTAAACTGCTGTTCTATCCAAATTAAGGCACCCAAAGACTCAGCTGAATAGTATTCAGCCCAAATTAAAGGACTCGAGAACTCAGCTGAAAAATCTGATGACACATCATAGTTCAGCTCGAAAACGCATGGAAGAAGCAATCCAATGACATGCGTAGCGTAATGAAAACAGTAGTACCATCCAGGACGGCAGTGGCAAGCTGGTAAATAGTCTTTCGAACGCCTCTTCGAGGTCGGTCATCACGAACCCTGCAACAGCGGTGGCAAGAACACTGTTTATTGGTTCTCAGCTTCGACATGCCCGCGTTGAAGATTAGGCAATAGATTTTGGTGGAGCTCGACAAGTGCTGAAACAGCCTTCTCATGCGGTGATGCAGTAGACTGCAGCTAGAATCTTAGACTGGGGGCTTGCAGCCATTCAGACGAGTCTCTCTACCCCAGGATCGGACATGGTGCAACTGGTCTGCATTGAACGGAATACCTGATCATACGTGCCCTCCAATGAATGCGCACCAAAGCTAGCAACCGGACAGTATCTCTGACCTAGCTTTCAGTGGAGAATACTTCATGAGCATCATGTGCGCTGCCGATCGAATTGCAGGACGCAAGTGAGGCATATGCCACGATCCTGAATAATTGACCTTGGTGTTCAGCTCGGGTCAAGACCAACGCTTTCCTACCGCCTTAGTATGTCGATGATAAGAGAAGCACAGCGAATCGTTGAGCATGATCAAAGGGACGTTGGCCAGAATGTTCATCATGTCTTTGGATGATCGATCATCACGGTGCTTGCGAGCTGTGGGAGACCACTATCGCAATTTATTGAATCAGCTCGGCCTGCCTAACGTCATTAGGCAATACATCCTGATAAGTGAAAGAGGGCTCTAACAAGGTTGCAGACGGCGACGTAGCTTCATACATCTGATTCTCGACTTGCAGACTCGTGCAACATACGAAGAGTGTCTATGGACTGCCTGAGCAATTCTGATGAAACCTGCATCCCTCTAAACAGGGTGGAGGAGGTTCTGTCCGAGAACGAGGCTGAAAAGCATATCCTATATTTGGTAATGTTCGATAAGTGACATGGAATCACCCAAACCTCTTTCTTGAATTCATGCCCACAACTCGTTGCAATTTTTCGCGACTGGAATGCAAGCATCCAACTATCACAGGAACCTCAATGATCGATGGTCTTAGAATATTCATCAGCAGCTTCAATACAGTATCTGCTGCTCTTGAGGCTAGAACAGCGCGCGACCTAGAGAAGTTAGGCCGCTGCATGGGCGGGACGTCAAAAGCCTTCGCACGTTCAAGTGCCTCGAACTGATCGCTTTGTGGGGAATGAAAACGGTGAGACTCGGAGCTCTGACCTAATACGTTCCTATTCCGTTCGAGAGATGAGCAAGATATGAGACACCCAAGCATGATGTGCTGGAATCTCCCATCAAAAATCACGAATGCCGAAAATGGGACTTTGTTCCACTAAGCCAAGGTGTGTTTCAATTGAACGGCCTCGCTAAAGGCCATGTGTCAAAAGCCGTTTAAAACTATAGAAACTATGACCATAGGTCTCATCTATCGAAACGGCACCGACACTTATTTTGGCTTCCCGGATCGGAAAAATTCATAAGGTGCACCATCGCGTTGCGCATAATGTGAAACGTGCTAGGTTGCCTCAAAGACCCGAAAGCGGGCCATTTTGCCTTATGCCAGCCTGGAAAAACAAGGTCAAAGTCTGCTAATGCAAGATTGTGATGCTGGCACCAGCAGTCTGCTCTCCAAAGCAGATTACTCGTGGTAACGTAGACCCATAAGAAGCCTTTCCGCGAACCGAAAGGCGCAGGGAATGTACTCCGTAGCAAAAGTATCTTGCTTGTTAGACTCAGCGTTGTGTCTCTTATGGACAGCATTGAATCATATAAAAATACAACAGCGCAAAACAACCAACATTTGGATCTATGTATGGAAGCAAGCCAGAACAGGCGTAGAACCTTGAGGGCCCGGGGTCGCACGTCACAACAGATCTGCAAGTGAACAATCGAAGCTTGTTAAAAATAGAGCGACAATGATGCTGTGGAAGACTTGTCGAACGACGCTGAAACGCTGCAAACGTGATAAGCAGGCAGCAAAGAGGAAGAAAGCTGAAATATAAGAAATTGGAGGATGGAGGAAATGGGCTTCCCGCCCTGGAATTTCATGTAATCTAAGATAGCGCTAGTAGCTAGGTGCGTCGTTAGCGTGTAACCTTCCCGGAAGTCTAACTCCTACGGGAACAGACGATTCCATAATCATCCCGTCGCCTTATCATACGCGTAGACTCACCTGAGCCACCGCGCTGAGGCCATGGCAAGCCATATACAAGTACAGAAGCCTGAAGGCGCTATTCTGTTCACGCGATCCGTTCTTCTTGCACCTCTTCTCTTCACTGTTGAATTCCTTCTCTGATTGCTTACTTCTTGGTTGCGTGCTCCAAGCTTCGGGCATCAAAGCACATACAGGCAGCTTGTTGAGGGCCTTACCATTCCAATATCACCATCTCTATAATGTCGTCCGAAGGAGAGCTGTCATCTCCGCCTAGCACCAACCCTGCTCAGTCAACAAGCACGAGGAGGGAGGGGAACGACTCCCTTTGGAAAAGAGCCCGGCGAACACTCGGCACCCAGAATCTTGCCTTCTTAAACACAACTTCGAAGGCACCAGGTACGTTGTGTCTCGCTCTTTATTGTTTTATGTAACCTTGATTACGCTATGCGGTGATGCTCCCCATATCCAACATCTCACATCAGCATTGTATTTTGGGGTCAAGTACCAGCAGAGCCGCACGCTTTGGAATCAATACAGCATTAGCTCATGGGCCATCCCACGTGGCTTGAAGGATGATTATGCTAACATACGTTTTGGTACGGTCTTAGGCGCTTCTGCTACCGGATCTGGCCCTGCTGCTCCCAACAAGAGACGAGAGCAAGGTATGTCTCACCTCGCCTATCCTTTTCCGACGATCTGACTAATCCCAAAACAACAGTTCGCCATGCTCAACGGTATGTGATACCTTCTGTGCTCCTTTCCAACCCCTCCGTAGATCTCGCAATAGTCGTCCGACGTGCGATCTGATATTTAATCTAGTACTCATCGCCAGCGCACGCAGAATTACATCAAGACTCTGGAGTCGGAAGTCGTGCGCCTGCGGGAGTCTGAAGCAAAGTTGATGACTGAACGGGACAATCTAAAAACCACCGTGCAGACACTTAAGACTACCATCACTTCCGCCAATTTGCCACTTCCCAACGACATTGACACCTTCGAAGCTACCACAATCCCACCCTCGTCGTCGCCATACGATATGCCGGCCAAGGTCACATATGCGAACGACGACTTCGATCACCCACGGCTTCACGTCTCTTGGCCAGATCCAAGCCAACCTCCCGCACCCGCGTACTCAGAACATGGATTTGGTCTACCTCAGCAGTTCGGTGACCAATCATGGTTCGGCGAGACGAAGCCCCTACCAGATCTCCCGAATGGTAGGCCCCTCTTCTTCCAGGGCATGGAGGTATACTGAGGGAGGTCAAGACCTTTCATTGGACCAGTTGTCCGTCTCCGGTGGCGAGACGTCGCCACCACGGCAGAACGTCTACGCACCGATCAAACAAAAGTCGCCTACGAGCATTGATACATTAGAAACTGCCATAGACTTCGTTCTGGCACTAGAACATCCTTGCATGGCGCACATTCCCTACCCTGCCGACCCGGGTGGGAATGATCCAGCAAATCATATGATGCTTGTACGTTCTTTCCCCAAGGCTCATAGAGCTTGTACATGATCGTATGAGACCGTATATGTATCAGATAGAATTCTACCAATGATGTTGATCATCGTCTACTTCTCCTGCATATGCCATCTCCTCTAGCTTGGAGCTACTGCTGATCCGTGTGTCCAATAATAGGCATCAACGCCCTTGATCGCAAGGGCACCACGAAACCCGACCGAAAGTCCAGATACCAGCTGGATGGCTAGCAGCGGGATCATAAAACAGCTGCTCAATCTCAGCCAAAGCATTAACCTTCAGGGCGAGATTACGCCCGTCGAAGCGTGGCAGATATTACACAATCACCCATACTTCCCTCGCATGAGCAAGTCCAATGTGGACACCCTCAAGCGACAGCTATGTCCGCATGTTCAATGCTGCGGGTAAGTCAAGCCCATTGATAAATCTCATTCACCACGGTCGTGACTATGCCTTCCTCATGATTACCGCATCATACTGCATGAAGATATTCGCTGACAAAGACCTCAGCTTCGGAGCCATTCTTGACGAGGCTGTCTTCTGGTACTACTTCAATCAGCACATCAGCGCACCACCTCAGCTCTGATCTGATCTTGCTCTTTCCCTCAATGACTCAATGAAGACTGATGTTGTGCGACATCTACCACAACGAAGACCCCTTTGACAATTAAGATGTACACGTTATTCCATGCAGTCGCTTGCAACTATCTCGTCGCCAATTGAGCACGAAAAGTCTGCACACCTAACCAACGACGTTCTCCACTACTGGACCGTTTGCCCTTGACCCTGCCTCTAAAAGTCTGATCTACTACAACACTATAAATAACAGCCACACAACTCATGAGCGATCTTTATTTGCATACTATTTTGGGAACCAGTAATGACATCTCAGCATCCAAAAGAGCTTGGAGTACAAGGCGTCTCAATCATCATCTATCTTATCTATAAATCAATCGTAAACACGTCTCTCCCACCTGAAATTGCTCACCATACCCTCCATTTACCGCTAATGTCAAGAATTCATATCTCCCCTCCCCAACCCCTGCCCAAAGCTTACTCGCGGCTATGGCCCAAAATTAGTTCATGCGGCTCAAGCATCCTGTGCGCGGTCCAACGACCATGGAGTGAACACATCGCTGTGGCTGTGTAACCTATAAAACAATACAATGATGAATACTGAATTTCCCAGAGGTCTAATTTGGATTATGTGATGTCAGCTGCTATTGATGGCAAGGACCTTTGATTAAGTGATGGAGTCAGGGCGGATGAGGGCGTCGTTCGACGTGACAGGAAGGGACATGTATAGAGACTGATTTGACGGACAAAAGTCTAGTGGGCAAAGACCGGCGACTGAGCTTGACGTTAGGATTTGTGACACCGTTGCGGAGGACTTGGTACGTTCAAAAGCGAAAGAGATGATCCATGGTTTAGGAATAGCATAAAGAGCAGAGCCCAAAGTACTCCATATCTTTTGAAATGCGTTGTACATTACAGCCCTTCAGGCCAATTCTCAAGCATGATACAAGAATCTGACAGTCCATCCGAGGTCATCGATTGAGTTTACTCACCGTGTTTTCCTGTTGATTGATTCAAGTTCTTTCGTAGCAACGTCAGCTTTTGACATGTTGCCTGCTGTTTGTCCCTAGCAAACACCGATATGTAAGCTCGGGATCATATTCGGCTTCTGCGGATTTGCGCGGACTGGCAAGTCTAGCCGGACTGAGTAAGCAATCGATAACGTCTGGGCTTGGCCTTGTCACCATTGATGTGGAGCCGACGTTAGTACCGATAGACCCTGGCGACAGCGTAAGCGTTCAATCGCACTTTCACAAACAGTGACTACAAAGGCCTTCGACATCATGTCCACTCTGAGCTGTTCGACAAGATGAGACCAGCTTCGGGGCATAGTCGAGATCTCAAAGCCAAGAACCATTCTGGCACAGTCGTGCCGCTTCCTGAGTTACAGTACCGGGTCCACGAGTACACGTCTGGCTGCCTGGAAAGCAGTGGTCGACAGCGCCAATACCTCCATTGTCAATGTCAGACTCGCCCTCCAAGTCTGGGCTACCCAGTGACGCAAGAACGATACAATGGGCTCCCAATGTGCCCGCAGTAGCGGGGTCAGGCAAGCCTGGTCAAGGTAGCATTGGCGCTTGTGACGCTTGTCGAGCAAGAAAGGTACGCATGACCTCGAGCCTCTAAATCTAGGATACCTGACCATTTCGTAGGTACGATGTCTCGCTAGCGAAGATAATAGGTCCTCAAAATGTCAGCGCTGTGCACGAGCCGGCAGAGAGTGCGTGTACACAGTCCACAGCAAGACGAGGCGAAGAAAGAGAACAGACACGAGAGTCAAGGAACTAGAAGAGAAGGTCAAGAATCTTAGTGTCTTACTAGAACAGGGTCGAGGTGGTGCTGCAGGACAAGCTGCTGTCCATGCCAACACCCAATCAAGGGTAGATCTCGACGATGGCATGGAAGAAGAAGAAGAAGAAGACGAAGACGAAACGGACGAGGGAGAAGAAGAGGAATTTGATGCCCCAGAGAACGCATCTGATCTTATTGGAACCTCTGCACAGCGATCAAACCCTTCGAGCCAGAACCGCAGGACGTCCAACCACCCGTCGCAGTCATCAGATTCTAAGTCCAAATCGCAGTCCAGCTTCAGGATTCCTGAGTTCCTCGGCGGAAAGAAAAGAGCCGGTGAAGGGCCGTCCCTTGACGCGGTTGACCGAGGCCTTTTGACTATGAAAGAGGCAACCGAGCTGTTCGATCGATACGTCAACGTCTTAGCGCCGAACTACCCCTCCGTCGTATTTCCACATGGGACTACTGCTACTGAAGTGAGGGAGAAGAGACCAATACTGTAAGCATTGTTGACAGAAGCCTTTTTATCATATCTGAGCCGCGCTACAGATTCCTCGCCACCCTTGCTGCCGCTGCAAGTAGTGCTAGTCCGGATCTGAATCTCAAGCTGAACCAAGAGATCTTAAATGTCTACGCAACGAAGGTAGCTCTCGAAGGTCAAAAGAATATCGATCTTGTACAGAGTATTCTCATATCAAGTCTGTGGTACTATCCACCAGAAAGGTAAGTTTGTGCGTTCCCCAGCGTACTACGCTACTTGACAGTCAGATCATTCTCTCTCAGGGCTCACGCTAATCCAGAAACCCAGATTCGACCAGCTCAAATTTCACCAGTACATCCACATGGCTGCAACTATGGCCCTAGACTTAGGATTAGGTAAGAGGCCAAGGAATCGTAACAGGCGTGGCCCACCGAAGCCTGCAGTCATTCCGGACTACGAGCCTCACAGAGCCAATGAGAGCAACATGATGTCTTCACCCGAAAAGCCTGCTCCAGATAGCACTACGATTGAAAGCCGTCGCACTCTTCTTGCCTGCTACCTACAGTGTGCAAGCGTTTCGCTAAGCTTGCGGCTGCCGAACGCCCTACGCTTCACTTCCTACATGGCTGAATGCCTTGAGGTCCTTGAGATGTCGCCTGATGCTGCTCCAACCGATAGACGATTCACCGCTTGGGTACGGATACAACGGATTGTAGAAGATTGCGTGAACTCGTTCGCGCTTGATGATCCGGAGAGCACCGTATCTCTTTCCGACATCCGAATACAGAACCAACTGAAAGGCTACGAACATCAGATGAAGGAATTCCTCAAAAACCTTAGACCCGGCGTGATGAACAGCTTCCTCGATGTCAACTTCCACGTCAACAATGTATTTATGCACGAAATTAGTATGCACCCAGATCATGAACCTGAAGACTTCCGCCCACCTTTCTACGTCGCCACCCAGATCATCTCCAACATACCAACCAATCAGAACCCTTCCTATGTCAATGCTATCATGGAATGCGTATCCTCTGCTCAGTCAATGTTGAATATATTTATCAAGATGCCTTTAGAGACTATCAGAGCCTTACCGGCTCTGATATTCGTTCGGACTATCTACTGCTGCGTCGTCCTCATCAAACTTGAAATCAGCATCAATGCGCCAGGTAGTGAGCTCGCACACGTACTTGACCAGCGCAGCCTAAAGGTACCGATTTATCTACAGAAGATCATCACAAATATGGCTGCTGTCGTCGGAAACGAAGGAAAATACATCATCGCATCCAAATTTCTCCTGATCATGCAGCGTCTCGTCGAATGGTACCGAGGTTACAAAACTCAGCTAGCGGCGGGAGGTGATCAGCATCCAGAGCCTTTCCAAGCACCGAAACCTCCGCAGCCATCTCCACAGCCACCACAACCCCAGTCTTCACTTCCAGACTTCAATAGTATCCCTCGCCCGCAATGGTCATCTTTTTCCCAGCAGCAACAGCCGCAGCATCAGCAGCAGCAACAACAGCAACAACAGCAACAATTACCGGCAACCGCACAAAGCTTTCCCTCCTTCCAAGGCCCAGCATTCTCACCACCGACATCCCCCCCACAACCTCAACAACCCTACGACTTCCATGGTGCAATGCTAGCCGCAAACACCAGCTCGCCCAGCAGTGGAGCAGGCGACTACAACAGCCCCGAGTACTACCCACCCGGAGACAGCAACACCTTACCAAATAGCGGTCCTGGTGACGGTAGTAGTAGCGTCGGCGGTGGTAGTGTCGGAGGCCAGACGCCAGAGTTCAACAAGATGGAAGTTGATCCCGGGATCTTTAATCAGTTGCAGAATATCGATCAGCCATTCGCATATAATCCAGATCCGAATGATTGGATGTTCGATCTGCATGATATGATGGGTTTGGATAGTGTAGGTATGGGAGGCGGGGGCATGGGAATGGGTATGATGATGGGGGGCATGGGAGGTGGTGTTGATGGGATGGGTGGAAGTGGGATGGGGCAGGAGTATGAGTGGCAGCAGGGGCCAGTCGTGAAGGGGGCGGGTGTGCAATAGGTGATGCTTACGGGTAGGAGAGGAGGGGATGGGAAGGGGAAAGGTAGGAAGAGATACATTTTCATGTGCTATGAGTTCTATGTTTGAGGTATGTGTATATGTGAAGTATGATTTAATTTTAGAAGAAAAATCGGTTCTCTGCTAACACTAGTGTCCCTGGAAGTCGAGTTTTCTTCGCACCTTTGACCAGAAGTCCGCCCTTTCCGAATTTTAGCGTGACGATCTTGAGTTGAATGATGGATATATCTTTTAATAGCAGGACGTTTCTTAGAGAAATCGGGCGGTGACGGATTGCTCTTCCCTTGCACATTGTGGGCGCTTTCCTGTGGTTGCGAGTTTGACTTGCGATATGGCATCGTGGGTTTCTTTTTTTCTTGCCACGGATGTGGTCAGGAGTTCGATTCAAGGAAGTGATTTCTTTTTTGTTTTTTTTGCGGGGGAATTGAAGTTGGAGTGTCAAAGGTAAGTGTGGTGATGTGTGGGTGTTGGCTACAAACGGGGTTGGTGATAAGGCCGATGAATTTGACTCTTCCCGAGAAGGTCAGTGATGCTCTTTTTCCTCTGGGTGTTAACTGGTGTCTGGAACTAAAGATGCCGCAGTGTCATTTCTTCGAGGAGACAGTGTCAAGCAACCTCAACCCAACTTTACACTAAATGCATGCCGAGTGTACACACCATAAGTGACAAGCTCTCCCGATTGTCTCAACAGTACTCGGCAAAAGTTACACTCTCAAGCAGTACTACACTGGTACGTGACTGGAGTGGCGTCAACTCCAACACCAAAGGTTAATTACAGGTATATTCATTCCACAGTCTCGTCGCCACAGCCACTTCACAGCTGACATTCATTACGGAAACTGCAATTTATACCGAGTGTCTCAGGCAAGAATCAAACAAGCTACACTTCATCTTAGCGTTGCACTACTCTTTCACTGCTGTGGCGTTCAATTCAATAACAGAGTGTTAGAAACATCAGTGCCCGCCCCCAGCCTCGTCGTCCCGACTGCTTTACGGCAGATATCCCTCCCTTCTATAGCAACTGGAGCCGCAATGTCTCAATGCTTCACCGAAGACCGATACTTCCTGTTCACCTTGCACCGATTCGTTCCACATGTCTCAGTACTTCACCCAACACAAACACATCCCATCCATACCGCTCCAATGCATCACGGTAGTAGCGTCTCATTCCACACAACGCCTCAAACATTCATCATCCCGTGCTCCACATCTCCGCCATCGTCGTCACACGACGCATGTCATGGACTTTCCCTACTCGTGAACACTCGGCAAGTGTAGGCTTGGCGAGGGTATAAGTATCTGCTCCTCTTCCTGCTTTTCCTTCTTTCTTTTCCTCCCATCAGCATCTCCCTCCACCCCTGAGAGGGGAAGCTTGTGCTTCGGCCCTCAGTCTTCAAGGGTGACTGTTTTTCTTTTACATCCTTTGTTGATCTTGTTGATGCTCTTCTAAATATATATATACACACCTCGAAGAACAGCTTGGTGCTGCCGCACAGCACCCGTAAGGTGGGCGTCGGCGCATCTAACGACCTAGCTCTCGTCCCACTTCGAGCTCGTGATCAAGTCAGACCTCGACAATATGGAGAGAAGCCGATACATTTGTTTCTCTCGGCTTGGCTCGCAAATGCTGACAAAATGACCGTCTAACGAGCGTTGAGTCGGAGAAAGCTTCAAACTGACCGCCTGACAAGTGTTGAATCAGAGAAAGCTCAACTTGAGAGCGGCCTCGCTGACCGTCCTGTCAGGATCAAATCATTGAGTGCCTTCAACGCCTCCGTGACCAGACCACAATCGACGATGCAGTCATCGATGATGTTCACCAAACGACCTTCGATGTCCTCGGTATCGCACAAATGAGAAACCCAGACCGCTACCCGGTCCCTCAATACAATCATGTGCTGCAGTCGATGGCGAGGTGAAGGATGGAAGCCGAGCTCATCAAATCTGAAATTGCCATACATTTACCTCTCTTCACACCATACGGTTGGCCCAAGGCATCGATAGCTGCTATCTTCGATTCACCATGCCAAGAAAAAGGAGATTTTGCAACCACTGCTCTTGCAGAAAGGTTACACTTTCGAGAGCAGCATGATACTGTAACAGCCAGGGAACAATAACTCGAAGTCGGAATAGCTGGACTCCTGGAGCATCGGTGGGCAAGAAGACGAGATCGTACGACAAGTAGGATTTGGTCAGGATGAGCGCGAATTCAAAGTCAGTAGACTGAAAGCTAAGCATTCGCAAATCGTCCGGGACCTCAAGTTACAGGAAGACCTGGCATCAAGCCGCGCCAAGTCATCGCCAAAGGATCTTCGGAAAACTCGTATAGACCTGAAGCGAGCAGAAACATAACACCTCAAGTGCCATAAGTGACCAATACACACTTGGACTGCAATGGTCGTCAGTATGGACCTTTCATCGAGCGCCATGGACCTTCAAGACGAGTTAAAATCCACTGCGGGACATATCTTTCCTCTATCAACAGCGAGACAATATCCTGCAGTGCGCGGCTACTCAGGTTCAGGACATTCATGCGCTTCGATCACTTTGTGCACAGACTATTTTTCGAAATTCAGTGTCTTGAAAGCAGTTTGGCAGGATACCACACCTCATGGACAACTCGAGTGACCTAATCGATGCTCTGAGACCAGCAAATCCCGCCAGATATGCCCTTGCGCGCTGAACCCTTTTCTTGTTCGAAACGCGAATCTCCAGTATACCTCGAATGACGACCCTTTCACATTTGTATACACACCGCTGTCACGTTGCCAGCACGACGATAGGCCAATCATTCGCCAGAGAAAGATGGTTTTTCGACTTGGTCATGCCCCAGAGACAATGCCATTCTTATGGAGCTGCCACCTCAACCACCCTAAGCACCAACATTGTCAGAACGGGTATTGAACCTTGTTGCATTTCTCAGCAAATTGTGGAGCAGCAGTACCAAATCGAGCCTCAAATGTCTTCCAATCCGCCCAGATGCATCTGGTCTCCACGAACAACACATGCTCTCTTATTCTACATCGACTTCTTTCGGGGCCTTACTCTATAAAGGAAGAAGTAGAAAGTTCGCACATATTAACTAAGGAAGAGAAAAATAAGAAGTATTAAGGTAAATACGTTGAAGCTGTCAAATGCCTGGTCCTCAGATCTCGACAACAATTTTGATCTATGGGGAACTGTGCGAAGATCAGTCGCTTATCCTGCGAATCAGCCTTGTGAGCAGAGCATCAATCAGCTGCGAACTCGTGTAGAGAGCGATGCTGAGATGATTGATGACTATAGCTCAGGGGGGTAGTCACTTCATTCAACTCAATCGCTTTGGGTCTTCGTGGTATGCTCTCCGTCTTCTGCCACACTGAGCTATAGCAGCCACCTAGGTCGACTAGTCCTTTCCCCATCCAACATTCAGACCCTCGGTCGCCAATCTGAATTGCAAAATGAGATCGCTCCAAGAACAATTGGAGCAGTCGAAAGCGGTGCGTGCTGTCTTTGAGCCGGTATCCAAGCACATACGGACCTTTTCATGACCTGAAACTGGTCAACTTTCTAGATATATATATACGGCATACGCATGGAACTACAATTCTTCTGGAACACAGCCGAGCCAAAAGACGAAGCGGCTTCCAAGTTGACGAAGCCTCTCAAACCAGAACAGAAGCGAAGAAGGCAGGGCCGCAATGGTCGGCAAAGGCTGGCTGCTATGATGAAACCTGCAGGATAATGCATCTATGTGCTATGAGAATCGGCTAGACCAAGTCAAGCTGCTTTTCTGCTTTGCAAACACTCTATCGATAATTTCTAAGTCTTCCTCGGAATCGACTGGGCCATTCCAGATACAGCCGTTGCGGTCTAACATATCATAACTCCTGGCCGTTGGCATCTTTAAGCTCTTCAGAGGAGTCCCAGGATCTGAAGTACAGCCGTACGAGTGTCCTACCCGTCCGGTCAGTGTCTTATCAAGGGACACGAAGCCGGTTCAAGGATATCGCCCTTCGAATGATCGCCGTGGCTTCATCCCTTATCTCTGTGCAACTAATAGAGGGCGAGTCTTCCAGTCATCCAGCAGGCCCGGTTCCTGCAGCAAGCCACGACTCCCAACGAGGAACCTCAGCAGGATGAAGCATCTGATACCGATAGCACAGCAGATTCACAGTGCAGGCTGGCAGAAGTCTGGAGTAAAGCAGGACATGGCGACGAGCTCGACCGACGACCCTGAGGACGCACCTCAGCAACTCGATGCTAATTGAGACCCCAGCCAGAGTTACGCACAGTTTGAGGCTGATCACAGGAATAATCAGCCCAGAGCTCCCCAGGGTGCAGGCGTATCCGAACAACGTACCAAGCGCAGGTATACGAAAACGAGCCTCCCCCGACCAATGCTTCTGACGAAGATGCCCTTGCCGATCTCCTTATGGGCCGCATGAGGACGGAGTCTATTGTCTGCGGGCCGGATGTTGGAGCTCTTGACTAGCGTTTAGTGGCAAAAGGCTGAGCTCGAGAGAGGTAACAGATTTGCGCCAGTTCTAGGTGGAATTGGAGACTGAAAGCTGAGAAGCAACACCATGAGGACAAGACGTTTGGTCTATATCATAGGCTTGCATCTTTTTCTGGCGCTGATTTCTACTAAGCTGCTTTCGACTAGGCGCTTGTTCGTCTTGCTTTCTTGGAGAATGATATACGGGTCTTTTTTCATGTGGACTTCCGTCAGCTGTTCGCCCAAGCTAGAGAAGTCGTGGGAGAGGCATTCCCCGCAGAAGCGAGAAAAGCTCGAAGCTTCCAAAAGAAGTCAGAAAGCAGCTGAAGAGCGAGCACAGGCGGCCGAAGAGCAAGCAGAAGTCACAAAAGAGCAAGCGAAAGCCGCAAAATCCCTGGTCCGAGGCTTGAGGCAATTCCGCAGCTAGACATCTGGCCTTTCGTTATCGGCCCTACCCTGAGTAACTTCCGGACCAAGCTTAGGAATATTGATGAAAGAAAATGGAGGGCGAGCAACGTAAAGGTGACCGCCATGTCTACAAACAATATCTGTAGTGCTCCACTGCGCAGTCTCTGGGACATATGCTGATATATCTATGCTTCGAGAGGACAACACAAGGGTGCAGGGAGAGGTGAATGACTGCGAAGGACCCCCTCTACCCTACGCCTGTGCGTCCTTTGCAAAGCATAACAATATTCCTTATCTAGATGGATAGTACGAACAAGATATGTGTCTAAGTGTCTCCCTGGCAGCGAAATAATATACGAACTCGAAGCCGAATACGTTGAAATGAGGAAGGGAAAGATTGCAGAAGCTGACGAGAGATTCCGGACGTTCTGGTCGAATTTCGAAGCAGTCCTCCACCTGCTGTTCACCTTGCGGAACGAAAACAGCGTATGGTTTAATGGGTTACCACTTGTCTCGTTGCCCCGGGAATGACTTGGAAAGTTGTTCATCAACGAGCCAATATTGGAGATTCGCAAGAAGAACAGCGACCTAAGTAATTTTGAGGCTATCACAATCGCCCTGAGATGTTCTTCGAGCATGTGTTTAAGGGTGTTTTCGAGCTTGAAAAGATTGCACATCGACCGTCTCTATGGATAAAGCAAATCGAATGCAATATGACAGCGTAAAAAGTGAGAACTTTCTCGAGTTGCTACGAGGGTTGTCGGAACACGAAAATCAGGGGCCGTTGCTGGCATCGATCGTACAGCGTCTGGAAGAAGCAGAATGTTAAGCTTATCATCTTCTGCGATCGTCCGCTCACTCAATGGCTGTCGGAGATGTTCCTATTCCATCTCGGTTTCCACGTACTCGGCATTCGCGCATTCCACAGGACGGATGCACGGGAGAAAGTCGTGGAGGAATTCATCGATAAGGTCAACAAGCAAGCCTCCATCCTCATGACCAGCCTGCGCATTTGCTCCGCTGGTCTTAACCTCCAACATGATTGCCACTACATGATATTCATGAGTTTGCCCTTTTTTGGACTGGTAGTACGGGTTTATACCGCCTTACTCAAAACAACATCCCATTCAAACTCTGTTTCCATCAGTTGAAGAAGAACACAGCTTGCTCCATTTTTATAGTAGCTCTTACCGATATTGTGCGCGGGAGTGGAAAACAGCTAAACGAACGATGGACTCGAACTACAAGCCAGTACCGAAGTTCACCGATTTGGAGTTTCTCGACCGTCATTCGTCGCTCACGTTACGCAAAGGTCAATTTCTCCAAGACGGAGCGCAGATTTCTTCATCGTCAGAGATGTCTTCTTGCTTTGCTTCTCTATCTTTCATACTGGCTGAAGTAGTGAAGCTGTTGTGATGTCTAGAGACCTGAGACGGACATGTGTCTGAACATCGCAACTCTCTAGAGGAACACCTTCCGCGGATACTGACAAACACATCTCTCCCGTCCAGAATCAAGGGCGTCAAACTCAGGGTCGCAGTATCTGGCGGATATATGTGAGCACTAGTTGCTGAGTGGCACAAGGATATCATGGCGAATGATCCTAGCACTTACCCTTCCGCCAACTGCAAAATGACGGATTACTGCACACGCTTCAGAGTACTATCCAGCTGTCTTGGCAATCGTACGCTGCCTTTCGCAAGGGAGACAGACAAGGCATGATTGTGGTCCTACCACTGGATTCTTATTTCAATTTTAATGTACCTGCTGGTCTTTGATGATCGAGAACGGTGTTTCCGTTGTACATCTGTAAATATATAACACTTTGGCTTGGAGAAGCTCCTCCACTTTTCTGGAACTCATGAGGAACTTGAGCTCAAAGGATGGAAAAAGTTTTCGAGGCTTCATATTCTTGAAGAATGAGAGAACACTCGACGAAATTTACAGTCTCCTTTTTTCCTCGAAACCTAAATAGAGACGTTTCATAAACCGAGACCAATCGAGAGGCTGCGAGACTATACTCGACCCTACTTGGTATTTCATGTTATGCTCGTGTCTCATGAATGGTATGGAAACGCCAAAAGCTCGAAAACCTGGCAAAGAACAGGCTTCTGGACTTCAACACGAATATCAGACAGTGTCTTGCTCCACGCGCACCAGAAGTCATCCGTAGCAACTTCTACTAGAGCAGGGCGTCTTTTGTTGCAGCAGAGAGTAACGCCGGCGGTGTGTAGAGAATTTCTCTGAGGCTTCATGCGGCTGCCGGATAGAACGTCAAAAAGAAAAGAATTCTATGTCTTTGTATTTGACTACTCAATGCAGGTTGAGCAACTTGTACACGCTTTCAAGCAACACATGTGCAAGCCTTCGATGCTTTCGAGACCAGCGCCAACCAGACAAGAAAATGGGAGGATTTAGCTCAATAAAACGCAGAGAGGCAGCTCCAGCAAGCACGTGCTGATCGAACGATACAAGCTCAAGACAGCAAAGTCAAGAGGTGGAAAAGGTCGAAGGGCAAGTCAAACATACCAAGAAACAGGTATTAGAGCACACTTTGTGCCATGCAGCAATCCAGACTGTATGGACGGTCGTATCAAAGATTACAAGACTATCGCTATGATTCATGAACATTCTGGTGTCCGGACAGACGTGGAGTTTGCACACTGGTGTTGTCAGCCAAGCATTCGATACTAAGGATCCCTCAGATCGCGCATACTGGTACTGCGTCAATGCTGTCAAATTATTATGCTCGGGAAGTAAAAGAGAGTCATGCGATCATGGAGGCCTTCAGCACAATATGCCACAACGAACTGATTCAGCGTTTGAGCATCTACTTGAAGAAGACGGCGTCCCGACACGAATTAACGTCCGCCTCAGTCTCCAAGTGGCGTCCGCTAGTCATCGCCCATACGAACCTAAAAGATCAACAGGAGGGTTTCACACATAGAGCCTGTGAAATCTTGACAAATGAATACATACGACGCCAATCTTCTTCCTTCGTCTACTTTACTGAGGATCGAAGCAATTCCCAATCAATGCAAGCAATGTTGCTGTGCGCCAGTATTCAAGACGTACCAAAGCAAGCAATCTTTCGGACGTTCGCAGCTCGATCGAACTTGGCAGAGCGATCTGTCTACAATTTGGGGCAGTGTTACCTGCGAAATTGGTACAGAGCCTTGCCGAAGGCTTTAAATATATATATATGATTCTGGGGAAAGGTCGACCACACCCATAACGACCGCACCCATAACGACTGAAAGTCCTCCTTCTGAGCTGACTATCCAAGACATCCTTGATCAAGACGCAGAGCTTGGGATAATCAAAGAGATGGCTTTCATATTTGTCTATGCTCATGCATTCGGAATTAGGCAATGCTGAATCGTGGTGCACTTCGCTCCCGTGGCACGGTCGAATCTCCAATCATCATTGGTGATGACCCAGGACTGGATAATCAGCAGGCAAACACAGAACCAAGAAGGGGGGAGAATGAAGGGACGGGGATTGAGGCATCCCCGACGACTAAAACGAGCAATTACTTAAACGAAGCAGAGAATGCTATAAAGCAGGTGATTGAGATACCAATGGAGACTTATTAGGGCTGAAAAATGTGATATCATCTAGGTACGCCTGCGACTGCAAATACGTCAATGCAAACGCCTTCTCATCGAGAGCACCACCAACGAGACGCCCTCAGCAATTCGAAGCGGTAGCAGCAGCAGCTCAATTGCTGATCCCACACCCACCAGGACTACCAAGTCGAACATTTGGCAAGCAGCCTTTACCCCTATTTTGATGAGTTCAGTCAGATATTCTATCAAGAAAAAGACAGAATGAATCAATACTTCCAGCAGCTCGTGGACATATGCCAGAGTAACAAGCAGGTCTGGGTATGTGCAGATAACATTCTCCGTGCTCTACTGGCCCATTATTCACGTTATGAAAACTATCGATGGCCTTGCACTATTGTCTAAGAAAGCAGAGCCTGTACTGTACAGGTTCCAGGTCGAATCAAAGATCGAGTATCAGATTCTTGCCATGCTTTTGTGAAAAAGATTCTTGCTTTCCTCAAAAAGATTCAGGTCAGCTTCGGCACAATGGACAACGGGATTTCCTGCCTGGTAAAATGATCGAAGCCGCCTCTGACGCCCGTTGCCAGCAGCGAATTGTCGAGATCTGGGCTTACATCGCTCCGTGTTCAAGATACACCAGCGACTGAGCTAGGATAGGTTCTGTTCTCAATAGATCGAGCGTTGAGCGCAGAAGAAGATAATTTTGATTTTGCCTTTGTCAAGATACCGTCGGCAGATAATGCGTTGAAGCAACACTGTCTTCTCTATCAATGGCTGAGCATGCACGGGCTAGCGGTTTTTGACGCAGCTTCTCCACTGCCTTAGAGAAGAAAGCGCCGCTCTAGAAGAGGACGCTAATGGAATATCCAACGGAGTTGGTATTATTGATGACGGAGAGCCACGGCAACGATAGGTAACGCCTCAGTACCAGCCAGCGGAGAAGGCCCAGACTCTGAAGAGGCCGATCAGAATGGGAGGAAGAAAATAATGACCTGCCTGGTGACAAGGGTAGTGACACGTCAGACGAAGATGACAGTGACATGCCAAGTGATCAGTGTTTCAACCACCCTCGCAACATAGCTACACAGGTACGTCAAATACACTCTCGTTGCCTTTGTAGATCTGGTGAAATTTCTATATGGCAACAAGTGCGAAATCCAGGAGAAGCAATTAACGGACCTCTCTGGATACATTTCAAGGAGGTACGAAAAATTAACGCCTTTGGAGAGGTCCGCATACGAGAATTTCAACGAAAATCATCCTGGCCCTGAGCTTCTAGACAGTCGACAGCTGTAGGCTATTGGAAAGCGGTAACCAGGGACTCCTGTGGTTTCTCGGTTCCATATTGGGACCGCATCCTCCGCTACCTGCCTGAAGATCCTTCCTATGGAAGTTGTCCTGGGGATATAGAGATCAACGTGTTTGGGTTACCGAACACATAGCTAACCCAGAAATAGCAGGAACACTGGGCACCTATTCGCAAATCCTGGCCCATGCAATGCCTCGCAAGCTTCCAAACGACCCTACTCCCAGACTTCAAGAAACTAAGAAAAAAGGACATACTCCGTAATCCTTCGAGATCACATTTCTCTCATCGGACCTTAATCGCAAGAAGAATATAAGTGAATTCATAGGTATTGATCAACAGCCTAACAAATCAAATAGCGGCTGGAAGCCAGCCACACTCTATTAAGACGAGTTATGACAACAACAAGGACTTCCTGGTCTTGCGCCAGGAAAAAGCTATGATTTTATTTCTCAAGACAATTCAGTATGCCAAAATTGGCGGGAAAAACGACTATGCGTTCGGCACATAATATGATGCTGACACACTTGGCTTGAAATCGGAGCAAGCAGCTTTTGATATCTACGAGCGTCAAAGCTCTGCTGCGAATGTCAACGTCGCCAAAGACAAGTAAAACAATCACCAATTACTCTTCCGCCTGAGCGAGTGGGCTATGTCCGAAAATTCAGCGGTCATCAAGGTGATCCAGTGCTCGTACAGCTACTTGTGTGTCACTTTCGGGAGCGCAGCCAAGGCAGAGGCCACCCTCAAGCGACTGAGGGAGCAGATTCAGAGACACAAATACCCGTATAGGGTATCAACGTACGGGACGAGATCCTTGTCAACTATGGCAATAGGTATTGGGGCAAGGAGCGCGAGTGTCGATGCGAGTCCTGTGCATCCCCTGTAACCTCCAATGGATGAATTGAGAGTAAGCTATTGGTAATGACGCTAGAACGATTCAAAGAGGTCTATCTATCTCATCAAGAAGCTTCTTATCAGCAACATTAATATTATTCCAATATACTTGGATATGGGGACTTTTCTCAGATTTGCCAGTTTAATGTTCTGACGCAAATGCCACTGGATTTCGACACGGCAATACAACAATACGCGGAGCAAGTCAAGATCCCGAGGCACAGGTCTCCTGCCTATCAAATAAAACATCGCGTGCAAGTGGAGGACACCTTCGAGGAGGACAAGCGGTCGGAGGATTGGCTGCTGGCGGATGGAATGTATTACATTTGATGGTACGGAAAGATGGATCAGGGAGATAAGAACCTGAAGTTACTGGGACGATACTCACCAGTGCCGATGCCGAGACAAAAGCCGGGCATATCTTCTCCTTCTACTCTCACTTTCTCGTCTTATGATCCACATAGTCCTGAGGCCCAGAAACAAGATGCTAAAGAATACGAAGCGTGTGACCCAAAAAAAAGGACTCGTGAGCATTTACTCACTATACCGGAGGTTGTCAAGCAGACCAAAAGACATAATCTGACCTGGAACGTTAGGAATACCAAGTTTCTAGAGGATATACTAAAATTGATGAGAACATGCAACTAAAGGACACCGTTCTCATTCCAGTTGTTACAGTGAACAATCCGAAGTTCCTGGGACTGTAGTATGGGCCGGATGAACTACCAAACGGCATCATACATTCGGAAATCTTTCTAAGGAAATCTTTATAGTGCGTCTCTAAATATATATAACAGAAGTCAAAATTGGCTTTGCCGAAGTTTTGTTCATAATCGTCGAGCTCTCACAGGAACAAGATTACCGTATCTTTGTTCACTTGTTTACGAGACTACTGCGTCGAGCTTGACTTATCAGATCCTAACGTGATCATCTCAGACTGTGATACCGGTCTAATATTAGCAACTAGAATGATGTTTCCTCAAAGCCGTCATCTGCTATGCATCTAGCATATCAACAAGAACGTCCTTACTGAAGCAAAAAAAAACATTTGCTACACAAGAAGAGGTGGATCAGGTTTTGAAGAACCGCCTCTTACGATTGCGACATCATGCTAAATTTTACTCTCATGCTGCCTCTCCAGCTCTCTACAGATGCAACTCGCGTCCTTGCTGAGCACACCGAGGGCCAAGGGTTCATGCATTACCGTCATTCACCATACAACAACGGTGCAAGTTTGATGCACGGTATGAGAGAGTCGATTGTTTTCGCTGGCACGGAGCACCAATGCGCTCACTTGGTTGGACTACATTCGGTGGTGCGAGGAGGTGATGTATGATGGCCGAACTTGATGACCTTTGGAGTAAATCACAGTGCGAGCTGTCCTCTCATGACAACAATCACAAGTTCGATAGTAATATAGCGCTCCTCTGAAGCTACGGACAGCAAGGATCTAGGACTGCGCTTCTTGTACAGATCTTCACTGCCCAAGACTTCTTCGATGGTATCTATGACATTTCTAGCCCACCGATAACATCTTCACACCGAGAAAGGGAGGTCACCACAACATATGGGGTGGCTGTTATTGTAGACCTTTCGAGTGAGAACGCTGTACGACTTGACATCTAAGATCTTCCTTAGGATCTTCATCCAAGAATTACTCTTAAGAGGAACCCATTTAGGATTGCAATATCCGCATTTGGAACGAGCTTACAGGTACTTAGGCATCATTCTACGTATACGAGTACTTAAGCATACGGGTACTTAGGCATTATTCTAAGTATACTATTCCCTTGTGCTTGGGTCATCCTAATATCTTGCCTCCTCGATTGCTGATCCTGCACCCATGAATATTACCAACGGCGCCACAATGCAGCCAGATTCTTGCCTCGCAAAGTGATCGAGTGCGCCTATGGCGCCCCGTTGCCGTCACTGCTATTCGCAAAATTGGCGCTGTTTCATCACAAAACTCCACAATCAACCAATTCTCGAATGCCTATCGAGTGGTATGACTCAACCATGACGGCAAAGATTTTGTACACTGGTAAAACCGACACCACAGGGTTCTAAACAATGAAGACTCTAGGCCTAGACGCCACGAACGCCAAAATACAGACGCTACTCGATAACAACATCAGGCACCGATCCAGGGTTTTCTCACAGGAAAGCAGTATTACAAGTCTACTCAAGACAACACAACGGTCGCGTTTTAACCAAGGCTGCAGAAGACGCAGCAGCAGCAATGCAAAACCGCGTCTCCCATCATGATTCCCGGGCTACGAAGACAGAGAGTCGAAGAAATGTAGAGCTTAAGAGATTCTTTGGTAACTTATGGACGTTTCCACTTTGGTCGCTTATAGACGATTTTGGACGTTATGAGCAGTGTCTTATGTCTTGTCATGCAGCTTAAACGGAAAAACAAATGTCTCACATTCTTTTGTCGCTCTAAATACACTGTTCCTCATTAAATTCAATAATCTAAAACTCGTTGCTCACCATACTAGCACTCTGAAGCCAAAATAAAATCATACTTTCCAGATTCTTCCTATTCAGATATCTCTCCTTTCCAGACCAATTTCTTGACGATTTTTGGTAAAGATAGTGAAACCGCCGGGCTTACAAAAACAATATATTGCCTGTATCCTTGTTACTGTAACACAACTCGAAGAAACCAGGTTAAAGGCTTGAGTTAGGTAGGCGTTTTGCACACATCTTGTTACTGAGCTTCTAACCTCTTCCAACCTTATACGCAAGAATTACAGCTAGAACTCACGTTGTACATCAACTTACAAAGCAAATGTTTGACAAGATTTCCCCCGAACCTCTGCATCAGTGGTTTCTGCAAAACCTTTTGGCTACCCAGAGCTAGTGAGTTGGCTATTTCCATAGTACAAAAGGCAGGATCGGCCATATTCGGGGATGATGCATGCTTACATGCTCTGACCCCGCAGACGTGCTTTTGCTCCTTCCTTTTTCGAGTTGATGACGTCTCGTACCTTCACGACCCGCTGACGTTTCTGTTGACTTGCGAAACGAACTTAGTCTTTTGCGGATGGTACCTGAACTCAACACCATCTAAATCGAGCCGTCTGCACGAATACGAAATCGCAGCCGGCGACCTTAAAGACACTGTCAATCTCACATCATCCACAATTTCGGACTATAACGCTTTAAGTTATCTCCTCGTGCTTCAATCCCGCAACCTCCACCACTCAACAAACATGCACTCAACCCTCAAACTCTCAATCCTCCTCATATCCATGTTGTCCCTTGTCTCCTCAGCATCCGCCCACTCCTCCGCCCAGCCCTCCCCCTGCACTCCCCTCGGCTTCGCCAACACCGTCGTCCTCGTCCCCGCCTCCCTCGCAACCACCACATTCCGCGTCAAAACCTCCTTCACCGACGCGCACCTCGTGATCGGCATTCCCAACCTCCCCAGCTCCTTCTCCCAAGCCGCCATCGCCACCTTCTGCCTCGAGCAATGTGTCGCTTTCTCGCCCTCCCCAAACAGCACCATTCAGTCGCCCACTGGCAATGTCATCTCCACCGCCGATAGAGGTCCGTGCCGAAGTTTCAATATCAGTTTGGGGAGATATTATCCACCGACTGGGGATACGACGGCGTATTGGTTTTGTTTGGGGTTTGATGAGTTTTTGGATCAGGAGGGCGGGGATCTTGAGATGATTGATGCGCCGGGGAGTTTTACGAAGAATGTGGATGTGGATAGGGTTTATGGGGGTGGGTTTAGGGCGTATTAAAGAGATGCAATGATCTCGGGTTTCATCTAGGTGTTGCTGACTGCATTCCATGTCTTGGTTTCTTGAACAGTGTTATCCTGTGTTCACAAGGGTTGTGTAATAATGGTTTGCTTTATCTGAAGGGCATATGTTGCATCTATCACACTGGATCTTCTGATGTGATTTTATGAGTACTGATTGTAGATAAGTCTTTCACAACTATCTGGGATTCGTTTGGACGTGAACTCAACAGAGCTAAACCTTTGTACTTTGGTTGTCGGCCTGCATGATGTCGTACTTCTTGGACGATGATATGTTTACGCCGGTCAAAGAGACAAACTAGCCCTGGAAGGACCCCCTGAGCTACTTCCTCCCTACTAATGCACGCACCTAGAGAATCGTGGGTTTGCAATGAGAATTGTGGTGCAGTTGCATTCGTTGAAATCGCCTGGGGCGATCAACGAAATGAATGGGAAGAATGGACCATCGTGATTCGAACTTGGCAGACCGCAAATACAGACCGCACTGCAAATGTTGCAAGATTCCAATTGCGATCGACGCCAGGACCAAAGGCCTCAATTCGAGAAAAGAATAGTAAGGCAGGAGTTTTATAGTTGACGTCATCTCTTATCTAATCTTCTATCGATAAGAACATCCAATCAGATCGATGCAGTACTTTATCTACGTACTCTCCTAATCCTTTCAAGCCTACACATGGGATGATAAATCTGGGTGTGTGGGTGTGTTTGAAGCAGCCTATCCTACAGTCTACTTGCTGCCGTGTCTATAATAAGCCCTAGGCTATAGCGAGTGACCTCCCTAGTTGCGTTCGAATCCTACAATCAGGCTGCAGTGAGGCGAAGTCCTACACTACTCCCGCAGTCATCTGACGTTAGGCTCCACACCTGAAGAACTCACTTCAGCTGTCGTAAAAAGTCAGTACCATGAGGTCTTCCTTCTCTTAGATCTTTCTGAGCATCTACACATCAGGTGACTCAATCTTGATATACATTCTTGCCATACAGTAAGATTATCTGCCGTCAATGCTCAAACAACATGACATTCTTGGATTCTCTTAAGAGCATGAGTTCTGCTGGTCATCGCAAGCCTGCTCCGGCGGGATCTCCAGGATCGGCAGCCATGGGTCAAGAATCGCAACAGCATTCTTCGAGCCAGGGATCCCAATCATGCAGAGACAAAATCTTGCACGCATGTTTAATCAACGACGTTCCCGGTCTCAAGATCATCTTTCAAGATCTAGACATCCACTCACCCCATGCGGAGATTACCTATCCTGCTGGTCATGAGTTCCAACCCTCCGACCCTCCATGGACCAGCGAAATGCTCACAGTCGCTGTGCGCGAACAACATACCACCACTCTCGACTATCTCCTCGAGATATTCTCCGACACACAGATCAGTAACCCCATCATCGATGCAGCCCTCTCGCACCGCAGCATCCCCATCTGGACCCGACTCCTCATGCACGACCGCTCCTTCATCAATAACGAGAAGGACGAAAGCCAATCTACTCCATTCTCTCAGGCGTGCTGGGGCGCCGAGCCCGAGTTGCCGTCGCTGATGTTGGAGTATGGCGCTGACCCTAACGTTGGCGGGTTCGGCCACATATCTAACCTCACTATCGCAATGAAAGAGCAGCCGATTGGGCTGATTAAAAAACTCGCCAGCAAAGGTGCGGAGATGAGGGGCGAGTTGGTGAACGCCGTGAGCTATAATCGTGTGGATGTGGTCAAGTGCTTCCTAGATAGCGGGAAGGTGCCACTGGAAGAAATTAAGGCCGCGAAAGTGGCAGCGGAGCAGCAGAAAAGAGAGGAAATAGTAGAGCTACTAGAAAGAGTTCAGATGCAGGATTGATTCAAGGGCTTATATATCAGCACAATATAACAGGACGCTTTGTGTACTTCAAGCCGCGTGTGCTGGGACTGGCTCTATGCTATCGAAAACAACACTTCATTGCTACAATATGTTCGCCCTCAACTCCGCCCAAACTTTGCTAAAAAAATTCTTCGGGTCTCTCAGATCATCTACGCCTTGTTTCCAGCCTCATTATCCATGGCAGTAGTGGAGTATGCGGCCGCTGGGAGGCATTATACCTTTAGCAAGAGCCATTGCATAACAGACTGACGAGTCATGGGGACCGTTGTTTTATATTGCAATTCTAAGGAGTCTCGGTTGGGCTCGGTGCTGCGAGCGTAATGGACGACATACTTGGGATCGGTGGCAGCGTCGGCGGGAGCAGTGGTGGCGGCTGACCTCCGATAGGCGGCACCGGCTGGATGTTGTTAGCTTCATGTCAAGTACACGGCGATAGCGAGATCAAAGGTGAAGGAAAGACCGAGACTCCAAGGGAACAACTTACTTGCGAAGGAGCATCGCTCGCAGGAAGCTGTGCATAGGCCGGATCATTCGGCAGCCAGCCAGTATTTCTATCATAAGGCGCCTCGTTGACGACCTCAGTGACCTTTGTGATAGCGCTATTACGCTGCAGTGTGGGGAACTCATGGAAACGCCAAACGTTCGGGGTTTCGCCGGGTCGATCGAGCGGAATGGTGTAAGCACCTGTCCCCTTGGGAGAGACGAGGAACACTTCGCCTTTAGACAGCTGTGCCATCGCGTTGCCAATGCGAGCAACTAGAAGGCTTTGTCGGGTCCCGGCCACAAGGTTGACGACTTCTCCCACGCTACCTGGGCCCACGAACCAATTTCCAGGAAGAGCGTCATTGAACATGTTGCCCTTGGGGTCCAGAGTATCCCGGAATCCCCGCGCTTGTGGGGTCCTTGCTCCGAAAGAGTAGAATATCGTTGGCCCGGTATTGCCGATGTTGCCGCAGCGTTCGATATCCGTCTTGATGTCGCTGACGGTTGGGAAGAGCGCCCCATTCTGCGCCGATTGCCACGGACCGGCGTAGCCGTTCACACAAGGTTTCCATATGTCAGGCGCTGTGCACGTAATAGGTGGTTGTTCTTCAGAAGTGCATACTCCAGTTGGGGTAGGTTCGGGAATAGAGGAATTCGAGCTTGGGGTAGGGAAGCCGCCCGATGCACTGGGATCTTCTGCTTGTCGACCGATGATATCTCGAGCTGGGATTCTTTGAGGGGAGCCATGAACAATATTCAAAGAAGAGAGACAAAGGACGATAAAAAGATAGGCAGCACGTATGGGGAAATTCCCCGCTTTTGGCGAAAGGAGCATATTTGGAGTTGTGATGTAAATTCGAATATTTCAGTGGTATTCACGTTGAGCTGCCTAGCCAGGGAAGAGCTGGGCAGTGGCTTTTATCAATGGAATTCCACAACCTTGGTATAGTAATCAAGCAGGCTGTAGTACAGCTTGTTTCATCCCCTGCACCAGACTGGGGGCTTGAAGCATAGCCTTGACAAGATCATCGCTCATCTGATCTACTACAGGATTGGGCAATACGAGAATACTCATCCTGCAGTATTCCTTCGATGCAGCAATGTAAGATTAATACACGGGACACAAAGGACGTCTGGCTTAATGAACGTCAAAGTAGGCTCGAGGAACCGATGACATCTCGATGAATACCCCAGAGCACGTCGAGTAGCCTCGTACCCATGACGCCCCAAAGCTGAGGAGTTGTCAAGCACATGAAACAATTTCTTGAGCTATCAAAAACACAATGACACATTAATTCCGGCTTGCGCAACCATCTTCAGCCTACCGCAAGACAGCTCGAAAAGGGTACTTCGCCCTCTTGAAACAGAACCTGGGCACTTACAGGGACTTGCTTCTTATCAATAAGCCCTCATGTCTTCAACAGACGGCTGCCAGAAATTCATCAGGAGGCTATTATTGTTCTGAAGACAATCCCCACGTAAGCAGCCACAAGGCTGCAATGAGGTTAACGGATCCTTCATGTAAGACGGCTCCTCCAGGCAGTGTTTCAGCCTCACCACTTCTGGACCCTACGGCGCAGTATCTGCAGCTGCAGTCAGGTGGCAGAGCAGAACTCATGGGGTGCTTTCATGCAGATCCCCTTACTAGAGTTGACGAACAGGCACCCATGACCAGTAATATCGTACAATAATTAGCACGTTCCTTCTTGATTGATCATCTGTTTGCCTGAGATCCAGCCTCGAGAGCCTATGGTCAAGTCAATTTACTCCGCCTCATGATAAGGCGACCTTGGTTCTTGAATGGAGATCCCATCGTCCAGGGGAAGGGAGTTAACAAGGCATGATCAAGCAATAAGGGATCCTTTTACATCAGCTATCTTGGTACTCTCACCATCCACACTCCAGAGCTCAGGCGCTCGAGGTCTCGCATGCTCCTAACACCGAGGAAATGTGGTGATGAACCATGGGAGGATACGAAATATCTTCAATTAGAATTGCAGCTTCCGAGAGATACCTTCTCGCTCCACCGATAGAATTGAATTGAATGTTCACAGCGCCAGCGGAACGGGTTTCCCTTACTCTGGAAGGTCAGTAGCGATATTGGGACGGAGCTTACAGGAGACACTTCGTATCCTATGTCCTGTCATGAACTATCCTTTTTCTGGGAAGCCTAAATATCAGAATTAGACCTAGAACAATGGCGCTAAGCGGTCGGAAGCTTCCAAGGTCAAGCCTTGGTTACGTACGTATTCTCCCTATCAACGAGCCCTTGAAAGCTCAAGGTATTCTATTATTGACGGTGTTTAGGACAGATAGCGCTTATATCTCCTGGACTGATATGATTAACGTGAGTCAGGGGATGAGGGTCTGCAAGCAGGATCAAACCTAGGCCTCTCTCGTAGATCGAAAAATGCAAGCAGATCTATGACCATTGGTGAGGCCCTGGAGACGCAGCATTTAGCTCTAATTGGTGGACATATGGAATAACTCCATCCCCTACAACGGCAGCTTGACACCGCTAGCGCTCTTTTCAATGAACAAGAGCATTCAAATTTCAGACAGTAGGATTGGAAGAAGTACATTTAGAGCCTACAGACTTCTTTTCGATATCCCATCTACCGTTAGGATCCCCTTTCAGTGAGGAGCAAAAGTCTTGGGTCAGGGTTGCTGGGAATTGCTTCTCGAGACCCCTGAATATCATGGATGGGTTTCCCAAACAGTGACCTTGATGACCACTGGCCGATAGGTCAGGATCACGGTTCAACCATGACTGTAGATGGGATATCCAGTCAATGGACGGAACGCAATGTTTTCCCCTCGCTCCGAAACCGGGCAACCCTTCCCTCTCACTACTCCCCTTTTCTCCCTTCTTGAACCCTTGAACTGCATTTGGAATTAACGGGCGCCATGTTATCAAATCTTCAAATCTTCAAAATATGCACACCAAGCAACAATGTTCGGTCATGCCACAGCGTCACCTTCATTTATCCGCTACTTAGCCGACTAAAAGTCTGTTGCCCCCATCAGCCCCGAACTCAGCAACCTACGCCGGCACCTCAACACCAACCTTCTCCCTCAAAAGCTCTCTACACAACTTCCACAAATTCTCCCCCAACCCCTCATCCAGCGCCTGTTTACTCGGCTCCGTAGCTTTCCGATCCGGCACAATATAAACGCCCTGAAGCCCCTCAGTAACCACATCCTCCGCCGTAGCCGCAAACAACGCACTCCTACACCCCTCATCAATCGGATCCTTAAGAAGCGGCCTAACAGCCTTAACGCCAATCTTGCCTTTCGTTCCATACGCATCCACAGCTTGTTCCTGCTGATCAGTACTCACGCCACCCGGGTGCGTAGCAATAACCCACGGGCCCTGCGACTCCCCGGACGCTTGGAAGCCCGGAGCGTTGGAGGTGATACGCCGGGCGAGGGCGCGGATGAAGAGGATCTGGGCTAGTTTGCTGCGGGCGTAGAGATTTGTGGGGCCGATGTCGGTGTTGATTTCCGAGATGGAGGTGAAGGTTGTGGAGGAGAGGGGGGCGCGGTGGAGGTCGGAGGATTGCTGGATTAGGCGCGAGTGCGGGGTTGACTGGAGGTTGGGGAGGAGGGCGAGGGAGAGGGAGAATTGGGAGAGGAGGTTTACTTGGAAGTGGGAGTCTGGGTGAGGATGGGGGTTTAGTTTACTGGTTGGGTGGGTTTACTCGAGGTGGATGGGCAGCGCGCTTACCTATGCCGTCAACAGTTTCGTTGTATTTGCCGACCCCTTCGCCGGCGTTACAGATGAGCTTTAGGTGCTGCGTCAGCGGGGATTTTACTCTGGCTTGAGTGAAAAAAAGGTGCTCACAGCATTGATCTGCTTCTCCTCCTTTAGCTTCTCCGCCACCTGCACGGTTTTCTTCAGATCTTTGAAGTCGCATTGTATCCATTCTAGTCGATTGATGTCTCCGTATTTCTCGAGCGCCTCTTGGGCTTCTGCCGCATGCTCCTCGTTCTGAGATAAGAGAATGATCCTCGAAGCATTGTGTTGCAGAAGATGAGCTGTAATGCCGAGTCCAATGCCTGATGTTCCGCCAGTTACGATGTAGACCTAGACGCATTTTCGTGTGAGTTGGGTCTTGGAGCACACACGGAACTACGCGTCGAGGCGCACCTTGCCGCTCAGGTCTGAGATGTCCTTGTTCGGGTCAAACTTGTTACCGGTGACAAGGTGTGCCATCTTTTACCAATGTACTAATCACAGTTTGCAAGGAGTTTCAGTGTCTGTCAAGATATTTCGAATGACGGCGAAACATACGAGTGACGTAGTTGACGTCTAGGCGTATCTTGACGTCATTACGTTGCGATACTTGAGACAGACATTTTGGAACAGTCTCCATTGTGTGAGTCTTATCCTGTGAGTGGGTATGTAATTCGATCACATGTTAGGTATCTTCAACATCGCTTGAGGAGCCGCGCTAAGATGACGACGGTAGGTTTTCGAAAACCATATTGAATCGGTATGAAATCTCATATCGGGACTACATTGTAGCAATCTATGATTTATGTACAGTTGTCTTAGGCTTGACTCCAACGATAGTTAGAATATCATGTCCATCGACTAGAGCTGAAACGGTTGGAAAATGAGGCAGAATATACTCAAGCAACACAAACGGGAATGGGTTACATGTTCTAGATACACAACCTTGCGAGCAAGCAATGCACACAGGGTGACTCCAGAAATGGCGATAGCTACATATCTATAGTGCTGTTGCAACATAACAACTTTTCGAGCAGTTTCAGGTTCTTAGATGTCGAACAGATATTAATAACGCTCTGTGGAAGGTATATCTTCTGTTCAGCTACTTCACCGTTCTAGCCCCAACACTTCCCTCTCCTTCTCAGAAATAATTTACCATCACGTTCTACTACCTATATTCCAGCGACGTCCGATGAGCAGTCCTCCATTGCTCCTCGACAGACTCTATAATCGGACACTTCTACTTGCGTGTGCGAATGTTCCCTCTTTAAGGGGATGATCCCTCGGTTTCCCACGTGCTGTTCAATGAGTTCCCAGACAGTAGGGACACTACCCAGGTTACAGGCGAGGGTACAGCGATGATGCAAATCAAGTCTGATGAAAGTTAATTCTGAGGCTATAAGAAGCGAATTGACCAATTGAAAAACATGATTGGCTCATGGACCCGATACGAAATTCTGGTACTTCATAAACTTCCTTCTCTGTACTGCTTGTCTATCTGCACAAGTCATCCTTTACGATGTTGGATGTCTATATTTCTGATTAACCCCAAAAATGAAAATAGCTTCTGCCCTTCCTCCGCATCACTCACTACCAATCGCTCCTCGTCAACCCCAACTCTCAGCTTGGACATTCTCCTTCCGTCAAGCTCAAACATCCCGTTCCTATAATCCAGTCCACCCCATCCTCTACACTTTGGACTCTGACCACGATCATACTCTCAAAAGTCTTCACACTCTGCCCCGCTATATCCTCTCTCTGGACCCAGCCCTCAACAGCCTTCGCAATATCAATGATACCACGAAGCCTATACACGATCCATCATCAGCACTTCCTTCACAACCACAAAAACTTCAACTCAAAAGAAAATATCACCTACGTAAACTCCTGCACTCCAAATTCCTCGACATCCTGTCCAATCCTGACATAAACCGGCTTCGGCACGCCCTGTCCCGCCACGCCAACGCCTACTTGTCCAGGCGCTTGGTGCCTAATAGCTACGTATGCGCTGTCGGTGTTGTTATCGTAACCTTCCGCACCGGAAGGTATGTAAGCGGCTGCGGCATCCTTGGATAGTTTGGCCTGGTCGTAGATTTGGAGTTTGTTGAGCGCAGCTGTGGAAGGTGAGATGGGTCGTTAGTAAAGGCAAACTTATTTATTTCAAGGAGTAGGGCTGGCGGATGTATCAAGGAAGGCAAGGGAGAAACGCCGGAAGAAACGTGACTTTAGCAGAAAAGGAGTGGGAGAGAGCATCTGAGACATACCAAGCAGACTGTCTTTGGCAAGCACGTTTGCGTTGACGGGTGTAATCACTACTTCGATCGTGGGATCATTTTGCAGGGTGAGCGTCGTCGTTGCTGCCGATGGTGTAGGCTGTGCCGGCAAGGGTGATACTGAGGAGGGTTTCGTGTTGGGCGGAGGGGGTGGTCCCACGCCTGGGGCTCTAGGAGCATTCTGAGGTTGGGAGAAGGCAATTCACGTGAGCAGAGCTGCCAAAAGGATCGTGACATGCATAACAGCGGGACCTTTTTGGTGGAAGTAGAGTAGCTGGTGGAGAAATGGACTCTAGAATGGACGTCCGAGTGGTCGGATGGTGTGGGCACAAGCTGAAGTAGGTCGTATATGAAGCTTTACGGATTCCATCGATAAGAAATTGTTGTGTTGTGAGTTCGCTGTCTGTTTGCCATGCGCTGAAAGGTGTTGGCTGGCTGATGTGCCTCGGGCTATGCGTGGGGGATCGAATATTGATGTATGAGTAACCAAAGTGTGACTCGTTTCATCTTTTGCGCTTCAGACATTGTCCCGTGCCAATGTTGTATGCTCGAGCTAGAGCCTCATAGCCATCCTTCCAACATTTCATTAGCCGCTATCCCCCTCGTCGCTCGATATGCACCACCTTGGCGCTATTCTTAATTAGGGAAACCGCCAAAAACATCTTCTACTTTCAATCAACTAAATCTTGTTGAAATTATTTTCAAATTTGTATACAAATTACCAAAAATAGATGCAATCAGGTATATAACTTTTCTAAGAAATTAAGTGTAGTCTGTAGGTACTATGGCGCATAATAACTTGGTTGTTCTTTTAGAATCTGGTATGTCCTACTGTAATGGATTTAGCGTTAAGGTGGTGCATATCGAGCGACGAGGGGGATACGCGATATCGCCAATCCGAGATAAGGTGACTGAAGAACAAAAAAACCGAGTTTGCACGTACGTCGTGCGTAATGAGAGGCATTGAGCCACAAGGGGATTGGTGCAGAATGCTCAGCCATCAATAAGCGAGAACTTTCCCGCGACTCTCTTCTTTTACAAAAAAAAGGGAAAGAAAAAGAAGGGAGATAAAATTTAAGCCGGCGACAAGTCATGTCAGTAAACATACGAGCTAATGCGAAGGCAATCATCCTAACATACCATGTGAGGGCGTAGGCAAAAACACTGTGAGAAAGGTTTATTGATCGTTGCTATGTATCAGTGTGGAAAATGATGCTTGCCATTCTCAGTTGAGTTGAGAGTGTTGAATTTCATGCAAATCTATAGAAAGCTCTCACTTTTATGGCTTCATTCTCAGTCCCTCTCTGCTGCCATTTCCCTGCATGTAATATCTTCGGTAATCATCTTCTTCATTCCTCTTATGTCCTACGTCCGAAGCTTCTTTGTGCTGCCGGCGGGTTATCATGGTTGTGGTGTTTCTTATTCGCGTCTCATCTGGCTATTTTTCACTTCATCCTTCTCAGCATTATCATCTTGTCCTTCGCCGAGATCTATGATACTGTGACTACAGCCAAAAGCCTCCATTTCAGGGACTTCACTAGCTAGTCCGGTAGGGGGTCCAACCACCCTGCATTTCTTTCCTTGAGGCGAGAAGGATAGTTCAGTCGGGCGTTTGGGAGATGGATGTTTCTCTTGTCCAGCGAGATCAGACGACGATAGTGTTGTCGCACTGTGAGAATTTTCAGAGGGTCAGCCAAGCAGTATAATATGATTGGAGAGCCGGAAGAATGTGGACAGTACAAGGTTTGGACATCAACTTCCATACAAGCTAAGGGTATTCGTCTGTTGAGGCTTTTGGTTTTATGCGACAGTTAACTTACCTCATGTTCGCCGTCGCGCCAGGTCTAGGCGTGCCATCGCTTGCTTTATCCATCTCGTTTCCCCAGAATCCGTGCTCTTGTCCCCATTCGAACCATATAGTGGTCTCTAGGCAGGATTCGATACTGGCATCTTTCAAGCGTTCCGCAACTGCGTCCTTGATGACGCTGGATGGTGGGGTGGGCTTGCCATACTTTTGCACTAGGGCCCATTTGATCTCATTGAGAAGTTCGCTGGTCATTTCAGTGAGTGTTGCTGTATCCCAGAGGCGGAGACGTCTGCAAGTTTTCGTGATCGTTAGTCAACATGTACGATATGTTGGGGCAGACTTCGACCCAAGGCTGATGACAAGTGACCCGGGGAATACGTGCGTTAGACATTGTCATTATAAAAATAGACCACACGTCAGTAAAAGAAGGACGAGCACTTACTTACCGACTGGCGAATTTGCTGCAGATGCTGACGGTGCAGGTGTGAGGGGCTGCCGGGCTGCATAGCCCTTGTGAAATGGTGGTGTATTCGTCGCAGCAGATTCGATTGATGCTGAAGCGCTCGCATTTTGGAGAGGCGATGGTGGTGGATTTGGATGCGCAACAGTAGGATCCTCAAGCAAAGCTTGCAAGAAAACGGCACGCGCGGCGTTCATACTAGCTACGCTCTTACCTTCGAAACGTGCAATATGGTACTCAGGTAACCACTTAGGAAGCTGTTGAACCATCTTAAATCCAGAGTCGAAATGTAAGAAGTTGCCTTTTGGTCCTGTCCTGCCATAGACGAGTGCGTTGTTATCCTCGCGCTTCACACCAATTTCGATGTACGACCCATTCAGAGGGTGAAAGCGGGGCTGGAACGGCATTGTTTGCAACGTGTGCAATCTGAACTCGTAGATGTATCAGGTTGAAATACGCTGTCGTGAAGATACCTGAAATATGATGATGAAGAAAATGGTGGAGAGCGTGGTGGTGACCGATATGGACGACACGAGAGAGCGTGTTGAAGAACAACATGACGAGGTTCCGCTGGTCCGTTATCAATAAACAATGCTGAGTCTGAATACTGTCGCGTAAAATAGTTGTAAAGGAGTTTTTTTATGGAGGAGTTGTTTGCATTTCGGAGAGTTTCGTGAGATGAGCGAACGAAATTCAAGGTAGGCTACATAGATAAGATCGGATCTATTTGAACTTGAATATGTTACTGATCATTCGCCTTCATCGATGCTCTGATTAGTATTGTCATGCATAGTGTGTGTCCTGGTACAGTCATTTCATGCCCCAATATATGCCAAGATTTCTCAGAAAGGCTGACTAAGATAGCCCCTGATTCTGGCGGCTTGCCCCTGAACAGCTGTAGAAGGACGAAATCAGACTCATTACCTAGTCTCGGAGTTCATGAGATGCTGCAGTCTGCTAAACTTGCAAGTCTATGTCGCCATGACCTCATTCATTGGCGGCACATGCAAGAAGATATATACACGAAACGAACTTTTCGTCTCCTCCTCCATCTCCCCCCCTCTTCCCCCTGCACACCCTCCGTTCAGATCCCCACACAATAAAAGACTGCAATAATATACAAGAATCATACCCTTCCCCTCCCCACCCCTTTCCGCTTCCCCCAACCACCCCCTGGATACCCCCTAATTATCTTGATCACAATCCTCCCCCGCAGCGCCAGCGACCTTCCCAGCAGCCTTAGGGCGACCATGATATTGCTTACGGCCCTTCCACCCACCACGATACTTTCCTCCTTTTCCGCCCTGGGCTTGGCCTGGGGCAGTCTCCGTGCCATTGACGTTGCCGGGAGTGCCTGTGGGGGAGACGATGCCAGAGATGGAAGATGAGGGGGGGGTGGTGCCTGTGCTGCCCTCAGGATCGGAGCCGGTGGTGTTTTCGCCCACGGGGTCTTGTCCAATGGGGTCTTGTCCGACTGGGTCTTCGCCCGTTGTATCCGTCTCCCCTTCTGCGACAGGTGGTTGTTCCGTCTCGGGTTCTTCTTCTGTGGTGGGTGTGGTGGGGGTGGTGGGAGAGGTTGGGGTTGTGGTGTCTTCTTCCGTGGTACCTTCATCACCTGTTGTGCCGGCTGAAGCTGAAGCGGAGGCAGAAGAGGAGGCGGATCCGGATGTGGGTGTTTCTGCTTCTGGGGTGGTGGTGGAGCCGGAGCCGACACCGCAGCCGGATTTGTCGACGATTGCTTGGGGGCAGGGTACTATTTCGTAATCGACGCTTGAGAAGGGGTTAGCTTTAGGTAATTAGGAGGCAGGATAGAGGATATGATGGTAATTTGAGAAGGAGAATAGTATGGAGGAGGAGGAGGGAGGAGAGACTTACTCTGGGTTGTCGGCACCCTTCATCCAACCCCATCTGAATCCACACCCAGGCTGTAGCGCTGATGGGAATTGAGGACATGTATTGCTGGTGGGGCCACCATAGCGTTGACCCCAGACAGCCTCAGTAGCGCCCCACTCAGTGGAGCAGCCATCGAATTGGCCGAAGCCACCGCCAGGCATCTTTCGTCAGTGTCAGCTCTATGGTTTTGGACATGCGGGCGTCATGCACTACTCACGGCAATATCAAATTGAGAGTTGCTGACATCGTTACCAGTATTGGTAGCCTGAACGATCATCTTCTTGCCTGCAATAGGGGCGGACTTGAAGGTAAGCTGGTAGCATTGGCAGCACTTTGGGTCACTCGCGGTAATGGCGGCGAAACCATAGGCAAGGTTGTCATTCACTGCCCACGGCGACTGGTCAGAGCACATGTACGCTGAGCCGCCCGCACAGCCAGACTGAACGTTGTTGTCGCTTAGGGGGCTATCGTCCTTGCTGCAGCTACGGACGATGCCACTGTCTTGACCCTTGCCCGGCCACGCACAAGATGGTTTGCAGCAATCCCTGGCTTGGGTTAGTCATCGTGCTAATGAAGATTGAGGAGCGTACGTACCAATAGCGTGTTGTTCTTCCAGAGCCGGACTGGGCACCCTGGGCTGATACTACTGAGGCAGATGCAATGAAGGAGACCCATGCTAGGGATGTCTTCATAGTGAACGTCATTTCTCTGGGTAGTCTTGAAAATTCGATTTGGATGAGTAAGTTGACGATCAGGTCCTTGTAAATGCTTATGTACTTCAAGTACAGAGAGAAGGTGAAAGTTGTAAACGAGTGACTGACTCAGCTGGGAGCCTGGTATATAAAGCAAGAAAAAGAGTGGAAGGGTAAAGACCCAATCGCAGAATCAATCGCGAAGCAAGTGCAGAGAAAGGACTGTGGATTATGGCAAGAGGAGAAAGCAGAGGAAATCCTGGATCCCATATATACTACTTAGCACCATCCTTGGTGGACCATTCCCCCTCCTCAACAAAATGGCCGAATCTCGGTTAGACACATTTGATAATGCCAAGCAGCCCAAGCTGTGGTGTGGCACTTCTAGGTGCTTCAAACCCTTGTAGATTTAGGATCGGGACATTTGATGAGTGGGGATATCTCCGTGATCCCTGCAATCCATGCAGAAGCTAGTATGGTAAAGGCGCTATGCTATCGATATGTGCGGGGCTCTCTGCAGCACGTTTTGTGATTGACCATCTTGACCTGCATGCTTCACGATTCCTTTTTGGTAACAACGGTCATGATGGTGAGCTGCATGTACCCGTCAGTGCACTGAAATCTCCTCTATCGGTAGAAGTGTCGGTAAGTCTTGATGTCTAAAATGACTACTTTGAAGGGCTAGGTTCCTTGTCATCGCTGTCTCCACTTTGCCTCCTCATAAACCCATGCACAGAGCGGCAAGGTGCAGGCACAGCAAACCGCGCGCCATGGGAGGAAGGAGTCCACAATCGTGCGACAACCCTCTTGATCGAAGAGTCTGTATGCTGAAGATTTCGACAAACATACTAGAAGACCTGCAATGATCTGGGCCGGAACATCGTAACCAAGATTAGCAGGATCGGGCCTCGCTGGCGTGGCGTTTCATGTTTGGAGATTGGCGCTTTGGCCTGAAGAGGACTAGTGGTTGAAGCTTAGCATGTCAAACCTTAACCCCTATTTGAGAGCCTCTAGAGCCTCTGTCTTCAAAGCCCCTAAATCGACCACTCAATGTTGTGAGATCTCTCGTGTAGGGCGAGGAGACACTGGAAATCACTGGGAAGAGTGTTTCTGTCCCCACCGCTCACTTCCTTTTCAGAGACCGAAGACGACTCTACAACTAAGTCGAGAAGGTGGGTACGATATGCCATTTCCGTGAGGCGTTTCATACCCCACATGGGTACCCGTCGATCCGAAGTACCTGTCGGCGCATGTACTGTTTACCGTACCGTATCGATATTGACGACCCACCAACGGGACCGACATTTTTCCTGACGCATAGATCGTTTTTGAGCATTGGTACCCCGCAATATGCCGCGATAACTCTCCACTCCACCATAAACCCCTTTTGCATACTTCATTGATGGCCATGAAATGGTCAAGTCTTTGCAAGCGGTTTCCACCCACTCACTATTGGCCATGAATAAGGTTCATTAAACCATCATTGCTCCAGAGGCTCAATATCCTTGCAGAACATCAAATCACGAAACACAAGTATAGGACTAACTCAGCGAGAAGGGTGCACTCTGTGTGATCGAATGCTGAATATGTGCTGCTCCCTCGAAATCGCTGCCGGACTTTTTTACAAGTCAACAGCCCGTTGTGTCGTTATTACAAGCTCGGCGTAACAGGTGTTCGCACACCTAGCTAGGCGAGGTTCTTCAAATTCGCTACTGGATCGGTAAGCCCGTCGGAGACTTTGTTCTTGGTCCGAAGAGCGGTATGGATAGGGTTATTTGTTCCAAAATGTAAAGCCGAAGGACACGACCCATGTTGGACCAGCCCATAGACTCCGCAGGGCCAGTCTATCAGGAACGTTAGCGGCAACTAATTGTGCAAACCCATATGGCGGGCGGTTCAGGATGGGCACTGTACCAAGTGGTGCAAATAATCCCTAGCCGCCATGGAAAGGTGGCTTGCAGCTCTTGCATGTAAAGCCTATGGGGTAATACTAGAGTTTGCTTCCTGATCAGCCAGCCATCCTTCGATTTTAACAGTGATCATATATTGCAGATGAGCAGTCAGATCAGTAGTAGAATACCCTTAGAAGTTGTCTCCTAAAGTCTTCCACTCCAAGGCAAGATTGTAAGTCAGCATAACTACCATTTATATTATGTCATTCTGGTTCATCCAGTTTCTTCACAGGCACAATGCCAGGGCTTGATCAACCGTCTGATTCGCATTGATCAGACAGTCGTCAGAAGTTTTCGGCCTGCTGGCTTTCCCGCCGTTTGTTTGAGATATTGGACTGACCCCGCCATTATACCTCTTCGTCCCGCAATAAAATACTGTTCATGTTACCTCAACCTTTTCGCAGGTGAGATAGTAAGCCAAGAGCCTGTTCTTGTGTGTAACTGATAGCGGCTGTAGATATGATGATTGCCCGCCCCTTACCTGATGGCGTTAGTGCTAGTAACAGGTCCATATCCATCGCCGACTGGGCCATGTTGGACACGGATAAGATGGGTCATAGATGTGCCGAGCTACACGAAGGAAACCCTTTTTGTGTTTCAGAGACAGATCTCAGCATCGAGTGAAGACTTAGCGAGCATGTCTCTTACCCTCAAGCCTCATTGACGGGACTAATATCCTCCGCACCAAGGAAGAGGGGTACATGTAGGCTCCTTCTCCATGACATGTTGACGAAGTCGCGCGTCTCACGATGGCGGTAGCGCTGGTGATGACTTACGCTCGAGTGCTTGGGCCCTTCATGCAGTCATTCATTGATTTCTTCTGGAGACTGGATCATGGACCCACCTCCAAAGACGTATTGACTTACTTGGAGAGCTTTCACGCTTGTTTACGCATTTATTAGCCTAAATGTGTGTGCAACATTGTCAAATATCTTCGCTGAGCGTGAGTACATTGATGGGGATTATGGGTAAGACTGAGCTAACCGTAGTGCCAGGTGACTTAGCAACGACGGTACTCCTAAAGAAATCTTCTCGTAGTAATTCAAATCTATGGCGGTGGCCATCGGCTCCTGGTAATCCACGTCTAGTGATCTGCCCGTCAAGGTGAGCTGTTCAAACTTCCGCACCAATTCATTTGCTCGATGCCGGTCTTTCATGACCATTGCAGAAAGAAATGCTAGTGGTTATGTCACCGAACCCATACATTTCGGCTTACGGATCGCATTCTCCCATGCATCATTATATGCGACGACAGATGCCACTCTGCCCAAGCTGGAACGTTCAATTGTATTGTCCTGTATATGCAGACTGCGATCACCCAGAGGCAATCCCATAGACTGTCGAAGGTACTCTTGTTCTCTTTATCCGAGATCGAGCTGAGCGAGAGCTAAGCAAACGCAGGGAAGCCTTAAAAAGAGAAAAATTTTGAGCATTCTTGCATATAGCGATAGCAGTACGCGATTGAGCTGACACATCATCGGAGATATAAGCACAGGAGAAGCAAAAGTTCGCCGAATTGTCTTCACGTGCGTCGATTGTCCAAGCTGATATCCATGGCAATGGGTTAGATGAACGCGACATGTGGATGTGTTAGCCCCCACGCTGATGGAGGGTGAGCCATACAAGCTCTACACCTGTTACCCAGCAGGCAGACATATTGAACACATGCAATACACGATACTGCTCCTTGCTCAATCAGGCTGGTATCCTGCGAGAAAAGTCGTTGTAAACTCGGTCAGTTTTCGGGTGCCAAGCCGTAAGACTGGGCGGCAAGCATAAGCTGGTCGAGCATGTCATCACAGATACATCGTCTGTTACATACTGAGTCGAAGAACAACTTTGCGAAAGGACAAAGATTGATTAGTTTCTCAAATGATCAACCTCCTCCGCCTGCGCGAATAGAGTTCCTAATCTCCGTCCGGCACTGTAGCTTAGCCGATTGCCGTTGACTGTATTAAATACATGTACTATAATTAGGCCGGTAAAGCTCAGATGATTAAGGTAGTTATCACGCTTTCATCCTTTCTCTTTCATCCGCCAACAACAACATTCCAACGTTCATAATGATTGCCGCCATCTTGGCCTTGCCACAAACACAATGGTGCTATCCAACGTCTATCAATCCCATTACAAGCTGCCAAATAAGCCAACCCCGCGTGAACCGTCTGTGGGCGCAAAATCCACATGTCTTTGCCACGGTTATCATCCGATACGCGGCTACAGAAGTTGTCTCGAAGTTGGAGCCTCTGACCTCTCGAACGTCCTCATGTCTCGAAGTAGTCAGTCGTTTAATAACATCTCATGAACACACGCACCACTATGAGCTCTCAAAACGTTCGCTTCCAGTGTGTCCCCGCGCATCAACGGCGAATACAACGTCCATGAGCCGCGTGGAATGTTTCCGACAGCATGTGCATCGGCCATGAAGAGATCCGCAGGATCTGGAATTGGAGACTTGCATATATAACCTCCATTCTCGCAAGATGGAGATTGCCGTGAGCGTAAACGAGGAAGTCAGCACCGAGCAAGCAAGGGGTCACGGCGATTACTCAATTGCCCGCTCGCTCTCTTCCCCACCTCTTCGTCAGTTGCTCTCTGTGCTTTTCTTCTCTATTCTGAAATCGTTGTTCCCATCGTTTTCTTCATTTCGTTCATTCTCGTCGTCTGTAAATCTCCTACTAGGTCCTGCCCTCAAGAACCAAGATGTTACCCTCAACGCTCAAATCTCTAACCCTCTCACTCCTCCTTTCACTCGCAAGCGCTGCCCCTTCCTGTCCATCCATCAACAGCGTCCAGAGCGATCTAGGAAAGCAGCTCTCCAAAGGCAGCACCATAACAGCAGATCTCCGCTCCGCCCCCCGGTGGTCCGACTACGGCGCGCCTCAACCCGCCTTCGTCGTAAACATCGCCTCCGCAGCCGACATCCCCCCCACAATAAAATTCGCCAACACGAACAACCTCCCCTTCGTAGTGCAATCGCGCGGCAACGGCTGGGCCAACACCTTCAACCTCGGCGCCTGCGGCTTCATAATCAACATCGTCGCCCTCAACACCATCGAATTCAACAATGACAAGACCCAAGCCACCATCGGCGGCGGCACGCTCACCTCCGACATGGTCAGCGCCGCCTACGCCGCCGGCACGCGCTTCGCAAACCCAACCTGCAACTGCCTGGGTTTCCTCGGCGCGAACCTCGGCGGCGGCCTAACCCGTACAATGGGCCTCTACGGGATGGGCGTCGACCAAATCGTCTCCGCATCCCTCGTGCTCGCGTCCGGCGAAACCGTCCCCGTGTCCGCGACCCAGAACCCCGATCTCTGGTGGGCGATCCGGGGCTCGGTCGGGAATTTCGGCGTCGTGACCTCCGCGGTCGTGAAAGCGTATCCACAAGTCAAGGGGCAAGACACCGCATGGCAGGGCAGTCTCACATTCGCGGACACCCAGCTCGAAGATCTCGTGCAAGCGATCCACGATCTCGATTTGACGCCTGAAATGGAGATCGATTTCCTCTTCGCTGTGACGCCTGGTCAAGGCCCCGGTATCACCGCTATACCGATCTACTTCGGCAGCGTGGCCGACGCAGAAAAAGCCTTCGCACCCATCTTAGCCTTGAAGCCCGTCAAAGCTCAAGTCGGCGCCGTGTCCTATGACCACTGGGCTGATTTCGGGGACGCGTTCTGCACGCCCGGGGGCAGGAAACCTGTTTATGGCTCGTCGTTGTCGAGGGAGGGGTTGGATGCGAGGGTGTGGAGGGCGGTGTTTGAGGAGTTTAAACGCTTTACGACGAGTGTGCCGGATGCGGTGGGGAGTTCGGTGTTGGCGGAGTATTATGCTGTGGATAAGGCGGTGCAACTTGGTCAGCAAGCTGGGGAAGGGGGGAGTTATCCGTGGAGGGAATTGCCGTTGCACATTGTTGTAATTCCGCTGTATAAGGATGCGAAATTGGATGCGCAGGCGGAGGCTTTTGGGCGGAGGGCGAGGGATTTGTTGAGGAGTACGACGAGGGGGACGGGGAATGGGACGTGAGTTTCCTTGCTCCTTCTCGTTTCTTTTCCTGAGTTTGAGGATGCTAATGGGGAGGTATAGGTATATCAACTTCGCGCATGGCGATGAGACGCTGGAGCAAATTTATGGGGCTAGTTTGCCGAGACTGCAGCAGCTGAAGCAGCGGTATGATCCGCAGAATCGGTTCAATCAGTATTTTGATATCAGCACCACGCCTGCTCCGGCGCGGCAGCTGGGAAGGGCACCTTGAGAGAAGAGAGGGTTGAGAAAGGTTTGGGGATGAATGAGTGGATGTGCTTGGCTGCAGAAGACCAGCAGCATTGATGGTTATGATGTGGAGTTTTGGGTGGTCACGATAGCGCTTGATGGAGTAGGGGCAACGGCTGGATGAATGGATATATATGTACAGATGGATTGGATGCATCGTATGGGTAAAAGTATATATGATCGAGAATGGAGAGCATTAACACGTTTACAAACCTTGTCGTATAAAGTCATAGGAACTCTCTGGTGAAAAACCCCTCGGGGTCCCACTCTTTCTTCAGGCTCCGTAATCTTTTGACAGCTTCCGGGTCTTTGTACCGATATTCGATCGGGTCGTTCCGGCTGGTGTTGGTGTATGCGATGTATGCGTCCTCACGAGTGTCGGAACGCATGATTGCTTGGGCCCTTTTGTCGAACTCCAGCACGCGGTCGTGGTAGGCGGGGTCGGTGTACCAGGTGAGAATATTTCTTTCATACAGCCAACGTCAGTCTCTTGGCAAGTCACAGGTAGTAGCCTTAGTAAGAGAAAGTAAACTCACAGCCAGATCTCTACCTCCTTCATCCCAAAAGCCGTTTCGACTGCCCTCGCCCTCTTCCCCTCCTCCGCCGCCCTGCCTTCTCCCGTTGGCGTATGCCACTCAATGGTGAATATACTCCTCTCGCTACCCTCTACCGTATCTAATAGCTCCTTATGCAAGTCCACCATTCGGCCAAAGTTTCCTGAATTGATTCCCTTTAACCCTGTTTGACTGAACCGCTTATACTCTCCTTTAGGACACATCCAGCTTAGATGATCGCTATGGTCCTCGAAACTTGACGGGCCGTGCTGATGATATAGGGGTTCCAAATCGATGATTGGCTGGAAACTCTTCTGCAATTCCGGCCCAGTCCCGAAGTACTGTGGTGCAACCATCAGCACTTGGCCACCAAAGTCTGGGTTGTGCATTGCCATGAAGTGGCCCGAGGAAGTGTGGCCATCAGTAGCAGAGGAGACGACGGACTCTAGAGTCGAGCACACTTCGACTGCGCGAGAGGGCGGAAAGAATACGACGCCGATCTGACGCACACCAGGTGGTGAGGGGTGAATCAGGGAGAGCGGGTATGTACGCAGCTTTATTGAAGTAACGAGGCCGAAGAATTGGCCTGCGCCTCGGAGAGCCCATAGAAGGTCTGGGTTGTCTGATTCAGAAACAGTGGTTAGATTGGTAGATTTGCTGGTGCAGGTAATCAGACGGGCTGAGAGGAGGTTCTCGCATGCCCAGCCGATCAAAGGGGAGTAGGAGGATATTCCGCCGCCGATGATGTAGGGGATGACACCTACTGTATTGCCGTTCGCAACAGCTGTGAAGGTTGAGGTTAATGTCTCAACCGGACTTGCCGTTCAGGGTGTGGAGAGCAATGAGAAAGAGGATGGAGGGAAGCGTACCCGTGAACTGCCCCTCCTTACTAAGTGCAATCTGTAGTTCCTTCATCAATACTCCTCCACATACTGTGACAGTTCGCTGGTCGGGATCGATGTCAAGTTTCTTGTACTTGGACAGATCGATAATGACGCCATTCTCGACCGTAGACCACTCGCTGTGCCCGCCTGTTGCTGGAACGAAGGGGATGTTGGCTTTCCGAGCTGCCTTGACCTTAAACCCACACATATGAGGTCAGCTGGAAGTGGAGCATAGATATGGAGGGTAGGAGGTGCTTTTACCACCGCAAGGACGCCATTCTCATCAGTTGGCTGAACAATAGCAGCAGGTGTTTTCCGATCAATATTTGTCCATCGGACATGGGCGGAAGAGAAATGCTCATTGTCTGGTGTCAAGACAGCTGTGTCAGCTGACAGGTCATTGCGCAAACTGTCAATGAAATGCATGGTAGGGGCTTCTAGAGAGCGAAAATAAAGTTCGGGATGACAGGGCAGAAATTGTGGAGAGGCGAGTTTCAGTATGGGATGTGGTTGCACGGGGAAGGCAAGCCTCTCCTTGCTAAATGTTGAGCTGAGGCAATGCTCTGGGCCGTGACATGTAATGCTTGACGTGGTGTCGCATGTCTTGGTTCACTACTCGCAGAAAAGCAGAAAATAGGAACAGCCAATGTGGCAGCCTTTGCTCTAGATTCACGACAATTACTCTCCCATTGTGATTGCATATGCATTGGTCGAATGTTTCCGGTTCACATGGCTTTTGCATGTGCCAATGCTGACGCGCATACTGGTATCATGAGATTTGTACAATTACCGGAGGAGAACCGCAAAGGAAGCGGACCGTGACTGCCTAAAGCGGCACCTAGCTTAGGTCAGCCGTTTGTGACCAATCAGAGCCGATCACGGACTCCACCCCGTGAGCCTAGCTATATGGGCTGGCCAAGGTTGTCAACGTCGGCTATGGAGGGAGGAAGAGAGACAGCGTGAGACACAGTGAGGGATATCCTTGAGGTTGATCTTGAGGACGAGAATAGACCTGCATTGGTGCGGATCGAAGCGGATCAAGCGAATGCATATTAGAGGAGACGCTATGTGGATTAGCTTTCTACACCGAGTGCTGGCATGCAGTAGCTTCATGCAAGTATTGCCTCGCGACTGTTCGGGTCGTTTATTGATTAACGCGCTTACTGGAGCACCAACATTTCAATCCTACTCCCTCCAACCATTTCTCTTTCCACATCCTCATAGTGGCGCCATGCATACTTCTACTGATCCTCGAGGACCAGGTTCAAACCTTCACACTCTTCGCCCAGCCCCACTGCTGACATACTTTCTCCCCCACCCTCAGTACTCTGTTCCCCGGCCGCTAAGCAGCCGCCAGCAGTCTCAGCCGTTATGATGAATGATGAATGCAGACGTGAAACGTGAGCATGCCGGTGACTTACCTTATCTCTTTCTCCAGGTTCCGGCCTACTAAGCCGCATCACTATGGCGACTTCCCGGCTTCTTCATCTCTTCAAAGAAGCTTCGATTCTCCATCCGAAGCTGATTCACCTTGAAATCACATAAGCAATGGCAGTCGGGGAAGGCGTGTTTGCTCAATATCAAAAGCCGGTCCTGGTTGGCGTTGGTTTGGCATTGACAATTCTCCCAATAATCGTTGTTGCTCTTCGATTCTGGGTAAGACATCGGTCTCCTGCAGGATTTGGCTACGATGACTGGTGCATTCTCTTCGCCCTGGTGAGCACACTCACATGTAACCGAGAAGCATTCTACTAAATCATATGCAGGTGCTCTGCACAGGAGGCGGCATTGTTGAGATCCTATGTACGACCCTCAGCTTTACGGCTTATGCTTTCGCAAGCATAGGTGACAAAGTACTCAGAGGCACGCATGCTAACGCAATGTAGTGGCAGAAATCGGAGGCATGGGCGCTCATCAACGCCTGACTCCTGGTGGAGAACTCCTTCACTACAGAGAGCTTACAAATTACGAAAAGGTAGGACCATAGAGAAAGCATTTGTGTAGCTTCGTAGGCTTGGAAGCTACCTGTATTCCAAATGATGAACGCTATCTGACATATGTTCTTAGTGCCGGTATGCTCTCGAGCTGCTTACGACACTCAACCTCGGGGTCATCAAGATATCCATTCTTCTGTTTTATCGCAGGCTATTCTCCATCAAGCCGTTCAAGATTGCCGTCGCAATAATGATGGGCGTCGTGGCTGCTTGGACAATCGCTTTCGAGTCTGCCATGGCAGCCCAGTGCACGCCTGTACACCTTTTCTGGGACTTATTTGAAATCGATTACACACCATATTGCATGAACGTGCAGATGATGTACCAAGCACTGGCATACTCGGACCTGATCTTGGACGTAGTGGTCCTCGCTTTCCCCATCCCTATGATTGTATCCTTGAGATTGCCTTGGAAGAAGAAGATACAGATCCTAGACATCCTCTTGCTTGGCTCAGTGTACGTTGAGTCTTATATCCTAAGTGCATTCCGGAGCTAAAATTATAGATAGGGTACTTGCTTCTGGGATCGGGCGACTTGTCTCATTTTTGCAAACAGTGGAATACACAAATCACAACCCAGAGAAGTATTTCAAAGACACGCTATGTATGTATCACCTCCGCGCGAAAACAAAGGAATCTTGGTGCTAACAGTGTATGTTCGTAGGGTATACCGCTGGACCATTATTCTGGCTATTCGCTGAAAATTCGATTGCCATAGTCGGCGCATGTCTACCAACCTTAGCCGCTCTTTGGCAAAAGAATTCGCCTAAGTCGTCACGTGGCTCAAAGAACAGTTCGTACTTCATGAACTCTTGGGCTGAACGGAAGCCCAAGGCATATGAGACTATAGAAGAGCCTTACTTGAAAGGAGGTACTGCTGAAGAAGCTTCAATTCGGCGTCTGGTCGCACTAGGGCCGTCCACGGACATTCGCGCCAACAATGTTTCTATTCAGGACCGGCCGCACCCGCAGGAAGGGATCCAAGTAAACACCACCCTGGAGAAGGCCACTAAAGTGCAGATCTAAACATATTGAAAAATTGAACGGACATTGTAACAGCCTGTTCGTCCTTTAAGGTTCGAAGAGCAAACTATTACAATTTCTATGAAGGATTATGCGCTTCTCCAGTTTCATGTCTTGTTCGAAGTTTTGTGACTTCGCACTCACGAATGATCTTCCTCTCGGATATATCTGAAACAAGCAAGCATACTTCCTGTGGCTGACTATGCAGGGAACTTCTCAATCGAAGATTCCAAAAAACCTTAAAGACCGCTTGCGTTTAACAGGTGATCGACATTGTGCACTAGAGTCCACTAACGCAGGCCAATGACCAGTCCAATCAGGAGCTCTTTACTACTGCTTACCAAGTTAAGCCTCGTTGATTTTCTGCCTGATACTGCGCCGACTATTCAGCCTAGTCGGACCCAGGCAAGCACTTGCATCATCTTCGGCGCATTGATCAGGATGCTAGCAGTAGTGCCTTTTCTTCATGCTTCGTTAGCCTGGAGATCGCTCTGCTATCGTGCAAGAAACCTTGAGGTCTCCTTTGCGGCACTGCACCCAAAACTTCAGCAAGCACCGAATCTGACCTCAGAGTTTCCATCCTTTTCACAGGCAAAATGCTTCGCCACCCCCGTCTCGACCACAGCACGTCTAGGCTTCGCCTAGCATTTCGCCTGTACACCACCTATTGCCGACCCCTCACTCGCTCATTAGCTGCCCCTCACGACATCTCGCCATCAGCCCGCCGAACCTTCTCCACTTCCACCGCACTCCGCACGACCCAACAAGACGACTCCGAGGATTTCTGGGCCGTGCCTGCCTCGGACATCACATTTTGGAACGCATACGTCTCGACTCGGCCAAACTACTCTAAGGACTTCTACGATATCATCTACAACCACCATGCCGCCCACTCTGCCACATCATCTCCAGAGCAGTCCTCATCCCCCACAACCTCACCTAAGAAGATTTGGTCCGTTGCCCACGACGTGGGTTGTGGGGCCGGCCAAGTCGCCGCTGAGCTGACATCTCAATTTACCTCCATCATCGCCTCGGATAACATAGCGGCGCACCTCGACGTCGCCAGATCCCGCCTCTCGAAACAAGACGGTCGTATCACATACACGCACTCCAAAGGCGAAGACCTCGCAAACCACCATGGCGGCAACAAAGCAGACCTCATCGCGGCTGCCGAAGCAATCGTACTTATGGACCAGACTGCCGCTCTCTCCTCCTTCGCCCGCGTCCTGAAATCTGGAGGAACATTAGCATGCTGGTTCTACGGTGGTCCGACATTCACGTCCTCACCTGGACTAGACCGCGCGCGTTGCCAGGAACTTCTCAACCGCATCATGGTGACGTCTTGGCGCAAAGTAATCCGCGGTAGCCCCGAGAAACGCATGCGTGGCTTCAAACGCTGCGCTGACCAAATGGCTTCCTGGCTCGACTATCTCTCTTTCTCGCCCTCCATTTGGTCGCACGTGGAGCGGCACAAGTGGAACACTTCGCACGGCACACTCGCCTTTTTCGGCGAGGAGGCGTGTGGGTTTCCTGTCAACCCGGCTAATAATGTGAGCAGCGCCGACCAGCTAGTGGAGAAGGAGGTCGATGAGACGTTCTGGAGAAACGAGTGGGACATTGAAGGGCTCAAGGAGTATTTTGAAGTCTTGTTCCCTGGATTCCGAAAGGTTGTCAATGAAGAGGCGGCAAAGGAGGTGGCGCGCCTATTCAGCGAACTCGAGCAGGAGATGGGCGGCACGGGTAGGAAAAGAGGGATTACGTGGCCTGCTAGCTTGGTCGTTGCAACGAGAAAGTGACATTGGGGTGAACGTTTAATTAAGAGACAAGAATGCCAGAAACAGAAAAGCATCCCGTGAATCAAGAAGGTGCTAATTTGGACCGAAGAGGGGAAGCTTCGAGGGCATCGGTTGCTAAAAGGCTTGGCGAATATTGCATACTCCTGCAGTCAAAGTCATTAGCTGTAAATCTTACCGACGCAAAATTGTCGGTTGGCTTGTAGATAGCCTATCCAATGTAGCCTTTGGCATGAAGCAGATGGAAAGAACACGCTGACCCATGATTCGTAGCACTTCATGATTATGTTCTTCTGTCTTCTTACCAGGGAAGATTCTCTCCAAATTTGAAAACTCGCACTGATCTTGGAATCATTCTCGCTTTTCATCCAGATGCACGCACGAATGACATCTCCCTTTGGAAAATCGTTTCCTTCCATAGTCGCTTCACTTTTGCTTTGACACAAGGGAAAAGGAAGCGATGATCATCAGATCAAACATCCACAAAAAGAACTGGTACGCACATTCACCTGAGTACATTCAACTGTCAAGACTTCAGGCAGAAACACATTCCCAGAGAGAGAACTTGAAAACTGAAGGACATACACAGATTCCTTGGAATGCCAGTTCAATCAATCAATCACTGAAACATACAAAGAATTCTTGCAGACAATCACGGTAAATAGCAAAGTTCGGATAAGGCTATCTCCATAACACCGTATATCAGAAGTTGCTAGTCACATACTGATCTGCTAACTTCTGGATTCTGGCATGTTAACGTAGCAGATGCCTCAGATGTTGAGACCCTGTTTTGTAGTTCTAGAGCAGGGGTGAAGTTAGATCTCGAGAGAAGAAGTTATCTCTTAACAATGACAGGTACGCTGCGATAATTGATGGATGCAAAGGACAAGAGGCCAAGCGAGTAAACTGTCACTGGTCTCAAATAGGACTTTCTTGTCTTTCTATCATCGTAGATCAAGCTTCTTGATGAAGGAAATGTAACTAGTAGCCAAAAAGTTCAGAGGCATATTGCGAAGGACGTTGTCCCTTGACCGAACAATATACTTCCGCTCAATTTAATGTGGAGAGACTAGAGACATGGATTAGAAGATTCTTGCACAGATGTGTGCCGCTGAACTGAGATCTTAGGGGTTTCTTCCAGCTTTGTATGGTCATCCAGTTAGTGATACGAGTCCTCTTCGAAAGATACTTATCTTATCAGCGTAATTTATTGAAAGCTTACACTTAGTGCTAGTCCGCATACGGTAAATTCTGAACGCGACCTGATCCGACGTCTCGCGATTTTCTTTGCGCCCAACGTACATTCGCAACTACTCACCTTTAACCACCCTTCCTCTTGAACATTAGCCCACGATGGCGGAGGAGGTCAAAATCGACAAAGAGCTCTTTCACAGTCGCCTCACCCAGCTTGTCTCAACATGGAAGAATGACAAGCGATCCTCTACCGACGCGCTGTTCGGCGGAGCAAGCTCAATAGTGATTTTACTTGGAAAGAATGAAGAGACACCCACATACCATAAGAGCAACGCTCTACATGTGAGACTGCCTTGAGCACATCCTTCAGGTTTTGAAAGCTAATGAGCTACAGTCATGGCTCCTTGGCTACGAGTTTCCTGCGACTCTGATGGTCTTCACCCCAGAATCGCTTCATGTTGTGACTACCGCGAAGAAAGGTAGGATGAGTCATAGCAACATATCGCCCGAAGTGTGGCTGAGAGCGAAACATAGCGAAACACTTGGAAGCCTTGAAAGGCGGCAAGGTCCACCTTGATGTCTTAGTCCGGGGCAAAGATACGGAAGAGAATGCAAAGCAATTTGAGAAATGTCTGGACGCCATCAAAGCAGCAGGAGTATGCCTCACGATGTGTATGAGGAGTTGGTACTGAGGTCTTCGTAGAAAAAAGTCGGCACGCTTCCCAAAGACAACGCTACCGGGCCTTTCGCGGAAGAATGGAAGAAAGCTTTTGGAGACATATCGAAAGAGGTAGAAGAAGTGGACATCTCTACGGCTTTGTCTGCAGCAGCGTTCTCTGCCAAGGATGAGACTGAGCTGGTAGGTGCAAAGAGCTCCAGAAGGACAAATTGGACTGACCATAGATAGCGCTCTATGCGCAACGCTTCCCGAGCATGCACGGGCATGTTGACAGAATATTTTGTGGAGGAGATGTCTTCGATATTAGATGAGGAGAAGAAGGTCACGCACAAGAGCCTTGGTGACAAGATCGATGGGAAACTCGACAATCCAAAGTTCTTCAAAAATCTCAAGACTAAGCTACCAAGTGACTTTGATAGCGGCCAGCTCGACTGGGCATATGGTCCTACGATACAAAGTGGAGGTCATTACGATCTGAAGCTGTCCGCGCAGTCGGATGACAATAATCTCCACGCAGGAATCATCATTGCTGGACTTGGCTTGAGGTACAAAAGTTATGCTTCGATGGTGGCGCGGACTTTCATGGTTGATCCGAACACCTCTCAAGAGCAAAATTACAAGCTGCTTAGCTCGATACAAGATATGCTGATACGGGAAGCGAGAGAAGGCGTTGTCATCAAGGACCTCTACAACAAGGCAATCTCTATGATCAAAAGCAAGAAGCCAGACTTGGAGAAGCATTTCCTGAAGAATATTGGTGGAGGCGTGGGTTTCGAAACTAGAGACCCTACGCTGCTCATAAATGCACGAAATACGAGGCAACTAAAAGATGGCATGACACTAACGCTCTCCCCTGGGTTTACAGATATAACAAATCCAAGTCCCCAGGACAAAAATAGCAAGACCTATAGCTTGTTCCTATGTGATACTGTGAGGGTTCTCGGCAAGCAGGATGATGCAGCTAACTTCACCAATGGTGCTTCCACCGAGATCGGCACCGTCTCATTCTATTTCAAGGATGAAGAGGAAGAGGAAGCGCCTAAGGAGAAATCAAAGAAGAAAGATCCTAGAGTGGGTGCCGTAGCGTCCAACAACATTGTCAAGACGAAACTACGAGACAACAGAGGCAAGCAGACAGACGATGGTGCCGAGGCTCGGCGGCGTGAGCACCAGAAAGAACTCTCGGAGAAGAAGCAGCGGGAGGGCATGGCTAATTATAGCGAAGCTACTGGTGATGCCAACGGCGTTCAGCAGAAGAAATTCAAGAAGTTCGAATCCTACAAACGAGACAACCAGCTGCCCTCTAAAGTGGCTGATTTGGCCATTGTTGTTGACGAGAAGGCTTCGACAATTGTATTGCCAATCATGGGCAGACCGGTACCTTTCCACATCAACACTGTCAAAAATGCTAGCAACAGCACGGAAGGCGAGTTCGCCTACCTACGGATTAATTTTCTCTCTCCCGGTCAAGGCGTAGGCCGTAAAGATGATCAACCATTTGAAGACCCCCAGGCGCACTTCGTACGGAGTCTTACCTTCAGATCGATAGACGCCAATCGGATGTCGGACATTGCTGAAAGAATCACGAACCTCAGAAAAGCAGCTGTCCGTCGTGAGCAAGAAAAGAAGGAGCTTGAGGATGTCGTGGAGCAAGATCAGCTTAAAGAGCTGCGGCGTAAGTTGCATGTAGCGCTTGATTGACGTTTAGCTAACCATAAACAGACGCCAGGCCACAACATCTCGACAACTGCTTCGTTCGCCCGGGCTTAGAAGGCAAGCGTATTTCTGGCGAAGTTCAAATCCAAGCCAATGGTCTGAGATATCATGATGCTCGCGGTCAACGAGTCGACGTCCTTTTCAGCAACATCAAACATCTCTTCTTCCAGCCATGTACGCACGAACTCATAGTCATTATCCACGTCCACCTCAAAGACCCCATAATGATCGGCAAGAAGAAAGCCAAAGATGTGCAATTCTACCGCGAAGCAACTGACATGGCTTTCGACGAAACTGGCAATCGCAAGCGAAAACACCGCTACGGCGACGAAGAAGAATTCGAACAAGAACAAGAAGAGCGCCGACGCCGCGCCCTCCTCGACAAGGAATTTAAAGCCTTCGCCGAGAAGATCCAGCAAGCGTCCCCAGACACAGGCACCGACATCCCCTTCCGCGAACTCGGTTTCAACGGCGTGCCCAACCGCTCAAACGTGCTCATGCAGCCAACGCAAGACTGCCTCGTCCAGCTAACCGAGCCCCCGTTCACAGTCATAACCCTCGACGAAATCGAGATCGTCCACCTCGAGCGCGTGCAATTTGGCCTCAAGAACTTCGACATGGTCTTCGTCTTCAAAGACTTCCACCGCCCCCCCGCCCACATCAACACCGTCCCTGTCGAATCCCTCGAGACCGTAAAAGACTGGCTCGACAGCGTCGATATCTCCTACTCCGAGGGCCCGCTCAACCTCAACTGGTCGACGATCATGAAAACAGTAACGGCAGACCCGCACCAGTTCTTCAAGGACGGCGGGTGGAGTTTCCTTACCATGGAGAGCGATGATGAGGAAGATGAGGAAGAGGATGAGGAGAGCGCGTTTGAGGTCAGTGGGAGTGATTTTGGGGGTAGTGAGGAGAGTAGTGCGGATAGCGAGTTTGATGATGATGCGAGTGCTGATGAGGGGGAGGGGAGTGACGAGGATGAGAGTGGGGAGGATTGGGATGAGTTGGAGCGGAAGGCGAAGAAGAAGGATAGGGAGGGCGGGTTGGAGGATGAGGAGAAGACTAAGAAGAAGAAGAGGTAGGTGCGTTCGTGTGAGCAAGGGTGATTGAGATTCTTTTGCATCTTCTGATGAAGGGGAAACTCGGCGAAAAGGCAGATTGAATATATGGCAAAAAGATACCATTTGCGACAGCAGTATCGATTGCAAAATCTAGCAGTCAGGTTATACTCCCCGTCTACAGTTTCGTTTTGCTTCATACATAGCGAGCCTCCAATATTGAATGTGCCAAAGTCTTCCAACATACGAAAAGCAAGCGATGCAAAAATCCCACCAAAAGACGCAGCAAACAGCGCTCAACAATGCCATCAAAACATACTCACAGCAAAACGAAACTCTCAACGAAAAGCTCATTTCCCTACACTTAAAGTCACCCTCACCACCACCCATCATCTCCTCCCCCTCCCCACCTCATCAGCAAAAACCCACATCCCCCCTCTCAGCGCCTCCGCCCTTCGCTCCTCCACCTTCTGCCTCTCCATAATCCGCGCCTCCTCCCTGAGCACCTCATTCTCCTGCGTGCTCGGAAAATCCGTGTCCCAAAAGCCCGGGGGCTCAGGGGGCTTGCTGAACGTCTGTCTATGTTTGCCAAACCGATCCTTGAACGCCTGCGTTCGTGCTTTGGTCAGAAGCTCTTGTTTCTCGGCGGGAGAGGCGCTGGATAGGGTGGAGTGGTAGGAGCGGCCGAGGTAGGACTTGAGTAGCGCCTCGTCGGAGGAGGCGGAGTCGTTCTTGGGCGTGGTTGAAGTGCCAGTGGTGGTGGTGGTGGTGGTGGGGAGAGGGGAGGCAAAGCCGCTGGCGGAGATGAATTTCGCGAGGTCTTTGCAGCGTTGGCAGAATGGATCTGTGCAGCCGCCACGGGCTTTTTTTTCGTCGTGGCGGCGGAGCGATTCGTGGTAGGCGTAGTTGCTATGGTTGGGGTTTAGTTTGAAGTCTTCCATTGTGAGGCGATGGAGGGGACGAGCGCGGAGGGGTCCGTCGTCGGGTTGGGGATCGTCTTGTTGGTCGGTGGTTGGTGTGGATTTTCGAGGGCGAGATTGCGGGTTGCGGTGTTTGGATGGGAGAGGTTGGGCTGATTTGCTGATTGAATCTACTCGTGTTGCGGATCTGGTAGCTGGGACTGTCTGGGGTGTGAGGAAGAAATTTTCCTTCAGAGGAAGTAAAGATATCATGGTAGGTGTGGCGTTAGCGGCTGTGTTCTCCTTCTTCCTTTTGATGTGGCTTTTCTGAGCCAAAGGTGCCTTCTCAGGTGATGGATTGTTCAGAAGCTGGCCAAGTCGATCATGGGTTTTTGGCGATTTGGACGTCCTCTTCCGGGGCATTGCTGCATTCTTAGCACCAGCTCTAGCAACGGCCACCGGTGCTGTGTTAGCTGACTTTGGCATTGCGGTTTCTTCTCCATCTTCGGCCAGAAAGGGGACTGCAGCTGCTCCGTGGTCAGAGCGGCTTGACGGAGGCTGCCGCTTTTCACTGGTCAAGCAATCTCCTGTCCTAGGTAATGGTCTGTTGCCACGTATCGCCGGAGAACGTGAAGGATCTGGGTAGTGTGAACGTCGTCCAGGCCTGTGGTTCTTACTGTTTGGAGTGTGAGGTGATGCAGCGTTGCCTGATTTGGCCAACGACCTTTTGGCATGCACACGCTCATTGTAAGCGTGTTGTTGAGCTAACTGAGCTTGCTTCCGCGCTCGTCTAAGGCGCTCGTCCTCATCAGCAGAGTCAGTATCCGTCGGCATTCCATTCTCATCGACTGAATGTGACGCTTGGTGCATGGGGCCTGGGAGAGCTGTTCGATTGGTGATGGCCTCCTCAATGGCTCTAGTGTCCTCATCCTGTGTCTCTTCGTCGGCATTCATTGACGAAGTTCTTATGGCCTCTTCCATTCGTTGACGTTTTCGTGGAGTGTACAGTGTTCCGCCAACCTCATCAAGATCCAGGCTATCACCCGTATGATGCTGATGATTGACAAATTTAGATGGCTGCAGGGGGCTACTTGAAAGAACCTCTGCTTTCAGACGATCTGTGTCTTTACGATCGTCTGGCTTGGACGGATCTTGATGGATATTGAATGGCGCCCGTTCCTCCTTTGCAGTCCTCTTTCGCTTCAAGGTACGCTCAGAAACCACGACAGGTGAAGAACCGCCAGTATTCCTCGCTTGGTCAAGAACGAGGTCGGAGGGAGCATCCGTATCCTTGGTATCGATATGTGGCTCGATCTCTTGCCTCGTCTTCGGATCATCGCATGTTTCTGCAAGATCGTCCAAGCCTGCTTCCTGCTCTCTCCTGATCACTGACTGCGTGGTTTGAAGGCCATTTGATGGTGGGTCTTCCTCAGTTGGAACATCTTTTGCCGTCCGCGCTACCTCCCGATGAGAGGAAGTGGGCCGTGAAGAGCCGCTATACTCTGAGGAAGCAGTTGCGTAGCCTGGAGGCATTGGACAGCCCGAGGATTGCTGCTCCACCGTCGGCTCTGATTGTTCAGGCGTGCGCATACCTTTGTTCGAAGTACGCCGACGTGGATGCCGTGCGATCCATTTGCGGTAATATGTATTCCATTCACGCTGCATTTCCTTGTACTCTCGTAGTCGTGTTTCCAGAAGCTCCTTCGCTCCGCGCACCCTCCCAAAGTCCTTTCTGCAGAGTTCATATTCCGCTTCGACTTTTCTGAGCCTTTCGAGCAATGCGTTATCAGGTGCAATCTTCTCTCCTGTATCGGCATCCAATCGCTGGTCATGACGTGCGGTGTCTCTCCGATTATGACCCTCAAGCTCGTTCAATCTGACATTCAATGCCTCTATTTGGTCTCTGTAACTTTCTCGTTCGGCATCAAAAGCAGCTTGGTCTGGTCATACGTTAGCTATCAGCTAAGAGGGCCAGAGACACATTGATCATACGGGATTCCCACTGCTGTGCGAATGCTTCTTTGGTATCGTTGACATGTTCCTCAACAGAAGCCTGTATGGCTCTGTTGAGGCTCTCCAGAGCTTCCATGTATATATCAAAGGTCCATCATTATCATCACCGCCACAATTTGCGCTTAAAAGCCAAAGTAAACGACACGGGGACGCGACTTGCACCCGCGGCGATAAGGAGCATCGCAATCTAATGTCCGCATTCATGCTTGGCATGCCAATCAGACCATTACCACTTCACCGCAATCGTGCGCTTCTGGTGCGCTCAGGTCGTAGGCGTTGCTTAGCATGGGAAAGCGGAGTCACGAGGATTTCAAAGCAGAAAATGTGCAAGAACGTGATGTCAAGCGTCAAAAGCCGAATCGAGCGGATAGATTCTCGATACTGAGCGATGAGCTCCTTCTCCGGATACTCTGCTTCTTGCCTAGGTCGGATCTAGTGCTCTGCGAAAGACTATCTCGGCGATTGCAGACACTAGCATCTGACAATCAAGTGTGGAGGTCTCTTTACCGTGACCGATTCGTGAAGACCCGAGCAGAGAGATGGCCCCAGTCACACCGCTACAACTGCGCAATCACCGGTCGCCACAATCACGAACCAAGATGTCGTTCGATCCACGATGAGAGCATGTCAGAGCGGCGGTTTCGGAACGAGAAATCCTTGGCCGCAGCAAGGTTGACAACCTGGAAGAAACGATACCGATTGCAGCATAATTGGGCAAGAGGCAGCGCTCGGATTAAAGAAACAGAGGTCGCAGAGCATGCATCAACCCCTCCTCTTCTGGTGCGCTTACACGAGGGTTTGGTAATCATTGTGGATGAAGATCGTGGGCTAAGGGCTTGGTCGATAAAAGATGAAGAAGGTCTTGTTGCGACTCAAGCTTCGCGTGATGAGGCTGCATACCAAGTTGCAGCTCCAACCGCCCTAGCTATCGATGTCAATGCTCAGAGTATAGGGGACTTGATGATCATTGTCGGTTACGCCGACGGAAGGTTCTCCGCTTACTGCCTGAGAAAGCAAGACCGTAGATTCATCCACCAATACACCCACTCGGGACCGCTCACAGGACCAGTATCAGCAATAGCTTATTCCTCTCCATATCTTCTGACAACTACTATTGAGTCAAGGCTGGAGCTTTACGCATTCCCCCAAAGTCTCACAGACATGAAGCCGCCAACTCTACTATCGTCTCTTAAATCACACACGGCATATTCGCCAAATGCTATCGCTATCAAGACGACTGACTCGTGCATTACTGCATCGATTGCTTTTGCAATGCCTGGGTACGTACCCGACTGGACTATTGCGATACAGGAACTACGACTGGACACCACCGGGACCATGCTAAGCTCTCGACTTGCTTCAGCAGCAAATGCGTCACGCGCCTTCGGCGATCGACTTGCGCTACCTCACCCTGGCTCCAGTCGACCATCATCTATATCATACAACCACCCCTATCTACTAACAGCTAATCGCGACAATACCATGTCTATCTACATTGTGACGTCTACCCCAAACAAGTTGATGATCAGCTCAGGAGTCGTATTATGGGGCCATACTTCAGCCATCTCAGGTGCGCATGTGGGTGATCGAGGGAAGGCGGTCTCTATCAGCACTAGAGGTAACGATATCAGAGTTTGGGAACTTGAGGGTCGAGGTAGTTCAAGATCCTCCAGGACAGAATTGCCCGTCTTGGATAGCAGCGTGCGAGTGCAGCCTGAGGTGAATGAGATGGATAGAGTGAAGGTTTTGCCTCCATATCCGAACTTCACAGAGTCCGGAAGTGACACATCTAATGGGTGGGTCGCCTTCGATGAAGAAAAGGTTGTTCTTCTACGGGAGAAAGAGCATGGTGCCCAAGCAGTAGTTGTGTATGACTTTACGTAGCGATCATGATTGGTTATCTCAAAAGAATAAAAAGCTGACAAGAGAAATGTCAAAGAAACGCAATGTTGACAGACTGAAGAACCGGACCATATTGCCGGTACGGACCCTGTTTGGCTGTTTGGGCGCTCATGCAGACGTTAGTACCTGCCTCCACGCTCGATTCACACTCCACATATGCACACTTAATGCACTTAATGCACACTTATGCCCAGTGACGTAGCGTGTTTATGGCCAAGGTTCTAAGCGAACCTTCTTTCGGCCTAGCTCTCCGATTTAGATGAATCCCCACGAAAGCCCTTCAACGGTCTGTCGTTCAAACCTTTCTTCTTCTTCGTACAACCTCACTTGAATTTGACCTGAGACCTACTTCATTTTGCATTGAGAAATCATTGTTCTTCTTCAGCTATCTGAAGTCGCTCTTTCTTGGAGGCTGTAAGCAATTGGATCCGAACTTATTGGTACTTCTCGACTGGCTCGAACCGTGTTTTGTCACTTCATCCTCACACCTCACCTGAGCCTACAACACCGCACAACAAGAGCCCAAAAGCCATCATGGACTTCCAACAGCCTGGTGGCCGCGGTTGTTATAATTGTGAGTATTGATCGCTCGCATTACCATGTTTACATCCCATCATTTTGCGAAATACGTGGACCGAGGCACATATGCGCCGTCGTACAACTTCCCCCCAAAGTCACTTCTCAAGACACATTGAACATACTCAACAACCGGGAGCTTTCCCATCCTACTATTCAATGAATTCTATGTCTTCAAGCACTCGAAAAACTTTCACTCTCCCCATCTCCTCATGTCCGTCATCTCCTTTCGGCCGCTCGCTGACTCGATTCGCACAGGCGGAGATGCCTCTCACCAAGCTCGCGATTGCCCCAAGCGAGGGACACCAACCTGCTACAATTGCGGTGAAGAAGGGCACGTGAGCCGTGAATGCACTTCTCCGCAGAAAGAGAAGTCATGTTATCGCTGCGGCGAGACCGGACATATATCTCGCGAATGCCCCCAGAGTGGGGGGATGTCAGGCGGAAGTGGAGGTGGAGGCGGTTTCGGTGGTGGCTACAGCGGCGGAGGCGGTGGCGGAGGACAAGAATGTTACAAGTGCGGGAAAATTGGCCACATCGCACGGAATTGTGACCAAGGCGGCGGGTATGGTGGAGGTGGATACGGTGGAGGTGGATATGGAGGTGGTGGTGGAATGGGCAGGGGCGGCGGCGGTGGCTCCCAAGGCACATGCTATTCCTGCGGCGGATACGGACACATGTCTAGGGACTGTACTCAGGGTCAAAAATGTTACAATTGTGAGTCTATGTCAGGATCATTCCTTCACACTCATCTAACCATAGGCAGGCGGTGAGGTAGGACATTTGTCCCGTGAGTGCCCGGCAGAAATCTCATCAGAACGAACTTGCTACAAATGCAAGCAGCCTGGCCACGTCCAGGCAGCCTGCCCTAACTAATCATGACGCCTTCACCTTTCGGCGTACTCTATCGGTTTTAGCTGGAGCTCTCTTGGAATGACAGTCGAGATTCGCATTACATGAGCAACGCTTCATGATCAATGCGTTGGGTATGGTTCAGGATCACGCAACAGCGCCGGGATTTTGACAGCACTACATCATTTGATACCCACGGCATCGAGAGCTCGGAGATTCGGCGGGCGAACTAAGAACAGAAGGTGCGACACGAACGGGGGACGATCACGACGATATTTTACAGAATGAAAAGTTTTTACAGACGGCTTGCATAGCGAAACACTTCTTTTTTGGTGATACAGGATAGCTAGCAAGGTAGATGGTGAGAGCTCTACTGAAGTCTTGACGGTCGGTAAAAGGCAATGCATTGATGATAACGCGTGTGCATAGAGGGGTTACAATTAAATAACAGACATTACTAGCGAATCATCACATCACAGAATGTTCCTCAAGCATGCTTGGACTGATAGCATCCTGATCGCAGTCCGCCACAGCCTCCTTCCTCATTCATCTGTACTTAATACCATACGCACGTCTACATTGCTAACAACATTTCAGTGTCCCCGTCACGCTCGCACGCGCAACTACCAAACATCACTGCCTTCACCCTGCCAAGCTTCCAGGATCCATGAGCGTCAAGATGAAAACAGCTACCGCAAGACAATTGGCGAAGCTCTAACGCCAATTCTCCCACTCTATACCTTCTCATCCAACCCCCCTGAAAGTCAGCAGCGTCCACATTCCAACTCCCACATGCGACCAACTAACTCTGACCCAGTCCCTCCCTTTGCACACCAGGCCAGGCATGATATCATTCATCATGATCAGGGCCACCAAATGACCCTAAGTGTAAGACAAGTGGCCTTGTTGTTAAAAGCCACCCTGGGCAATCCCGCCCTTTCATCCCACACAAACACCATCAACCCAACCCCCAACCCAACCTCTCAAAACGGCACCTTTACGAGAAAAAACCTGCACCATATTATTACCACAGGATTCCTCTCCCCCCCCTCCCCCCCCTCCCTCAAACGAGCTTCACATCCGTCCATCCGTCGTCGGAGTCGCCGGTAGCTGGGGGATCCCTTACAAACCAGATCTCAATGGACCTCAAGCCTCGCTGGCCCATGCACGAGAAGAATGTTGCCGGATGGGATGTCGCGAGGAATGCGGGGCGGGTATTGGGGTACGGTAGAGGCGGTGTTGGATGAAGGTTTAGATAGAGATACGTAGGTTCTGGGATTGGGAGGTAGGTATGAGCTAGAATGGGGGGGAGGGAGGGGGAAAGGGGGTTGCGTGTGAGATGTAGCGGAGGAAAAGTTAAGCTTTTGAATGTTCTTTGGACTGGAGATTCTTTATCTTTATTTTTTGTTGAGGCTACCTAGTTGAAGGTGCTTGGGGATTGGAATGAGGTGGAGGGCAGGGTAAGATGCTGGGTGTGGGTGAGGAGCCGCTGCTTTAAAAATTATTGTTGGGGGGGAGGTGGAAGTGGGTTGGGAAGTACTAGAAGAGGGTGGAGGGGGAAAGGAGGTTTCAGCTCCAGAGCCTCGGGGTGGAGTTCATGGAGGAAGAAACTGGGATTAATGGGGTTTGAAGAAATAGGGTCATGTTGATAGGGTCGAGGCTCGGGAATCACTCCACACAAAGCTCGTAAGACGAAGATAGCGAGATATCCGGCGACCAGCAGAAAGAATCAGCGCCACGAAGACGAATAATGGGATCTAGGTTGCAGGCACCTTTCAAGCCATGTCGTCGACAGCAGTGGCAGCGAGGACAACCCAGAGTACAACAAAGTGATAATGAGTTTGAATCTTCACACGGTGGTCATGGTCTTAGATATCCTGGGCGCTGTATTCACAGAACAGTAAGGCAAGGAAATCCAACACTCAGGGATACTGAAGGGATTGAGGGACAGAGATCGTAGAATTCGCATCAAACAAGTACGTCGACGCAGTTAAAATAATATAACAATCTTAGGATGATCATGGTACTAAAGTGATAAAGAGTTGAAATTGAGAGTTACTATGTTTCGAGCCAAGGAGCAGGCTCATTAGTCAGCGTAAGAAGATAGCTTTGTCAGTTTCGAAACGCTCAAAGGGGAAATTGGTCACAACGATATAGACTGCCGGCGGTCTCTTAGCGTAGGAAAATGTCCATTTGTTTGTTGCTTATCAAATTCAGCCGAGATTCTAGTGCGAAATGAAAATTGATGATGTAAGCACAAAGACACAAAGATGGCTTCTCAACGATGTCCTGACATCTGGTCTTTGTCTTCAACGAAAGAAGGGAAAAGAAAACATTTCCGGTCCAACAGATATATCATCCAAAAATCAGTGAGGGTTGCCCAATCTCACAGAAATCTCAACGAATGTGGGCAAGAAAACGCACGCTGCCCAGCAGCTTCACTTCTCAGTCCCTCTATTAACCTCCCTCACCTTTGCCCTCCTCCTGACCACCAGCTTCCTCTCTACTCACTTTCCTCCTCTTGGCCCCTTCTCCTCCCCTCTCCTCCTCCTCGGCCACCACCGCTCGTCCGGGCGAAAGCGATCCTGGCACGACCGTCAGTCCGAAGCCACTCCCAATATCTGGCGCAAACAAGAACAAAGACATGAACACCAACCGCGCAATCCTCCACCCAGAATACAGCAACTCCGGGTCTATTTTACGAAGAATGAAGATGCCATGCCATTTCTCTGCCTCGATCCTTCTTTGGCCAACTTGCGAGATCAGAGTGGATGGCGCATCGATCTCGGCGCGTGCGAAGGCCCAGTCTGGTGCTGTGGGTACTATTTCGATGATGTCCATCTCTCCCCCTGGTGGTTTCTGCATTGTTAGGGTTGACATCTGAGCGCCTTCTTCAAGAGCCGGGTCTGGATCTGACTCGCGGGGTCGTTTACCCTTGCCTTTCCCCTTGCCCCTGCCTCCTCTGGCTTGACTTTGACCTTGACTTTGTGCCTGAGGCTGAGGTGCAGGTTGCGTTTGGGGTCTAGGGGTTTCTGGCGCCCTCGGGAGGCTACTGTTGTAGGCCTCTTGAATCGCATCCTCGCCTTCTATTGGTGAAGGGAAGTGGGGGAGGAGAATGATGGCATCAGATCTATGCAGAGCAACAATGTCGTCAACGTCAGGAGCGGTGAAGGCGGTGTGATAAGCTGTCAAAAGTGTTTGGATAGCAGAAATATCGGAAGACACTGTGAGCTGTGAGTAGGGAGTTGGAAAGCGTAAGGGAAGTGGGCCCAGTGAGAAGCCGATCACTTCGCCGTTGTCGTAAGCGTGAAGTAGGAAAGAGGAGTCGGCAGAACACCAATTGGCTACAGTAAAAGGTCTGATACTTACTGATGGTTTCACGAATATGTTGAGGTAGCAAGCCCTCCAGGCAGGCACACTCGTCGCCTTTTGGAGGAGCCAGGTTGACTGGGTTCGGGCTTTGATGTTCAGATCAATTCGACACAGATCTCTCATACGATCTACTATCGCTCTTGTAGGATGCGTAGACTATTGGAAGCATGTCTTGATACGTGATGGTAGTCTTATACTCTTTGACAGATATGTAATAAGCACACTTTGAGTTAAAGCTAAGCCGTAGAGAAGGAGTCGGTTCGGAAGCCGCCACCCTCAGGCATGTTCATATCATGAAAAGCCTCAAGTCTAAGACCACGCGAAGCTCGAACAAGTACAGCGTAGACAGGCACTGTGCTTGGATCTTGAGGCTCATAGGGTGCTAAGGCAGCTAGATGTGCCTGGGCTGTGTTTGACTTCTTCTAGCTTGTTCTAATGCGTCGGGCGGTCCAGCTACCGGCAGCAGCCCTCAGTATCATATGCCATGTGGTTGGTTGAAGGTTCGCCACCTCAGGGGAAGGCTTGTAGGCACTCATCTTTGGTACCTATATTTCCAGATAGATTCGACATTTAGTGTCAACCAAGACAAGATCCAGCAGGTGCAGGCGAATGATTCCAAGTCCCATGTCGAGACAGATGAAGGTCGTAGACTTTTCGGACAAGTGCTGATCTTTCGAAGGAAAATGACGAGTGACGAGTTCTAGACTTGAGCTGAAGGAGGGAAAATGACTCAGATCTGGTCGATGTGACCACATGGCAGGTTTACTAGTGCTCGCTATGGTCGACCACACGGACAAGCAAGCGTAGCTTGAGGAGGGAAACATCGGGAAGGGGGAGCAAGGGCAATAAACGAAGTTTCAACCACGGCGTTACCGGTCACGCCTTCCGAACAGTTCATCAGATATACAATCTCGCTCAGGGGAATCGACCGGCTGACAAACGGACTTTGCGGACGGTTTCCCTGACCGTCTGAAGCTCATCATATGTACTCAGAAGATAGGCTAAACGATAAGCGAATGGAAGGATTCAGGGCTTGCCCGAGCCTTTTTCGATGATAGTCACTGCAGCCTTACCGGCCTTTAGCGGACTTTACCTTTAACGCGGTCACGGAAAGATTACCAATCCGTCTTGGCACGTGCTTACGTCATTTTATGAATTGCATATTGAATTGTCCGAAGAATAGCCCAAGGTGCGCCTTTTAGCAACTAGGAATTTGGACGAGCTACTGAGGTCTTGACCTCTGTTTCCAAATCGTGACTTGTACCTACTGCATTAAGCCTGATATGAACACTGAAGCTTTTCAGGTAGCATAAAGACGAGAACGCCAGGACAAAAGTGAAGCCGCAAACGTCAGATATGATTCTAGAGTTCATTATACAGTGCTTCACTTCAAGCTACCAAATGCTCAGAGCCGCTAGGGGCTTTGCCCTATTCAAGACAATCTTATGGTGCCCCAATTTCCAAAATCACTACTTCCCAATCCTTCAAGCCAAAGCATTTACTCTCCCTTCATGACATCGGCCGTTTCAAACGCAAACCCTCAGCCCGATCCAATCACAATCTTCAATACCCTTTCCGATACATCGTCCACATATCCCTCATCCTCTGCTGCTGATCCGGCGAGAAGTTCGTGTAGCTATGATTCACCAGATCAGCATGTCAGCCTTCAAGAAGAGGATGAGGAGACTCACCACTCATCGATAGAGTAATCCATGTAATTGGTGATGGGATCCAAGCCTCTGGCTAGGGGACAAGTATCCTTTCCCTTCGGACAGCCTACCGTACTCGTACTCTCTTGAGGCGTATCATCGACGTAGTCGCCTTGGGAGGTGGGTTGGCAGGAGTTGTCCTAGAGAGTAAGGGATGTCAGCAAGAAGGACTTTTCATGGCTGCCTTGTTCTCCGAGCCATCATCGCCACGAAGTTGTCCTGTTGTGGTTTGATCTCCTAGCTTCCTTCAAAGCGCCGCTCCGCCTCTTCTCCATCTTTTTGGCATTTGCTGAACATGACAGCTGCCTGTCCCCTATCTGCGCCTCTATCTCCCACCTGACTTGTATCTTTCCTAGCATCAAGTATCACCTCTCTCTCACCCTGACAGCTCTTCCCGCAATCATCTCCCAGTCATTCCCCTCCACTTTCCCCCTTTCTCCCCCCCTCCCCCTTTTTCTCCACCAATAGATTCTCAAGAGAGAAAAGAAAAAAGACAACAAACCCACCTGAAAAGTATGCAAAAGCCCAAACCAATGCCCCACCTCATGCACAGCAGTCTTCCCCCTATCATACCCATAAACCGCCATCGGACTCCCCGGCATACTCGCCGCCAAAATATTACACCCATCAGTAGCATAATCCTCCTTCGGATACTCATAAGTCTGACCACCATAATCATACGTGATCGTTGTGGGCAGGGTACAATACCCCAACAATGTATTTGCCGCTCCAGAGCCACCGGAAGTGCCAGCCGCAGGATTACTCGTCAAATTACTCTGAAACCAAATATTCAACGCCGAATAATTGCCCTTCCGCAACGCCTTCTTCATATTGGTAGATTGCAGATCCGTCGCCCACTCATCCTTAATCGTAAACGTACTCGGATTCATATGGAAACTGATCCCCGAGGGACGATAGGCGGTATTCAGCGCGACGACCTGGTTACTGATGATATTCTTGCGGACGGTGGCGGTGAAGTAGCGGGCCATTTTGCGGGTTGTCACGATGTGGAAGAAGGTTTCGACTTGGATATTCTGGGTGGCGGAGGGGGCGTCGCGTTTTTGGAGGCCGAGTTTGCGGAGGCCGGATGCTGTGGGGAGGAGGGGGAGTTAGTTATTCTGCTTCTTGGATTTCTTTTCGTCTTCATTGCGCGTTGTTTTTTTTTTTTCACAGAAGGGATTAGGTTGGAGGAGGAGTGGGAGAAGGGAAAGTTTACGTACCCTCCTCATCAAATCCCCTTTTCTCATGCGTCCGAGCCAATTGTAGTTGCCCTAAAGTGGCGCGCAGGTGGTACGGCGGTGGCGGGGTTGCGCATAGCTGGGTACTCTGGTTGTGCGTGCCCCCTGTATCGGGATTCTCCATCAAGGTCGGGATGATACGACTTGAGTCATCGTTTGGAGCGATGTATGGGAGACTCTGCGGCATGGCCAGGAGTAACGGTAGCCATGTTAGCAGGATGAGAAGGGAGGTAAGATTTGGCGGTGGCATGGTGGTGAAGGCCATGGCGTTGGGATGCGTTCACGAGGTAGATGCTAGTCGATGGATGAAACGGAGGAGCATCGGCCAACCACAACAACGACGTAAGGAGACGATGCGTATGTGGAATGTACGAGTAAGACCGATGTGTAAGGAGAATGCATGTTTCATATAGGCTGCCTTGTCTTTCGGCATCTTGCTGTGCTTGACAGTGAGGGCTTTCAAAGAGATATCAAAGCGACTGGTAGAGCGTGACATCCGACACCGCGAACGGCTTGTGGCATATTGAGAACAAAAGGCGCGTGGCTTTTGCACGTTGAACGGTCAAAGGAAAAGCAATACAGCAAGCTATCCGCACAGAAAAACGTGACATGCTATTATAACAGCTCAACGAGGCGTTATGGGGCTGAACAGCTCTTGTTAAATGTGGAAATCTAGGTCGTCTCAGGCCATGACAGCAACGTGCTCCTAACGCCATATATCCCCCATTTCGAACAGCGCGCTTGCATAAACAATGAGACATAAACATGAGCATACAGACCTTAAGAAGACTCAGGCTGACCAGGCCTTTGAATACCGGTTGCAGTTGCAGTGCTCGGCTGATCATTGTTCCAAGACAAATACGTGTGGTCTCCGAGTTTCCTATGATTGCATTAGCACAACAAACTGAGGTGAATGTTGACGTAATTGAAGGGTGACTTGGGCTAAACAAGCTGTTTGCGCGTAGACGTACCTTGGTCTAATCATATGTGTCACCGTGAATATGGCACCGAGGACAATGCAGATCCCGCCGACAGCCACGTAGGCAATGCCTAGGAAAGGATTCTTGCCTCCCATGACCGTGCGCGTGGATATTACGATGGACTTAGTACCACCATAGATGTTGACTGGGAAGTCTAGACTGTGTCAGTATGCCACGACGTTGAAGCTGATGGGCATAGGTCTATGCCTGGGCCTAACATACTGTTTTCAACGTCCACCTGATAGGTACTGCAATTCATTTGCTCTTTGTCGTTGCGCATCGCTAGCTTGCTAAAGGACGGCAATCCGGCAGTCCGCATCCATACTTGAAAGCCTTCATCTTCTTCGAGGGCCAAAGGCGGGTTCTCGGCACTGTATCCATTCTGCCATTTGAGATGCCAATTTGGCGGCACCGCAACGTCTTCAAGCTTGTATTTAGTCTTGCCATACAAATCAGCGTCGCTGCTCCATGCTATCCCCTTCTTTGTCATGTTGTAGGTCACATTCAGTGCATTGCTATTGTGCACATTCAGCTGTATTGGATTGCCGAAGCTGTCATTGAAGAGGGAATTTGCGATAAGGCCACAGGGATAGTACGGCTTATCCTCTGGTCCTAGTCGTAGTGGGTCACAAGAGCCCCCTTTGATACTATCAGCAGAGACTGCTTCGCCTTTGAGTTGATTGGTGTCGAGTGACTTTACATATCGGCGGTGATTTTGGTAGAAATTTGTCAGTCGGTAATAGAATAGTACGGGCGGTGTGAGGTTGTCGGGAATATTGAATTGCAATGAGCAGACTTGAGTAAGGACAGGCGGTGTGCCGACTCCATATGTCTTATTGATGGTAGTTTGCTTCCACTGGGGTGGAGAAGCTCTCTTTGTACATGGACTGGGGCTGTTATATTTGAAGGAAGAATGGGAAGAATCGCTCGGCAACAGCTCAAAGTCAGTGCCATTAGGTGCTTTATCGTGGCAGTCGGAGTAGTTTAGCACTATCTCTTGTACCTAGGTAATCCATGAGCATTCTCTACGATCAATTAAGACGTGAGTCTAACCTGGGCACTGGCATAGAGTAGTAGACCTCCGATGGGGCAGAATATAACACCAATCACCATGAAGAGAGGAATAACGGTCTTGGGGGTCAAGATTGGTCTGTAGAGCCATCAGTGTCGGGGCCCGCAAACACTTCGTATTCGCAATGCGTTGGACGAAGCTCACTGCCATGCTTTCAATCGCTGTTGTCGAAAGGCCGTATCTGCGAGGACAGCCTGTCAGCCTTGGTTTCTTCTATCCATTCCTACCTCATGTACGCTTTCAAGTAGTGGCGAGGGACTCCTGCTGTACGTACTCGCTGGTCTCCTGCTCTTCGTTTTCTTCTGTACATCGGGATCGTGGGTATCGCCATTCAGGGAGTCCGTATGTGTCTGGGTTTCTGACATGTTGACAAAGAGCGGATCATTCGGTCTCTATGATTGAATCGTCCAAGATCTCTGGGAGTATCGTCAGGATCGTGGAGGTAATGGGCTTACTGTCGTTGTGAGATGCGGACTTCCTTCGTAATCCGCGCCGTAGGGCTGAAGCATGGAAAGCCGAGGACCCTTGGGGCTAGGCTGGTTTTGGGTCCTGATTCTAAAATCGGGAGGAACAGGCAGACGTTCTCATCAACTCTAGAAACAATACTCAGTAGAAGGTGATTGCGGTGATCTGGCCTCTCATAAACGTATGGACTGGTTAAAGGCTGAATTGGGGATTACAGTGATGGTCTGAAGGTGCCTAGAACAGTACGAGGAGGGCACTACACTCGGACTGGCTCACAGATAGGCAGGCAGTACAAGACTTTGACATGATGGATGTAGAGAATGCTCGCAGGATCACGATATGCAATATCGAGCTATCTTTGAGGTCTTAATCGCAGGGGGAAATAGACTTGGTTTCGCAAGCCACAGAAAGCAAGCCACTGCGTGACGTGCATAGACAGCCGCCGTCTACCCGGAAGATCAATTGAGACGCCAGACGACATGTACAGCAAACACTGAAAGAGATATACGGATGAAATATTGAGTATTTGAATGAGTGTCCATTGCCAAATTACCTATTGCGCTACAGCCCAGGACGAATTTCGTGCGCTGAATTTCTTCAATTATCACAATCATCTTGTTAAACCGCCAGTTGCAAAGCTTGCAAGCGCATAATCCACCATTGCAAACAATCTTTCGTCTTGCATGTCAATTCCGCTCCATTCAATTTCATTTGCGAGAGGGGTATCTGAGTTGAGTGCCAACAATAAAGAAAAAGATTCCAACAATCTGTAGCCTAACCTGGTGGCGAGCCAATCATCCATCCGTACACCGTGCATGTTCGTAAAAGTCATTCATGAAAGTGTTGAGATGTGGAATTTAAGAGTTGAATTGCTTGTTGCAAGAGGTCCATTGGTAATCACTCAATCACCTCGTTCCGATACTGCTCAAAGTAGTGTTTGTCGAACCAATGGACCTCATCGTAAGCTGTCCACAGCGCGCTCGCCTTGTTGACGTCGATCTTGCAAGCCTGCTGTGCATCGGTCTTTCTAAAACCTTCCTTATTTCGTTGCAAAGCCTTGACTCTGGCTTGGAAGATGCGTCGTTTCTGAGTCAAATACTGGGCACAAGTGAGACGGAGCTTTGCGGCCAAGTTGTATTCGTTGTCTCGTAGCCTATCTCGGTCAGGATCGTTGGTCAGGTCGAGAGGTCCTTGGCTGGTCCATTGAACGGTACGCCATGTCTTGTCTTTGCTAGTTTCCGGTGGTGGTGAGTAGTCTTTGATAGAGTTGAAGTCGTTGTCTTCCACCTTCTTTTGGCCAGGCTCCCTCTTTGGAGTGCCTGCACGCCCTTTTGTTTGATATTCCAGAAGCTTTCCTCGTGGCGAGGTTTTTGGTGTTCTCCTAACACGTTGAGTCTTGGGCTTCAAGGGTGTTGCTGGAATAGCTCGTTTGCTGGCCTTGGGTGCCGGAAGGATGGGCACTGGACCAGGCTTAACACCAGGCCCTGCGCATATCCGCTTGGTTTGGTGATAAATATCATCCTGCTCTTCGCGCTGCCGTTTCGCGTAGGCAACTGGATTCTTGTTGTACTGTGCACCAATTCTCGTGAAGAAGCCTAGAGCTAGCTTATACTCGTCACGCTGAGGCGGAGTAAACTTCTCCTTGATCTGTGCCAGATGCTTTTCAATGTGCTGGTTCATCAAAGCATCGGAAGGCTCGAGGGGTTTCGTGTGAAACAAAGGCTCTTCATACGTGCTGCTTGCCTCGCTGTCGGGATAGAGTGGAGGGTCCTTCAGGTCATTCAATGTTCGATGATGGTCTGGTGGGCTCTGCCCCTGATGCTTTTGCCGCTCCTGCCATGGCGAGATTGGTGGTGAGATCGGAGCTCGGATCTTATGATCTGAGGTATCTGCCATCTTGTTGCGCAAGGGTGGTAATTTGTCCTCTGGTGTGTACTCCCTCTTGTATGACGTGGACGGAGACTTTGAAGGTGTAGGACGGAAGCTGTCGAGAGCTTTTGATTCTGGTGGCGACATGAGGTTGGCTATTGATGGTAGTCGGGTCTTGGTTGATGGATCCATGTTAAAGGAGGACAATGGTAGCGGTTGAGGTTGGAGAAAGATGAATTGATGAAGGGTGGATTGTATCCAATAACTGTTTGATGACAGAAGTTAATAGAAGGAAGCCACAGGAGGTGACGTGGATTTGTCAGTCAATGCCGCGGTGTTAAGAGATAGTCCGTGTCGTGTCCGTTTATGTGGCGAAAACGGTCGACGTAGTCATAAATGAGTCAGAAATAAGGAATTAGGCTTCCAAAGGTTGATTGTTAAGTAGAAGCCCAGTGCCGACTGTCCAGCAGCGTTCAACGGTCGCATCAACGGTGATTGAATGTTTCTTTGATGAGTCTTGCAAGCAAAGGTGGTACAGTGGGGAGTCCAAATCTGTGCAAGAGAGGGAGTGGGATGAAGCAGGCTTTTGTGGAGACAAGTCAGCAGTTAGGCAGCGATGGAGGGAGGAAGAGACAGGGTGACTGGTCAATGCGTGATCAAGTCAAAAGGAAGGATGATAATGGGGCGCAGGCAGTCAGACGTGAGAGAACAAAGGAATGGCGATGCCAGGCTGTAAGCGCCTTGCATCAGGTTTAAGGTGAGAACAGGTCATCTGCCTGGCCGGTGGGCAGAACAAAGGAAGCACGACCGCTGATTTGTCAATGAGTCACAAGGCGGGAGAAAGACACCAGTCAAGTATATTTTGCCGCCTGAAATCGGTATGTTCGAGAAGGGTGGGAACGGCGTTTCAATGCCCCCATCTTCACCGAGGATCAATTGGTGAAGAGAAGTGGATGGAAGGGACAAGTGCGAGTGAGGCGAAAAGAGTATGAGTAATAGACTACGCACGACTATCGCCATTGGAGTCTAGTTCTCCCCGCTTAGGCCGGGTGTCTGCCAGTCAATTTTGCTTACAGGGGCTCGAGGTGCTTGTAAGGGATCTTTGCCACGGGGGGTTTAGCCCCCTAGAGCCACCCGAATACTCTATCGCTTTCGCGTTCAAGATCAGGGTTTCGCACCAGGCATCAAGTATCCTCGTCATCCATTCCTTCAATATTGCCAACCATCATCAATTGCAATCACACGACATCATCAGGACTTCAATTGACTGCGCTATCCCTTGCCATTGCCATTGCGACCATCAACTATTAACTTTTTGATCAGGTAGCAATGCTCACGAGGCGTGGTCATGCTCAATTGGGAGCAGGCTACTGACTCTGTTGGACACCACCTCTCGTACCATTGTACCACGTACCACCGCTCGTGTAGTCGTGTGATTCGTCCAGCTGACCACTTCACCAATTGACTTCCGCTCTCTCTCGGACCACAGCCACAATTCGGGCAACTGACGCACTCCGATGCAGTAGTAGTGATCTCTTCCATTGACCCCTCGGCACTGCAGGTCCTCCCTAATCTCCACATGAACCCGTGCTGATCATCGTCTACTTTCGCCCGTAACTCAATCTGCCTGCCGCAATTGACGTTTGATCGCGAACTCCGGCTCTAAGGCCGTTGCATGCAGGAATGTGGCAGGTGCTGGATCCTGTCGCGATTCTGGACGCGAATGTCCGACCGGGGCATTCTGGAGCATTTCCATCTTTGTTTGCGCTTGATTGGTCAATTGAGCCTGCACTCATGCTTACGCATCTCTTATGCCTAGGGACCAAGCCATACCTCGGAGGTGAATGAGCAACAGCGGGAGCAGTAGGGTCCCAAAAGAACCTAAGGGACTGGAGGGCGCCAAGCCAAATACTGCATCAGAATCAGCTGGAGAGATACAAACTTCTCATGTCTCTTCTGAATTCGTCATAGCCGCCTCTAAACGTCCACGTTTACGAGTCTATGTACTTGAGACGCCAAATGCAAGTTGGAAGTATTGACTTGGAGACTCGTCGCTAGAATAGGCATATCTGCCATGGCTTATCACTCGACTATTGACGACGCAAGCAGACTGCTCAGCCATAAGCACTCTCCTACTCAAATCGTGATCTTATGATGATGACTCTGTAAGTCAAATCAGGAGGGGTTCAATCAGATGTACCGCGTCAAATGAACGAAAGCCAGCGAAGCCTTTTCATAGCATTGTAAAACGCCTTTCACAATGCAATCAGCCAAGGACATCGTCCAGAATCAAGGCTCGAATTTTCGCACCCATATCTGTCCCTGCTTCGCATATGGCAATAATTGAGAGTTGAATACTCTCTATCCTTGTGAATAGACAGACACCCTTTCTTAAGGACGCTTCACCATGTTACCTGATTGCAATGCTCATCTATTGGGCTGTCAAAAGCCAGTCTTACACCACCGCTCAATCCGCATGAAATTCTTGGTAGGGTTCCAAAGGCTGCAAACAGCCTCTCCGACTTCTGCCACATCTCTCGATTGATGATTTCTTATAGAGGTCTAGCTGGATGCTTACCAATCGATTTTGATAATCTACGAGAAATATTGCCGTCTCATCAAGGGCTCTCTAGAACTCGCCGCAATTCAATTCGTTTACTACCAATCTCGCAATCTGGTCAAATGTTAACAAAAAGTCTCGCTGACTTCTTACCAATTCTGATCCAAACTTCCACGCACCACAGATCCAGCATCATAACTCCAGAACCATGGCTCCCATACACATCTCCCACCCATATCCCAAGGTTACCCCCTTGGAATAACTACTTGCGTCATGCTGATGAACTGCAAAACCTGCACCAATTCCCTCCGTTATCTCCTGATGCAAGAACTTTCTCCGTATGAGACTCTCAAGTCTAATTCCGTGTTTGGCTATCCAAGCTCCAAGACCATTCAGGGGTGAAGATCTAAGACCACACACACAACACAGTTCGGACTCGCGGGTTTAATATAAGGGAAAGGGGAAAATGGGCTGCTAGTGCTAGTAAGCTTCTGATTCTGGGGATGGAGGATGGTGAGCATTGCCGAGTCTTCGCTGGCGAGAATTTTAGAAAGGATCGGAAGTGCGGTGCAATGTTATACGCCCAGGAAGAAGGAGGAAAGGAGGATGGTTGCCGTCTCACCCTAGGAGCAATGTGGATTGTAGTGGACGGCCCAAGAGGATGTTGGGCTGTACCTACGGAGGGGCTATTGGTTTTGCGGGAGATGAGATTAGCTGGCGGGGTCGATGGATCTGAGTGGATTAGGCAGAAGAGGGCCGCACCGATGGGGTGCAAGTGGATTGGGGGTGTGAGGAAGGGTTCGGATGGGGGAGTAGGATTCTTGAGGACGGGTAGGGAGATTCGAGGGAGGTTGGGAAGTGTGAGGATGACTTCTCATTTTGTGATTGAGTGCTTATTAGAAGACCCAATGAGAGACCTTACAGGTATGTAATATCTCAAGGAGAGAAGAAAGACGCGTTACTGGCCTGGACGTTTAGTATGGTTGTGGGGATTGGTTGGCGAGCATTATTTCTGCTATTAGTCCCAACTGATGGAATGGCTGAGAAAAGTCTGTCAATATAGAATCGATTCTGGGTGGATGATTAGAAAGAGAAGTCGATTGATCTAGTGGGTATCTTGAATGAGTAGAGAATTCCACCATCCCAACGCCAAAAAACCCTCCAACGCTACATCAAAAGCACATCAGTAAGTAGCTCCTTCCGCCTACCGTGTGCATTGTCCGCATGCCTATGTCAGCAAAATATCGTACCCATCCGCCTCAATCTTGACCGCCTCGGACGCACTCCCATACCTCTTCCTTACCAACTCAAAGATAATAAGTCCGGCCGCCGTGCTTGGAACCTGCCTGATTGTATTCCACCAAAAGCCCCTGAATAGCCATTTCCTCCAGTTCCCTGCCTTCCTGACCCTCGAAGCGCAGATCTCGAAGGTCTTCTCGTACCGTCTCAGGTGTGACTTCACGACCTCATGATTGTGCTTTGACATCTTTGCTTCCCTGTCTATCGCTTCGACAGAACGGTAGTAGACTTCTTGTACCCGGCCGAGAGGGTGAGAGACCGTTTGCTGCGCGATGGAGGCGGTGATTCCGGCGAGGCCGAGAAACGCGGGTTCAATGGCATAGTGCGGCTTGATGAAATCGACCGCGCCCGTTTGATCGATCTTAGGCTTCAAGATGGGCGAGAGCAGGTCGCCTCGCAGGTCACCATAGTACGTCGCCACGAACTTGTAGTACCCTTGAGCCTTGACGTATTCGAATGTCGCGAAGAAGAGGCCTGTGCCTAGCGAGTCTCTCACGCAATTCAAGCCCCAGCCGGAGAAAATGCCGCGCAGGCCTATCTCCCGCGTCTTACGATAGCCGTAAACCCACATGTTCTTGTAGCGTTTGTTCAGTATGTCTGAGGTGCGGAAGCGGATGGAGAGGGCGTCGAGTGGAGCCGCGATGAGTGATTGAATTGCACCGGCTGCGGCGCCGGCTTTGAAGGTTGCAGAGGGTGGAGGTGGTGGGTAGACTCTTTTGAGGGAGTGAGAGGATGGTGGATGTAGAGATCCAAGGATCTGCAAGTATGAGGTGTAGAGGACGGCACCAACACCAACGTTGGCGAGCAGCGGTGGGAGCACATGATTCGGTATGAAGTTCCAGCCGTAGGTCTTGACAGCGTGCGCAAGCAAGGCAGGTGTGCTCATACGGAGAGACCAGCTTTCTTGAGCTTGGACGCGGGGATTTATTGCTCGAGCGAATGCCTTTGGGTTCTGTCAGTAATTGAAAGTGGACGGTACTTGAAGGTTCAAACCAGATAGCTGCCATTCTGTGAGCTTTGCAATGCTATCCAGAAAACATCCTCACTCACTCGACGCGCGTCCGAAAAAATGCTTTCACAGGTGCCCGAAAGTAGAAAGCAATGGCCTGTGAGCCAATGGCTCGAACACCGGCCGCAGAAGCACCAGTAGCCGCATTGTTCTTAGGCTTTCTTCTGGAGCTGGCTTCTTGAGGCGTTGGAGGGCTGCAAACATCTCCCTTGACCATCTCAAACGCTCACACAGTATAGCTGTGCTTCCATGCATTAAGATAAAAACGTTAATGCGTCAGGTCGTGTGATGGCCCCCTAAGGTTTGAGAAACATGGTTTTTGTGACTGTCCGAACAATCACCAGTCAGAGGATGTGAGCATCATCTGTCATCTTGATTGCACACTTAGGAACAGCTATTCACAAGCATTGTAGTGACCCGGGAGTGCAATGGACAAATTTATTTCTAGATTAACCCGAGGTCAGAGGCGACTCGAGGGAGCGCATGTCACGTGACTCATCCCCATTAAGCGGTTTAGGAACTAGGATATCTCAATCTCCTTGTCGAATTACGAAGCTAATCAGAAAACTTTGCAGCAATAGACGATAAATTGGTTGTCTAGAGTGTTTCGACTGACCAAGTGACTGGGCTTCTGAAGGACTCGCCGTCACACGGCCCTGCACACAATAGGGAAATTCCTGTACCGTAACAGGGTACAGGACAGTGAAATCATGGATCAGGGCAAGCAATGTTCGATGCAGGAACATTTTGGAAGTAAGATCATAGACCGCTGGTATTGCAGGGTCAAATATGCATAGTCATCAAAATTAATATGTCATTCACATTTCTGATCCAAGTTTCGTCTTTGGGGGGTATATACTCGTCCTACCGCTCAAGGCGCAGACCGCTGAGGGTCCTGCGCTTTGCCCTCGCCAGATACTCTCCCGTGCTCGACCGAGTCTCTCGACTTACTGCTTGCGATACTCGATTTCCCACTTGCTAGGCCCTCAATTCGAAAAGCGTCGCTCCTTTCCACTAATGACCGATAGTAATCTTCAAGCACTTCCGGCTTGGGGACAATTCTCCATTCGACCCTCCAGAGGAACTCAAGCTCCAGTAAGGCCAGCTCTTTCAGACTGACACCGCCTACCCTCGCGTATGTGTTGTTTGTCCAAAAGCTGTCCGAGAGGCCCTTGCTGGCAACCGTGGCCGCTGTAATGAGGAAGCGATGAACGGTGAGGCTGGATATGGTGAAGGCGGGATAGAGGGCGCATAGGCGATCGATATAGTAGACCATGCTCAGCAAGATAGGCGGAGGTAGCGTTGCGTGGGTGGTCAAGCGCTGGAGATAGTCCTTGACGCTTATCCCGGGTGGAGCTCGAGAGTGAAAACGCGTCAGCCGACCATCTTGGAGGGGTATTTCGTCATTGTGCCGGATGAGCTCTAACAACATGTTGCTGATGAGAACAACCAGATCTTTTGTGTCGCATGCCTCGTAACGGGCGGGCATAACCTTCACGGCAGGTCGGGCGGTACGGGATCGTTTTGGAGAAGACTCGGAGCTATGCGTTGAGGCTGAAGAGGATGAGGAGGATTGTGTAGTCTGTTTAGACGAGGATGTTGCCGCTTGGGTGGCCAGTGTTGATGCGGACGTGGTTGACGCATGACGCGTCTGGGGTGGAAGAGAAGGTTCGGGTGGAGGATCTTTGGGTGTGGGAGAATTTTCGGTGCCTTGTTGCTTGCCTAGGGATTGTGGGGACGCCAATGGCTCTGCTGGCGTGCATTGCGTCCCAGCATCCTTTGTGATCTTGGGGGAGGCCTCCCAGGATCTCTTGTGCGGGGTCGGTGAAGGAGCGGTCTGGCGGGGAAAGGCTGCTGGTGAGGGACGCTTGATCAAGGAGCGGGGCGAGCGGGAGAAGCGTGAGGAGTGGAAGGATCCGTTACAAGACGAGGGCGAGTACGAAGCATTGCTGCCATGTAGTGTAGGCGAAGGAGAGGAGGTTATCATCTCAATATTATCGGAATCGCACAATGTGGAGCTGTCACGGCTGCCACTGCTGCGGGTGCTGGAGAGTGTCTTGCTAACGAGGTTCTGGCCGCTGGTCTGGACGAGAAAAGAGCGAGCATACTTGAGTGACTGAAGTATTCGAGCAAGAAGGGTTCGTTCGTCGTAATCGTAGGGAACAAAGTCTGAATATCGTGATTCCTTGAGATTGCCCTTGCCTGCTGGGTCTAGATTGTACCATTTGCCGTCATGTCCGTAAAAGTGACGCACGTTCTGTGTACGACAGCCCTGATAGGGCTGATGCGTTATCATCATCCTGGCTTGGCACGACGCCAACGCGGATACGGCGTCAAGCAACAATGTTTCTTTTCTTTATCATCAGACTACCTGAGTGGTTCTATTCCTTGTTGATAAGTCATGCTTGTGTGAAGTATGCTTGCTGCGGTCATAGATCAAAATAAGCAGTATGAGGTATAGACTGCGTTATTGAGTACAGCAGATATTCGCGGATGAGAAGACCCAGCTTTACTCTTCTGGTGTATATGACTTCAGGGACTGCTCCATTACATATAATCCCATTCCTCTGCATAGCGCTCCTGATCGTCATCATACTCTTCCGCCGCATGGATATTGTTTTCTTTACCCCAGATTTCGCTTCCCCACAAAAGCTTCGTACTGGTGCATTCCGACTGCCGACTGCCGCTAGCACGGCCCGGGAGGTGATCAAACGGTCATTTACAGTCTCTGTTATCTGGCAAAAATGGAATGACTGCGGTTTCGATATGTGTTTCACCTATGGGGAGCAAGCTTCCTAGCAGAGCCGCGGGAAGACCATGGCGTCGGGTACCTGCTCTACGATGACTTAGGCGCACGCCTCCCTTTTCGAGACAGGAACTTCATGAGCCAACCAATTCCCTCGAATCCAGCACGTGTTGAGGCTCAGGTATCAATGATATTGAGACAGGTGTAACAGAGTTCGAATGACATTCGTGGATATGACGACAGGACGAAAAGTTGATACGATTGGCAATTATGATCATGGGGTCCCTTAGCAACAATTGCAAATATATTGTTCTGACGAGTCAGAAAGCGCAACACCCTACCCTATGGTCACATAGGTTGTTCATGTGTAGTTACCATAATGTCGATGTCGTAGATAGCTGTCCGTTGCAACGTGTGACACTCTTGAATTAATCCTAGTTTCCCCATACTACGCTAGTCCCGATCCAGATGTTGGAACGCAAAGCACCAGAAGCGGCCTTCAACATCTGTACATTAGGCGCTGATCCGACTTCTATATCCAATGCACCACAGTCCAAATCCGGCCCCGTCGAAGAGCCGCAGCATATTCTTAGGTGAAGCTGTTGGTCTGAATCACAAGAAAGGCATAGCAAAGGGTTCAACGGAGAACACTGGTAGACGACATTCCCGTCTTGCAGAAAAGCTTCCGTCCCTGCTCGATCTCCAGTCTTGAGATCTTACCCGCTGCAGACATATCTTTTGACATCTGTTTCGCTCCCTACGAGAGACATAGTCCATGTCACAGTCTCCCAATAAGCAAAGAAAAAGGCGCAGATAGCCGTTGCAACATGACCCGGCCATCGACTCCTCCAATATTGTCCGAGCTACGCAGTGCAAATTCTCCCGCCAGCCAGGTCAAAGCGCTTCGACAACTGAAGAATGATGTCATTGGGCATGAGCAGAAAAAGCGGTATTGGGTTGAGCTTGGAGTCCTGCCGTCGCTCGTCCGCATACTCAACTCGTACAAGGGAGATCCAAAGATAAGAGCACGGAATACGGACAGGGTCAATGGTAGCATAGGGAGGAAGGAAACAAGAACGGTTGAGGACAATGTTAGATTACAAGCAATCATCGTCGTGGGCAGTCTGGCCCATGGTCAGTTTCATGTTCTTGAAGTCTTGCATGAAGATCGCGTTCTGACAAGCTATAGGTGGACCTGCGTTTATACCTTCACTCCACGCCAGCCATGCCCTTCCGTCCCTACTTGCCTTGCTGTCCCTCGGCGACTCATCGCCTCAAGTCATAATACAGTCATTGCGGACCTTAAACAGCGTTGCCGACGCACTATGTCTCTCCACTGCACAACATCCTACGGACAGCTTCTTCGCACGACACTTTTATACGCACGAAAATCAAAGTAATCTTGCCAATCTTCTGGTTGCAACAAGTAACGAGGAGACATCGACGCTCTTCCCGGGAAGCGTCCAGGCCACCCTCATTGCTGCGCTCATATCAAAGACGTGTCACGAAGAATATCAACGCAAGGTCTTAACAGAGAGCGGTGTGCTGAACGCTCTAGCAATTCATCTTCTCTCTTGGGTTCCCCCATCGATCCCCGTCTGGAATGATGGGAAAGGTTTGAGATGGGAATGGCGAATGCCACCGGAATCACAGAAGCCTTCAGGTCGAGGCAGGCTTTCCTCACTACTACATGCTACGGGTGTCATCATACATGATTCAAAATCTCGAGCTGGGGGTCTATTAAGGACATTCGATCCCACGTTTCAAAACGCCGACAAACAACTCAGAGTGGCTTGGGATAATCTTACTGCAAATGTGCCGGCCAGCATCAGAGGCCGAATACCACCTGCTCCCACCAGTGCTGAGTGTCTAGCGCCAGCAATGCCTGGTTCACAGACTCGTGATTTGGCAAGCTTTCGTAATCTGCCGCCTTTAGACCCTATCAAAGCTACCGAGGTAAAGAGTACTAGGAGCCTGAGCACTGCCATCGAGATCTTCTCAAGTAACGGTCTCGAACGAATAACCGATGAAGATAACACTTTTATAGCCTGGCTCATTCACGTCTCTCGAACAATGGACGAGGTCACCGGGCTGACAGCCATGTGGATGTTGGCTGTGCTTTATCGCTTGAACATGGTCAAGAATACCAGGGATGCATCTCTTGCTCTACTTACCATTCCTCCATTAGTTCGCCTTCTGGACAAAGATCTCAAGATTGCGGGAACTGCGTCACACCCTTTCGACAGTGGCACACTCTCATCTTTGGACGAGTTCATGAAGGAAGAGGCTCCCGCTGTCTTAGCCATGCTGACTATCAACAACCCGAAAACACAGAAGGCTGCGGTCGATGCTGGCGCTGTGAAGAAGCTTGCTCAGCTGCTGAAGCAGTCGTACGATCCAATCCACACGATGCCATCGTCACCAATGTGGTCATCCAGACCTGCAGATCCGCATGACTGCATGGATCGAGACGAGTTTTCAAAGATCGGGCCTGCTGGCGTTTCATCCGCTGTTCGTCACACTATGAAAATTCGAGAAACCACTCTCATTGCGATGGCTGCGCTCGCTTCAGATAAAGACGAATACAGGAAGGCAATCATTGAGACAGGAGTCATATCATTTATAGTCCGGACCCTCAAAGCCGAAGACGTAAAGCTCGCAACGTCAGAGGGCTCGGAAGTATTTGACGACGATACTGTCGAACAGAGAATCAACCTCATCAACTGCAAAGACACCGTCTTGGCAGCATGCGGAGCAACGCGAGCATTGTCAAGATCAGTATCGACATTAAGAACGAATCTCATGGATGCAGGATTAGCTGCACCACTGTTTAAATTGGTCAAATGCCACGATATCGAAATCAGAATTGCTGCAACTGCAGTACTTTGCAATCTCGTTCTCGAGTTTAGCCCAATGCGAGAGGTAGACTGCAACTACCAGGATTGAAAGCCTCGTAAGCTAACAGTATATATAGGCCGTGCTCGCAGGCGGCATTCTTCCAGTGCTTTGCGAACATGCACACATGAACAATGCGAGCCTTAGATTGAATTCGCTCTGGGCACTTAAACATGTCGTGATCAACGCCAGCTCTAAAACGAAAAGGGACTGTGTTGAAGGCCTAGGCGTGTCATGGCTCAAACAAATAATTACTTCAGATCCTGAGATCCCAAGCACTCCGAGCATATTCCGCACAACCGAGCGCGATGATGGTAACTTGACACCAATTCGGATGAGTACACCCAACGCTGCAGGGGAACAGGTGGACTTACTGAATGCCGTAGATGACTCCAGAGAATCTAGTCAAGCGCCAGAGGAGGATGGGGACGAAGATACGAAGATGTCTGATAGTATCGGCTCTCTCAGCAAGAGTGACTCGAGCCTCAAACCACGAGGTATTTCCAGTAGAAGTCGCCCGTCCCTCACACTTTCAAAACCAATGGACCTACCCTCAGAGCTTCCAGATGATGCAGTCATTATAAAGCAAGGCCTAGAATTCTTTCGTAACCTGATGCTCGGCAACAATTTAGATGAGATGATTGACTTCGTATACCAACAGATTGGCCAAGACGAATTCTTCCGCATCATTGCATCAAAAATGAGGCCCAGAGTCCTCAACGCCTTCGTCGGCGACAGGAAAACTTCAGAGAATGGCCGCATCCGGCACATTCCCCCCCAGCCAGAAATTCTCACCTCTGCCATCTACTGCATAGTCCACATAGCAGCGGGCAACACTCGACACAAGCAAGATGTGATTCACCAGACCAAGGTACTTGAACTCATCGTTCCCTTGCTGAGCCACCCAGACCCGGAGATCAGATCGTCGTGTACCTGGGTTGCGCACAATCTGGCGTGGGACAACGACTCTGCGGATAGATCGAGTGTCAGGGATCGAGCGAGACGGTTGAGCGAGATGGGCTTTATCGAGAAATTGCAGGAGTTGGAGAAGGATCCCGATTTGAATTGTAGAGAACGCGCCAAGAGCACTTTGGATGCTCTGGGATCGCACTTGTCCATGAGATAGTTTATAAAGCGAGCGGGATGGTTTTATACGAAAAGCATTGGAGTTAGGAGGTTTTCCAGGTCGAGCGCGATGTATAATCGATCCTTCTCCGCAACGGTCAAATGTCTATTCAAGTCAAAACAGATGTTTGCAAGCCAGTCCTTGATCTGCTAATTGAGGAACGTTCCAAATTCTCACGAACGAGTAGGATGGCCAGAAAAGTCCTACCGACTCACGACATTAGGCATCTAGCTATCGAAAATCCCCTACATGTATCTTCTAGCAGCAGCAGCCCTAGAGAAACCACGTTTGCCAGGTCTACTCATCGTTTCTGCCAGAAACATTTCTGCTTCAAGACCATTGTGCCCGTTGCGGCTTAAGCCAATGGTGTCCAAATTGGAGAATGACTTGCAGAAAGCCTTGTAGGCGCGCTATGCTGAGCTAGGTATGGCGGCTGGAGTGAGTCGTGGTTGCGGTTGATTGGCTGTAGGTCGTCTCAGCCTGATTTGATAAGGCTACTTCCTCCGACAGTCAAGCCATCCCACCTGTATACCTCGAAAGCCACCCAGCCCTTCATCTTAAGTGGTTTCATACATCGCGCGTGCATCATTGGAATATGGACCCAGTATCGGTTATCGGGTTGACAGGCGCTATTGTCGGCATCGTAGATGTGACGTCGAGATGCATCAAACGCCTACGCGCTCGTTTCTATCCAACGAGCGACGTGTTCATCGTGTGTCTGGTGACCCAATTGACAGTATTGGGGGCGGCCATGAACAAAATATCAGAATGGATATCATTTGACCTGACAGACGAGCCCCAGCATCACCAATTAATCATGGACGTGGAAGACTCTGTATCTTGCTGCAAAATCCTCATGGATACTTTGGAATCATCAATCCCCGCCCTTCCGTCCGACCTTTTTTCCACCAAATGCGTGCTTGAGCAAGCATTCGGAATAAAACCGGGCTACGTTGATGTTCACACGTGCATTCAGAGGCAGACTAGCGCTCTCACTTTGCTGCTCACCGCCTGTAACTGGTACGCGGCATAACCATGAATCATACTTTCGTTCCATTCCATGTCCTAGGCTAACGCATGGGCCAGCAAATCCATCTCCGAACAAAAATCTCTTCTTGAGCGACAGACCACCCGACACATCTTCGACGAAGTCCAGGACAATTCATCATCACTGATTGTACTCCACGACGCTGCATCCTGCCGCAGTGGCGTAACTCGATCGACAGAAAGCTCGTCTAAATGGTCGATTGCCTTTCCCTTCGACTCGGTGCTCACAAGTTCTCGTGTCTACCAAAATGCACTGCGATCGTCTTTCAGGCGCAACCAACAATATCAAAAAGCAGCAGAGACAGAGGTAGTGACTAGTCAAGGCAACCACTATCCAGTATCGACCAGAGCTGCTCAGGTGCGAAGCAGACCACGGACCCTGCTTTCAGAGGACATTAGAGACCAAGAGAGTGAATGTCTGGCGTGGGAGAGTGATGCATTGTTTTGCGAAAGCCACTGACACCTATTCTGTTTTTAAACACACCTCTGATTTCTTTGTGTCAGCAGGCGGGCAATTCGGGTTACAAGTGGCTTACCTTCTAAGCGCTATAAGTATGGCAGTGAGGAGGCCAACCCGGAAACTTCGCCTTGCATTTCCAAGACAGACTTGAAAGCCAGAAATCTTACCAAATGTGAGCAAACGCATTAAGCAAATGCTCATGCTGCTTTGGCGGCCAACGAAACCAAGTCCTGTGGCGTCGTATGTTCCTTTACCCACAGTCTTGCAGCCACTGGCCTTCCCGGAGGAAATATTGAGACTGAAACTTGGTTGATACAAAGACTCAATACTTAGGCAGGCAGTCTGATATACAGACTACAATACCCCCCCCGAAACGGTCTGACGAACAGATGGCCTCAGCCTCTCTTTTGCTAGCCGGTTTCGTGCTTCAAAGAAATAGAATCGTCGAAGACCGCTGCTACTTGATAGCAAAGAGCAAGTCGGCTGAGACAGACTTGCACTAGGGACGCCGACGCAAAGCGATCAAACCACAAGGGGATGTGCTTGGGAGCATACCTTGTTCAGTCTTCTCATCCTTTGCTTTCTCGGTCCTAGACCGTTCCTAATTTCTCCTTGATGAGAATCTGGATTGTTCGAATGTAAAACTGAGGACCACGCCTCATTTACCTGGCCGTTATTTCAAAAGTATTCTTATTCTCCAGCCGTTTCATCATTGAAAACAGACAAGAAGCTATCTAATGCCAATTCCGTACAGCGCAAGCACCTTGCTTTACCGACAAAGGGAAGCCCCACCGCCTGAACATAGGCTTAAGCTCTACAAGAGGGAAGATTCTCGAACTCTTGACAACATGGCTGCACAACAGCGTGCACGATTGTGAAATTCTTCTGCTACTGACGATAGCGACGACGGAGAGTACGTCGAATATTGTAGGACAATATTAGTAGCAAAAGAAAAGAGTATCTCAAGTCTCTTTAAAGCCTCGCAAAGGGATATTCGTCAACTTCGAAGATTAACTGAGAAGACAAAGCGCTTGTGCATGAAACATCAGATCTAATTCTGCGGCCCCCAGCACCACAAGCTATCAGAGGCTTGCATAATTGATTTTTTGGGGATGTTCTACCAATGCTTTGGATTTTGGTGTCCTGACTAGTGGTAATACACATCCATGATTGTCATTCCAAGATGCTAGCCTGGATGTTCACGCTCATTGTCGATGAATTGCAGCAAGTTGAAAGCCACGTTAGCTCATTGCTGAAGGAAGATGAGCCAGCCAAAGTAGATTCGCGTCATGTTACGCGTCACCTTCAGCATGAGCGAGCGATTGTGTCGCCATCTTAGCAAAAAAAAAAATCCAGCACGAGCCTTCTCACTAGAATGTAGAATGTAGAAGAAGAGGTCCGGTCTCTGGTGCTCGATAACAAAGACCTCACCTGCTACGCATACGTCCATAGCCATAGTAGCTGTTCCATTCGCCATGTGAACACAAGAATGCCCTCGAGCTGGAGGGCTACTTGATTGAGATGTCGCTCGCAGTATTTCTAGCGACACTTATTTGGCGCGAGACATGCAGACCGCTCATCAACTCGGCATGCCTCCCAAACCCCTCAATCTTCTCATACATTCCTAAGAAAAGAATCCAAGTCCAAACCCCCCAAAATGGTCAAAAATTACATCCTCGAGGCATCCCTGGCCCTTCTCATCTTACAAAACACCTTCAGCCCCACATCTGCCTCACCACTCACCCCCTCCCTAAACCCACTCACCCCACAACCCAACCTCGCAATCTACAACACAACCAACACCCTCGTGACCTCCATCCTTTCCTTCTGGTTCACCCCTTCCCACCCCTACGCCCACTGGTTCACCCCCTCCCCCACCTTCGACGCCCAAATCACCACCCGCTACGGGCCTCTGATCCCCCAAGCCCGCGACACCCCCTCACTCGACCACTGGACAAAATCTCCGGAAGCCTGTCTCGCCCTGATCCTCGTGCTGGATCAATTCCCCCGTAACATCTACCGCGATAACCCCCTGCAATTCGCTTCCGATGGCAAAGCTCTCCGCATCGCCACGTTGGCGATCGAGCGCGGATTTGATAGAGCGGAGGGCGTGAGTCTGATACAGCAGATGTTTTTCTATTTGCCGTTTATGCATGCGGAGGATTTGGGCAGTCAGGATCGGGGGGTGGGGTTGTATGAGAAGTTGAGGGGGAGATGTCCTGTGGGTGATGAGGATTGGAAGTGGTTTGATGATTGTGTGGATTTTGCGAGGAGGCATCGCAGGGTTATTGAGATGTTTGGGAGGTTTCCGGGGAGGAATGAGGTTTTGGGACGGGTGTCGACGGGGGAGGAGATTGAATTCTTGAAGACTCATCCGTGGGGGTATTAGATTGGGTTTGCGGGTTAGGAGAGGGGCTGGGCAAGGAGGGTAGGTGCTTTGAGGGATTCGAATGGGGAGGATTCGGCATAGGATGGTCTTGGATATTTCTGCGCTTCTTGCATTTGTGAGGAGTCCAAGGACACTTACGAAGAGAAAGCTGAGCACGATCATGGCGACTATTTATAGATCGAAGTTTCGAGATCGTCCAAAGCTGATAGGGATTGTGTTACCCACTAACAGCACAGCACTAAGCACAATCGTAATGAGGATGCCAGCACGCTGGATGCGACTTTGGGTGAGGTAGGGTATCTGAATTGGTCTGCTATCCTTGTCATGCGTATTACTCTAGAAATGTCCTATCGCTTTGGTCGGTCGATAGTTTCTCTCCTTCGCTTAAGAGGTGGGTCATTTGGAAGAGTAAGCCAGAATACGGAATCAGCAAGTAGTTCAGCGTGTCAGTCTAAAGCTGTGAAAGGTTCACAAAATATCCTTTATTGTCGAAGAGTTGCTTATCTGATGCTTGATCGCGTGAGACCACAGTTCATTTTGGTTCATCAAACCGAAAGCCCAACTCCTCATAACTCGTGATATCATGCCTTTCCTCTCCTCGCGCGTTGAACGCTTTCTTCATCTCCGCAGCCTGCATTCTCAGCCAACAAGCATGGTCATCCCAAAATCTAGGCATTTTGCCAATCATATCATTTCTCTCAGCCTGATTGCTCCAATCATACATCGCCTTCATGTATTGCAGATCCAGGGGAGGTCTGACTGCGTGAAAGCCTCGACCGTTTCCTCTCTGCTTTACGACGTTCTCTATCCACTTTAGCGTGTCTTCAGGATTGGGCAGTGCTAGCCGGCCAGACCACACTCGTGCTATGACAGCAGCTTGGCATTCAGCGAGGGGAAAAGGTACGATCATCTCGAGTGTTTCCACAAAAGCGAGGGTTGGGTATTGCATATCAAATATGTATTGATACGGGTGTAGTGATTGGGCTCCTTTCTCGAAGGCCGCATCGGTAGAAGTCAGGAAAGGGAATGTATGCTCATAGCCAGTGCAGAGAAAAATGATGTCGATATCTCGTTCGATGCTTTCATCATCAAAGACCGCCGTACGATCGTTGGGATTAAGCGATACAAGGATCGGTTTCTCTAGTTCGTTTGGCTCGTCCATGTGGTAGGGCGACTTCTCTGGCCGAGCTGCGAGCAGAGGATATTGGCATACATTGGCGATCTGGTGACCGATATCTGCTGCTGAAGGTCCACCACCGACTAGTAGAACGCGCTGATCAGGTCAGCATTCATGCTTGAGAGTACGTATTTTCAGATTGCAATTAAAGAACACAGTCTTTACCTTATCCTTGAAAGCTTCCGAGTTTCTATACGAAACCGAGTGACATAACGACTTAGGCAAACGCTTGGCCCACTCATCGAGGCCCCGAATAGGGGGCAGCAAAGGCAGAGCACAATGGCCGTTGGCTACCACCACTGCATCGAATTGCTCTGTCTTGGTCTCTTCAGTGTTCCTGAGTTTGGTTGTGAAGTCCCATGCTTGACGGTCATCGCAATTCCTCGGCTTGACTTCAGTGACCTCGGTTTGGAATTCGATCATCGAGTACAGCTCCTTGGCATAGTCTTCTAAATATTGCATTACACATTCGCGAGATGGGAACAGTTGAGTATGCTTCGGGAATGATTTGTCTGAAAACTGCATAAGAGTATGTGGTAAGTTTGCCTCTAGATGCTCATACATAGGGGTGTTCAGCTCAGGGATACCAGCAGTGACAACATCATTGGCCGTCGGCTTGTTTTTAGCATCGCATATTAAGACACGCGATTTGGGAGTTAGGGGCGTAAAGTTCCATGTACCACCAACGGTATCTCGCTTCTCGTAGATGACAATTCTTGAGAACGACTTTTCCGCAAGCAGGTACCTGAGATTCTTTAGCTTCTGAGACTTAGTATAGGCATTACACGAGTGTACTTTGCAGTTGCCAGACCAGATGGGCCAGCTCCGATGATGGCGACAGTCCTGATAGAAGAAGAAGGCAACCTCGTCATCATCGGACCGTTGTTGCTTTTCATACGACGTGACTAAGTCTTTATCATCATTGGAATTTTTCAATATTGCTCAAAATTAGATACTAGACAATTGAGAAACCGCATGTGTTGGTGCGGCTGCAAGTACATACGTCATCTCACGCGTAAGCACGCTGTTTCCTTTTGCTTAGATGTTGTCTTTGATTTTGCATGCATCGTTCGTACAAAACTACGGAGTGGAGACTTCCATTGGTTGCGATCGCTGTGTGCTACTACGAGCCAAGTTCAGGTCAACATAACTACTTCGTCTATCCCAAAAGAAATTATGGAGGGCCTAATCTTGCGGTGCGAAAGAGGCGTGGCAGCACACGTTACAAGCTGACTCCCAACAACTATCTAGTCGACCAAGGCTTAGTCTTCAAAATGCAAAGCACTTAGTCATGTCTTATCTAAGTCTCTGGGTCCCACCAATTGTAGTTCTCGGTTTTGGTTGTGCTGAAGTCCCTATGAATATGCACGGCAGGTGGTACTCTCTGAACTTGTGTATTGCCCTTGAACACATCGCTTTCAGGCCATGCGCCATTCGCAATATGTTGTAGCGGCAAACAATCGTCTTCCCTGTTTGCATCTTTGTCTGTGTTCTTTTTGAATGAACTAGAAAAGGCAGATGTTGGCGATCTTAGGAAGCCTCGTTTTTCATTTGACTTGGATGTTCTCCGTACACTTAGCAAACGAGTCCAGTCGTTACGGAGCTTCTTGTACAAGGGTCGTAATGTTGGAATGCATGCGGCAACGACCCCAAACAGGACCTCCCATGTACGCCAGTACCAATTCGGTATCACCAGCCCTTGAAAGGGAGTCAGCTTAACAGTATTCGGGATCTGGCATTGTACGAAGGACTCACAAGTAGGATCATTAGTGACGTTTTGATAGTTCAGAACACTTCTAACTACTGATAAAGAGCCAGTGCTTTATGAAACAGATTCAGCTTGGTGCAACATAGAATGTTCAGGTGGCAACACCTACATAACGCCAAGCCCCATGAGCAGGCACAAACCGACTTTGCTACGGAAATTGATCTGCACTTTGCGCAGAATGAGGATTGGAAAGACCGATAGGAAATAGTCGGAGATGATCGATATAACTAGGCAACAGATCGTCAGAAAATCCTTTGCTGGAGGGAAGCAATTGGCGTCAGAAAGGCTCACTTGCTTGAGACAGAATGATCCTCTCCACTTGACTCGGAGAAAAACATTTGCCAGGCATTTTGGAGTTCCAAGCCTTATCCAGGTGAGGTCTGCACTGAATAATCCAGAGGACGCTCAATATTACATTGCTGACAATCAGGATAAATATCGCTCCATACAGAGGTCTGTTGAAGGCTTTTGTGACTGTGATGCGTAACAGGAACAAGCATATCGATAGCTTAGTAAATGTCAATGTCGCAAAGGTCTATCTCGTCAGCTTCCTGTGACGGAGCTGTCATGTGTGAATCCCTTACCTGTAACCATTCCCCGTATGAATACTTCATGAACTCTTGAAATTGGTGTTCATCCAGATAATACGAAGGTCGTCCAAAGCCGTATCCAATTGCTTTTGTGATCAGTCCCATGCCAACTATATGGCCAAACTTGCTACATGTGTTAGACCCTTGCCCACAAGGTAATCTATGAGACTCACACCCGCAAATATGATACACCAATCGTCCCATCCAACCTTCTTGACAATGAATATTCTTGTGTAGAACCGAAGAGCAATGAATAGAATGACAGAAGTCAACGCTAGTATTGAAGTACCCAGTACTCCGCCAGACCTACTGGCATTTCCTATCCGTGGGGGGGTCTTGACTCTCTCCATCTAAAGAACAAGAGAAGCCAGCGTGACAGGTTCACGAACTGTGGAGTTTCAGTGCACAAGTCCAAGAATGACTGACATATCATCAAAAATCACGAATAATGGTATGAAGCGACTTGGGCTTGCGAGCTCCTGCAAAGATTTCAAAGCAAAATAGTGTTGAGACCAGAGAACATTGAAGTTGTGAAGTTTGGAGACAAGTGACGAAGGGTTCATCCCGGGGTTTATACTGCTCACAAGGGTGGACGATGGTGCTGTGCGAACAACTTCTGCCTGCGTACTTGAAGACAAAAGTTCCCATGTAGAAAGGTCAATCAAAAAATGCTTGTGGGCGGCATGGATCTCACGTCAGTGTGCATACTCGGCTTGGCATAAGCACTCCATTCGTGCAACAAAAGAGTCAGGAGAGGGTCGCGCCGCTAGGCTACCGTACTAGCAAACGAAGATGGTACCCAGGCCTAGTAAATAACCAATCGGAGGTCCACTTGTATGAAGAACTGAGTATTGATCCGGGATGCGCCGCGACTACGCTGCATCTTGCGTTCGAACATCGTCCTTCAAGCGACACTGAACTGCAGCCTCGATCCGTCACACACCGAGCATGTGTACCGTCCTGGCGTGTGTACAGGATCGGCATTGAGAACAAGGTCGATTGCAAGTTGCAAAACGATTGTGTCGCATTTGAAGGGAACTGATCTCTATGCTCAACCCACTAGCAAAGAATAACTGTGAACTCATACGACAACGGACATCTTCCTTGTCGGAGAAGGTCAGTGGCAGAAGATTGCCAAGCACGTTTGAGGTTGTGTGTGGCACGTCACCCAGCCGTAAGTCTTGGGATTTGAGCCATGTGGTGGGCAACAAGTAGCCGAGCCTATCGGGCTATTTTGACAATGCCACGAGCTTGTAAACCTCTGTATTGATCTTCCGCTCATTGATCAGGATAGGCTGTGACTACATCACGGTGGCGGCAAGTTCAGGATGGAGGATACGTAAACATTGTGCTGGCCATCACCTTACTTATGCTCAATGATTCAATAGATGCATGCTTAGATCGTGTGTGTCTTCGAACAAAAAGGAAACTTATTGGCATCGTCTCAAAATTCTGACGGATTACCGGGGTTTAACTCCGAGATTTGTCATTAAAGCCGGGGGCTGACGTCCCCGCAGAATAGGGTCGAACCCGCCCGAGCGGACCTAAGCCGTAGTTCGTGATTAGGGAGTGAGGGAAAGCTGAGCCGATCGCTGAGTGCATGGCCAACCTCGATCGTTATTGATGTTGTAATCGCGGCAGAGTACATTGTGAAGTGTGTAAAATGCCCTATCAATTTCAGATAATCAAAACTCTACAAACACGTCTTTAGCTGGGACTTGCGGGTGATCGCGTTGAAGGCTGAATACACCACTGGGCAAGGCATTGAGTCCAAGACAAAACGCCCTGATCTCCCCCAATATATTCCTTCTTTAGATTGTAGACGCATGGTTGATTTTCAGTGTATGATTCTAGGCAGTCAGACGTAAGAGCTTGAAGCTCAAACCCCTTAGTGTTAAGGTGCATTTTTGCAAGATAGGTGGAGCGCGAGATTCTCATGAACACTTTAAGCCTACACAATGCCTGGAAAATGCGAGCAGCAGACAAGTGAAGCATTGTGCTGACCTACGTAGACTTTGGGTTGTCAGAGGATTCTATACTTTGTGGTTTAAAGGCCTATTTCCCCCTTCCATACTAAATCAAGCTTCTTAGCTAGCATTGATAGATTAGAAGATTACTTCTCGATATAGCGTTTGTTGGTCATAAGTCTGAAGCAGACTAACATCGTCATCCAGATGCAGATGGAGTGGAACGCAGAAACCCTGTGGCCAAGAGGCCTGATGATATGAAGGCAAAGCCGTCTCGGTGACTACGTCAAATTGTTGCTCGAGATCTGGCTGATGGCCTCTGAAAGAAGGGATTTTGGAATGCGAAGTCGTTGTGAGAAGACATTTCAAAATTCAGCGATAGCGTGTTGGAGCCATCGAATAAAGAATGAACACTTGGAAAAACCAACGTTGCGCTCTTATGCGGGGCAGGATGAGGCTACTGATGTTCTCAAGGGTTGTTAAGATAGCAGGATAGTTATAAAAATATTTTTTTTTAGCGTGCTTTGATAAGTGAGGGTAAGATACACAACATGAAACAGCAAACAAATCCAGCTTCACAATTGACCAATCCAAATATCACAAAAACCTTCCAACAACATACTCGTGCATTTCATCCAACAAAGACCGTCCTTTGAACCGTCTCGGTCCAGTCTCCACTTCCCCCACCCCATGTACTTTCAATAACAGCCTTCACTTTCCCACTTTTACCTGGTCCACAGGATTAACCCGCTCCACGACCAACGGATCCTCAGGCGTGAACGGAAACTGGGGCACCTCGCCCTCCTTTACACCCAACATAGCGCCCATAACCTCCTCGCCCAACGCCGTCGCACTAGCCTTAAACCCCACATCCTTCGGCATAGCCTGATCAAAAAAGATAGGGAAATGAATCTCCCCGTCTCCAATATCCTCAATCTGATGCGGATACGCCGCTGGCACGAAATACGCATCACCAGGCTTCAAGATGTAGGTATCGACGCTCCCATCCGGGTCCATGATCGACATCCTGGCTTTCCCACGATGTACATAGCCCATCTCCATGGTACTGGGGTGCCAGTGGGGCTCGCGCATGCCTTCGTCTGAGATGCGAAGGGAGTAGAGTGAGAGGTCTGTGAGGGCGGGCCAGAATTGCGAGCGAGCGAGTTTTACGTTACTGTAAGGGAAATCTACGGGAGGGTTCTGGGCTTCGACGTCGAATTTGTGTTGGTCAGGGAGGCCGGCAGTGGAAGGGACATCAGGAGGACCGGACCGCTTGACGATGTATTTGGGGGCTGTGGTCCGCGGGATCTTGGTCCAGGTTGCAGAGGTCTCGTTGTAGGTATTGCCAAGCACGGCGTCGGTCATGGCGCCGAAGGAGGCGGAGAGAGATATGTCGACTGGTTTTTCGTTGCGGGGGGCGGTAATGAGCTCAGCGTTTGAAGAGCCGATGTTCTCGATCGACTGGAGGGAGCCGGATTCGGTGTAGAACATCTGACCCTCTGTGATCGTGAAGTGGGCGAATTGGCTGCCACTGTCGAGGATTGTAACGAGGAGTTGGCCCGAGAGGCAGTAGGCAAGTTCGTTGGCATTTGTGTACCAGTGTGGTTCGCGGATGGAGCCTGGAGCTAGAATGATGCGTTGCACGGAGAGGTTCTTGAGCGTTGGGAGGTTTTTGGCCGTGATAGCTTGAAGTGAGCCGAGAGAGCTGTTGTAGAAGGGTTTGGAATTAAGAAGTGACACAACGTGCTTTGAAGTAGAGTCATTTGTAAAAGTCTGATTGAGGGGAAGCGTAAGGGAAACCCGGATGTAGCCGCAGATGAAGATTGAGAAGGCAAGAATGTTGAGCATTTTGATCGTAGTGGTGTCTCAAGGTGCTTTGGTCTTGTTGTCGGACCATTTCTGTCGGTCTTTCCAGGTCCTTATGTATCCAGAATGAGGGGCTTCTCAAGTGGCGAGTAACACATCATTCACCCTACTGGGGGCTCAAAGACCTTAGTCACACCGCTTCCGCATCCCTATTCAGTTTAGCGGTGCAGTTTTTTATTGCCTGTTGACTGTATGAGTGTTTGGTATTCCCGGTATATCTTATAGAATGACGGAGTCGGCGGAGCGAACGTTGCATGACCTTGACTGTGCATGTAAGAGCGCGATGTAATGGTCGACCAATCCAGTTGCAAGTAGAGTGTGGTGCTGAATCATGAGGTGTGTAGCACTCAAGCGTCAGAGACTCTTCGGAAACGGGCGGTTTGCAGCTATATTAGGCAATTAGGGTCACTATCGCCGTTGATGATAAAGTACATGGGTTTATTGCCGGCCAAGATGTATTGCAACATGGAAGACCATTCCTAAAGACACAAATCGTGTCAGACTTCAAATGGGGATTTCGCTTTTAGGCTGGCTTACGGTGGTACGTTCATAATCCACGTCTACCAGCCGCTCATCACGAATTCTCCAGCAGTGTTGGCAGCCAATTAGGTTTATAGATTATAGACATCGCCGAAACGTTGTGGTATCCCAGACTGACTGCGGCCCTCTTCTAAAGCTTTTTTGCCCTCTCAACAACAAATACCATTATAGACCGTTCCCGATAAAGTCTACTTTAGTCATGAGTGTACCACGGACTCGAGGACGCATAGTCATCGGCCAGCTAATTTTGTGGTTCAATGCTCGGAATCGCGATCGCAATCGCATCGAACTGCCCCTCTCGATCGCTCAATTATGTAAGTGCCCAGCCATGTGCGTCGGCCGGGTCCGCCCCACGTGTTGGTATCTTGTTCAAGTTAGATCCGGCTTCCGATTTGACAGTGTTTTGTAGCGTCCGCAAAGATAAGCGTCCATACGACGATGCGAGGAGCGAACAAGTATGCAGTAACGGAACATAGTGTAACCTAGGGTAACCACATGACTATTCATGCTTCCAATGCGCTGCTTAAGAAAGTCGAATGGTATACATTGATGGCCCGTCCCTCCTATAGCCACCACTTAGTTTCTCCTGTGAATCCCTGGAGCACTTGTAAGTAGGTCAAACGATATTCAACGTTCTCATTAGATATCCTCATTTAGCGATAATATCCTCACGGCAATGCCATTGCGTTTCTTTAGTCTAGCTCTGGCCTGGGCCTTTAGTACGGTCTTATACATCACTGGATCCCTGAGATGGTGTACGCGAATATGGCGACAACAGTGTAGGTTGTTCCTGCGCGTCTCCAACATGCGGTTTTGGGGAGAGATCCCTAGGATTTGGTGATTCTTTCGAAAGCGAGTAGGAGTTGGCGACATGAGAGTACGCGGTGTTCTCGCTGAACAATCTCTCTGTCGATGCGTGGTGATTCAAAGGAGTCAGCTCTTCGCTAGAATTACTTGGAGGTGCCGCGGTGACACGCCAGGGTTTCAGTAGTCTGTGTTCGAAGCCACGCTCCATGTCCACTGCATGCGGCATAATCAGCAATGTTTCATAACCTCTTGTTAGCCATATCTCGAGTCGGAAGACTTACGCAAAGCAAGATTGATCAATTCGAAGATTGGCGGCACCCATACTGTCAAAGCTACTACTTGACCAAAGTTCCATCCCGCGCCATGTAGCTGGGCAAAGAAGGCAAGGTAGCGTAGAAAAGAGACGAATAAGGCAATGTAGACGCCCACAAAGGCGAGGCTGACAGATGCTTTCGCAAATCGAATAGCGAACTCTTGACGGGTCATCCCCCTGAATGATCGATTGAGACAACGATAGATATTTGCCACGATGGGCGACATCTTAGAAGAAGCGTTCACCCGGCTAACATATCGTTTTGCGATTCTAACCAAGGAGGCCAATTCATGGCAATGCGTCCCATGCAGTCGACTTAACCAGCCTGTCAAAAAACCTTTGCACTTTTTGTAGTGCCCCAGAAGTCTTTGTGCGACTTTTGAATTTCTGGCTTTCTCCTGAACCCACTCGTTCGAACAAATCGTGATCGCTACCAGCACGATGAAAACGATGACAGTGAAGCGGTATGTCTTCCAGACCACAGAGTCTAGATTATCGTCAGAATTGCCATCGCGTGTAGAGAAATCAGCTTTGTCGCCAAAGGCCTCGAAACAGTATACCCACGGCTGTTTGAAATCACATTCTGCAGGCCCTCCAGTCTCAAAAGCTTCGTCGAGTGCCCCTCTGTCTCGATTTGTAGGATTGAAAGCACCTAGCATTGCAAGGACTGCGGTGGCCATGGCAATCGATCCGCCAGAGAAGATTAAGATGTACCAGTATGTCTCCTGTAGGAGATACAGATTAAAGACTGTGAGCGTTACAGGTAGACATCCACCAACAGCAATCATCCTCAAGAACGCATCGTTATTGTAAAGCTGCTGCAAGCTTTCAAGCGCCGTTCCACCCCGTGTCACGATCTTCAGAGCTGCGATATTGATGGAGATCGTAAAGAAACATTGGGCTTTATGAAACTCTATGATTGCTGAAAAAAGGCGTGAGAGGCAATTCTGAGCCAATGTTGCAGCTTTCTTTCTTTGACCCATCCCTCTTGGATAGAGCAGCAAGAATACATAGGGCGCTAGAAACCTCAGGAACATCGAGATCAAGAAGAGGAGTATGGCAAGGGATGAATGTAACCAATAAGATATATAGACCTGGAGTTTATCAGCCATGCCTCAAATCCGTCTACTTATGAAGCCAGCAACTTACACCAACTCCAGCAATGTCGTTGTCAAGTTCAGCGTCTTCGGAGCAAAGGCTCTCCATCAAATAATCGACTGGAGACGGCGAGAAGTCTGAAGATTGAGATATGAAACGAGAATGCCAAGAGGTGTCCGTCTTCCAATTTTCTTCGGTTTCCCAACCTGCCATACGATCTTTACATGACTCGTACTCCTCGCACTTTTTAATTAGGCACTTATAAATCTTCTCGGCGGCAATGTCTGCAACTGCGTTCCGATTTGGCGTCAGAATCCGCGAAGCATTCCTATGTCTATCAAGCCCTAAGACCGGGATCTCTCGCGGAATTGAGATGTTATAGCCAGCATAGACAGTATAAGAGTCGCTCAATAGTACCGCAGCGACGGCGCAATTGTGTAGGATCTCTATGCTCTCAAATATGCTTGTGTTGCAACTTGAAAAACAATCGAAAGCGTCCAATCCCTGCGGCACACAAGCATCGGAGAATATATATTGAGAATAGATTCGATCACCACTATAGAGTGGCTCTTCCAGATCGTAGTGCGAATCGTGATATGACACATCCGAAGAGCTCAAAGCACTGTGCAGGCTGTAAGTATTCTTGGAATATCCTCCGTACCATGCGTAGTCCAAAGCTATGTTGCCTGGCCATGACTGGCTGGCTAATAGAAAGAGATTGAGCTCGACCGACATGAACTTCTAATAGAAATACTACAGACATGTATTGTTGAACTCGTACAATCAGGGAGCGAGGTGAGTTATTTAGATACGTTAGGGATAGTGCCCTCAGCCTTGTATTAACATCTTGGCAACACGATGACGGCGGCCTTTGCAGGAGCAGCCACCCATATAGTCGAGGGGGCGTGAAAATGTGACCTTGCACCCTTTTCACTACACCCAACTTTTCACATGAAGCTGAGGCCAAAGGCTTTAAACTAGGCACAGATAACTTACTCGGGGAGTGTCTGCATATAGCTGGAGCGTATGAGAGGTAGGCGCGTACATAGGGTTGCATTGTATGACGCATGATGCGTGACCAGCGCTAACAGAGAGCGCAGATCTTCGATGTTCTCTGGGAAACACATCAGAGCGCTGCACGATGATTCCCAGGCAAGTTGTAAGTGACTTGCGAACCCTTCGTCGGCTCTCAGACTTGACCCATAATAGTGCTGGGAATTGGACCATATGCAAACCTCGGAAGATTTTGCAGGAAGCGCTCGGGGAATTGCGGGTTTTCCGATCCTGCATGGCAGTAAGGCTGCGACAATCTGCAGCTCCAAGGGGCGCCAATCGCTGGTATGATCATAGCAACGCATTCAAGGGGCTGAAACAAATCAGGAAATGCAGTCCTATTGGTAGTAGCATAGTGGATGTTATTATTGTTTTCTCGTACGCAACAAGCCAGAGCGACCTCCCAATGGAATGTGTTCCGTATCTGCTCCAGCTGGTCAACAAATCTTGGCGCGGTCCATCCGGAGTAGTAAGCCAAATGGACAAAAGGCTGTGCCAAGCTAAATAGAGTGGACGTCAAGCGTAACATTGCATTCCTTGAGCTCGAAAATCGGTCCATTTGGATTGCGAAACCAAAAGCGAATCGCAAAATTCAGCCCCGAGCTCTGCCTGTATCAGCACGATTGCAAGGTATTATAGGACCGTTGCAACAAGGCTTTGCTGCAATACTAGTCATGGAGAAGCAATGGAATGTATTGTCAATCTCACTAGTCGACTGACACAGTACGTCTCAATTGCGCTTGGCTTCACCACCATTGAGAGATCCCACAGTCTTCACTGTTTCTGTAGGAGGGAGCATAGGACCATCTGGCCCCAGCTCCGGATCCGGGTTCGCAGTCTCGTACTCCAGACTTTTGATGACCTTATACAGTAACACAGCAAATACCGAACCAGCCAAAGGCCCCACCCAGTAGATCCATTGTGTCCCGCGGAATTCTCCAATTGCGACTGCTGGACCGAAGGATCTGGCTGGGTTGAGAGAGCCACCAGTCCAAAAGACGCCTATTGCGATTCATGTAAACACTCGCCATGTGAGGAGAGTAGCAGGGAGACTTACCGACCAATTCACTTACGAAAAGACTAATGCCAATTCCCACCGGCGCAATGAAGTTGCCTTGATGCTTCTCTGCAGCCAGCATGAAGATCGTGAATACAAGCTGCGCGGTCAACAGCATCTCGATGATTACACCCTGTGCGATTGTCGTGCCACCACTCAGCGTTGTACTGACATTCAGATCACCCTGAAAGAGCCCCTTCGTCAGGGCAGCTGCCGCCATACCGCCAATGATCTGCGTGATGAACAGTAGTACGCCACGGACCCAGGAGATAGCGCCGATTAGGACCATACCAACTGTGACCTAAGGCAGTTGAATATGCATCAGCGTCACATATTGGCTTGGAAGACGGGTGGCCAGGACAGGGCGCGCGGGAACGAACTTACAGCCGGATTGAAGAGGCCCCCGCTGATGCGAAAGAAGACCCAGGCATTTGCGGCAAGGGAGAAACCGAACGAAAGGGAGATGTAGAGAAGCTGAGCAGGATTTTTTTGCTGCACAGTGGTAATGACGGTGTCTCCGGTGTTCGTGTTGGACGATATATTGGCCACCTGTGTGCCGGCAAAAGCAAAGAACAGGAAGCTGATGGTGCCGACCAATTCGCCGATGACGGCTACTGTGTGGCCACGCGTTGTTGGGGGCAGTTTACGAATGATTTTCCTCAGACCGTGCGCTGTTGAGTCTGGGGCGTCGGTATTCATGGTGACAGCGTTTGAAGCCACACACGAGGTCTCTTGCAACAGAGAGGAGATAAAAAGGAGTAGCCATTGTGGTCGAGACAGCTGACATATTTGTACATTTCTCTATGTACCAGGAAAGGCAGGAAGCTTCTTCGGATGACGATAGTAAATTGCCTGGGCTTGAACCCTTGCCATTTCCTGTCATGCTTGAGTTTGACCTAATGTTTACAGTAAGCCTGTTTGAGCCCTCAAATATAGCCGTTTAGCTTGAATAGTCGAAGTGTCCAAATGAGCCGTAAGCCTAGAACGTTGAGATGCCGATCTTCCAGATCCAGTCTACGAGTAACCAGATACATTCACCTAGAGAAGCCTCACAGTGAATGCGTATATACGAGTACAAACCAGGATAATTGAGCACTCATTTGCGACTTATGACGTTATTGCTTTTGCACTCGCGTCCTATGGCAGTTGACCACTGGCCTTACTGCTGAGATCGCTTGGCCATCGAAAATGAAGCTCGACCCTGCTATCATCCGTGCTCTTTCCATCTCGGCCTCCAATGCAACAGTAGCCTCACATGGAGGCTCAGGCTTCACCTCTACATCCAAAATCACATCCAAGCTCGACGATGGGAGTGAGAAATACTTCTTCCTCAAAATCGCCAACGAAGCAGACTCTCAGCTCATGTTCGCCGGCGAACACGCTTCACTAAACGCTCTCCACACCATCCCCTCTCTCTGTCCCAAGTCTTTCGCCCACGGGAAGCTCGATAACAGCAGTGGCTATTTCCTTGTCACCGACTTTCTCGACATGGGCGGCCTATCTTCCCGCCTCTCTTCGTCCAAAAGTTCCGAAGAGAAAGGCTCAGGCATGAGCCTCGCGCAAAAGCTAGCGAAGCTACACACTACACCTGCGCCAACACCTGAAGGACATCCCCGCCCGTTGTTTGGCTTTCCGGTGCCCACGTGTTGCGGAGATACAGTGCAAGAGAACGACTGGACAGAAAGCTGGGCTGATTTCTACGCGAACCACCGTCTACTGGCAATACTGAAGAAAAGCGAGAGGACCAACGGCAAAGACTCGTCGCTGCGGTCCATGGTTGAGAAGACTGCGCGAGAGGTGGTGCCAAGGCTCATCGGTGATGGGCATTTGAACAATGGCAAAGGCGTGACTCCGGTTGTTGTGCATGGAGATTTGTGGTCAGGTAACAAGGGAAGAGGAAGAATTGGAGGCAAGGGTGCAGTGGAAGATGTGGTCTTCGACCCCAGTGCTTGCTACGCGCATGGAGAGTATGAGTTGGGCATTATGAGCATGTTTGGAGGCTTTGGGGGTAGCTTCTTAAAAGAATATCACCAGATCTGCCCCAAGACGGAGCCAGTCGATGAGTACGAAGATAGAGTGAGTTTGTATGAGTTGTATCATCATTTGAATCATCACGTAAGTTGCTCCCTCCTGTTGTGGTCCTATTTCTCCTAGCGAAACTGTTCGTTGCTTGGTCACTTCTCTGACGAACATCAGGCCATCTTTGGAGGAGGCTATAAGGGTGGTGCAGTCTCAATCATGAAAAACTTGATTGGAAGGTATGGGGCCAGGAGCGAGCTATAAACTGTGCAGCTGCCAGCCGGAGTAATAGCCCCTGCTGTGGTTGCCCCTGTGTCAAATGCATCCGCGTTTGCTCTTCCCTATTCAACGAGAGTTTTGGGCAGCTCTGCCGCGGTTGCTCCTTCGTCAGATGCATCGGCGGTTGCTCTTGCCCTCTCGACAACGTCTTGAGGCAGTTCCATTCAAGCTGCTTGTTTCCCGAGACTTTTGCCTCCTTACACATCACTTATAAAGCCAACTATCTTTTTACACCACGGAATTAAGGGCATATTAGTGTCATCACCATCAATGGCGAACCAAAATCCGACGAATGCATTTGCAGTACAGGTACCACAGTTGAATTGGCCACCTACAACTGTCACTACAATCACCGCTTATGATTTGCACTTTACATTTTATCTGGCCAACACATACTTTCTTGCCTTTCTGTCCAAGGCAAGAACCGGATTGGAGGAACGATCGGGATATCCCTTCCACTTCTTCAGTGTGATAGAGGAGCCGAGGACCATCTACGTTATCGGGCATTGGATATCCCTGGACGACCACATCAATTTCAGAGGTTCCAGAGAATCTAGAGATCTAGAGCAAGCATGGGCTCCTTGAGGACTACAACAATTCACCGCAAATTACGTGACAAACGGGAGCGATAGGCTTGACAAGTACTTGAATGATAACCCGTGGTTACATCCCCAGCGTGTTGCGACAGCAAAGCAGCAGCAGCGGGTGGTATCAAGAGACCTCCGTGATATCCTTGACTTTTCGCCGATAATAGACTTCCACTGCTATGATGTAACCTGGCAGCAACCTTTTCACTTAGGTGTTACAGATACGAGCTACCACAACCTGGTCGGACAACAACTTAATCTGACGCACATGGTCGGATGGGTAACTCCTCTCGACCATAGCGCAGGCAAAGCTCAAGTCTTATTCATGGCTGGCTCGCGGGACCTTTACAATGAAAATGGTACACTTCGAACAGAGTCCGATTATAAACGGTTAACATCAATCCGAGAGGGTGACTGGTCAGTCGGTGGACTCGCCGGTTGGCCCGGTAGTTGGGTCGAAAATGCGAAGCTTATGCATCTGAGAAACCTGGAAATCACCTCGATAGGTCACCGCAAATGCAATTGCTGTTTACCCGGGCGCTATTTCGGGCCCATCATGAATACAACTCCTGGTTATCACGTCAGTGGATCGAGTAGCATCCAACTTGGGAAGGATGAGCCTGGTCACCCCGAGCCTTTTTTGGGGGACGAAATAGAACTGGTCCTCGATGCTAGCACCGGGGAAACTAGTAGCGACACAATTGGGAAGACTGCACCTCTCATCAAGAGCCTTCTTTAGGGGACGAAATGAACGCAAGTTTTGATGCCAGCGCCAGTGGATCCAGTAGCAATGGACCTAGGAGCCACGTACCTGCGGACAATGAAGCTGGGAGCGACAGATCTGAAGTGAGAAACGTGGAAGCGATGGACCCGGAGATGGTGGACAAAGGGAGCGATGGGGCTGGCAGCAATGGCAGCACTGGCAGTTGGCAATGGATGGTAGCCTTCAAGACTAGATAGCTACTCTATGAATATACGCCACGTGAATGTGGTTAGCATCTTCGTTTGAACCATCCCAAGTATTCGAGTCTTTCCGTTCTGATCGTTTCCTGCGACTCCATGGCCTTGACTACCTTAAATGTGCAGCATGCATGTCTATCTTGTCAAACGGCAGTCCTATACAAACACCTATAAACTTCTCACCAACTCATCGCTATTCGTGTCAGCCTCTTACTCATACCTGTCCTACGTCCAGATGGTGGCATTCCAGATTCCCATTTCAAATCCTGCCACTCCCTGCCCTTTCGCCTTTCTCACTTTCCTTATCTCTTCCGCCCTGCAGCTGACATACCTTTTTTTTGATCAGACGAGTCATCAGTCGCGGCCGGTAGGGTATGAGCGTAACCACCTCTTTGGGTGTTAATTTGATGGGAGAGTGACGCAGCAATGAGGAGACAGGCATAGAAGTGGCGAGAAAGGGGACTTGAAACTCATAAGGATGAGCAAGGTACCGAATTGGGTCGCGGATCTTGGGGGAGGAAAATCTGAGCGAGTGGAGAGGATGGGGAGGGTAGAGAGGAGTGTGAAGGGCTGAGAAGGCAAGGTAGATGGATTGAGGATCGGAGAGGGGCATGGAAGGAGAGATGGTCGGTGCTCGTTGTCTTAGGGGGGGGGGGGGGGGGGGGGATACAGACGGGGTGAGAGGCCGAGAAGAAGCTGCCAATGGCTTTAGTTGCTCATGCTACAAGATAGCCACAGCGATATCTCCAAATGGGCGCCGCTAGATGTTCTACGTTCGAGGAGCCCTGCCATTAAATAAGTTTCATGTTACTGCTACCTGGACCAGTTACAGCGTAGGAGGAGACGTGCGTTTCTTCAACAGAATGGTCCCATGTCTCCCAGTAGCCGATCCTTTGGTACAATTCTTCCTCGTATCTTGTTCGCCGCCAATGCATATTTGAAACTCTTTCACAGACAGCAACGATGGAAAGAGAGCGCTCCGTTCTGTTCAAAGTCGTCGACGCCGGGAGTCATGATGTCCATGGCAGGGAAGCCACCATCGAGATTTTTTTCTCGCTGACAAGTTCTCGGTCAATGGTTTCAAGATCCAAAATGCGCTACAGAGCGAGCTGAAACTCTTCATTGCCAACAACTGGGTAGTCGATGAGCTTTACCCATAAGTCGATTGATCCCTTAGGATCGAATATGCTGTGAGTATGTGTACCAGCCTCACTCTCCTAGCTATTTTCCTGACCTCATGTAGGCTCTCCGGTGCCGGACCAACGCGAAGGTAGTATCATTCACAATCAAAGCACTCGCACAGGATGGCGATCTTCATACGTACATGAGGCGCTACAGCTGATTGATCGTGCAGATGGATTAAATGTAACTCTAGTACGCAGCCACCAGATGTATGATCACCAAAATAGCGCCGCAACAAATAAGGGTATCAATAACTAGGTAATATATATACATCTCGAAGAACATGATGACGCAGGACATCACGCTGTCTAGAATATAGAGTGCGCTTGCAGAACTAATAGACATACTGTTTCTCGTCAGCGAACGCAATGGTAATGACGAGTGGAGCGGACTCACAGGAATGAACCAATACGGGACTTGCTTTTCATACTCCTCCCACGCAGCTCCGTACCGTTTCCGGCACTTTTGCTGATCTCTAATTGCTCGATGGATGATCATTGGTGTAAAGAAAGCCACGTAGAACCAGGGAAAAGGACTCTTGAAGCCCGTCACAAGGCCCCAGGTGATCGCCTAGTGAAACCTAATCAGCACATGACGAAGGATAATGGCGAGTATGCACTTACGAAGAACAAGTCGCAGGTATAATGGACTTTCCTCGCGTATTTGTACCAGCCATCGACCAGAATACTGTCTCCCGTCTTCGTCTTGATAGTGTTTGGGTTCTCGAGTGTGGTCCATGGAACTTGAGGGAACGTTTTTCGGTATGTGAGCGTACCCCTTTCGGCTTGGCGGAATCGGTTCTTTTGCCCATTGCAAGAGTCCCACACCCAGTAGACGAAAAGGTATGAGACATATAGCAGAGCGAGCAGTCCTCGGTTCCAGCGGTATTCGGCAGGGGAATGGTTGGCCAAGTAGACTGCGCAGTGGCAGTAAGTGAATGGCACGCCGGCCATGTTCCAGAATATCAGCATGAAGCCCCATTTCTCATGGTACATGTCCCTGATCGAGTTTTAGCAGACGACTTAGTCAATCTCAGGCGCTGTAATACCAGGTAGTCACAATAGCTTCCTCAGCCTTCGAGCACGCATTGGCATACAAAAAGTGCGCCAAAAGTAGGAAGCCAACCTCGCCGGTCACGTATCCGTACCGCTCATACTGCCTCGCCGCCGCGCCCAAGGAGATGAGAAAGAGCGTATACCACGGCAGTCTCACCTCGCAGAACATCTTCAGATCCAACCACTGTCCGATCCTCGGATTCAGCTCCGCGCCCATGAAGAAATCATAAACTGGCTTGCCCGTCATCCTATGCTGCTTTCCCCTCGCAACCGCAGCCACATACGCTGCAATCGCGACCGCGAACCCACTAATGATAGCCACACTCATCAAGCTCCCAAATTCGTCAATCACCGTATCAATCCTGAAAACTCCCGCCGTGTGCATACCCAGCACCGTAGCAATAGTAAAATAAAAACTCCACACCCCACTACAATAATAATCCAACCTCCTCCCTCCCTCCCATTCCAGCGACTTCCCCTTCACATAAATCCCGGGCAGGTAAAGATAGCACAGCCCCTGAAAGACAAGGAAACCCCAATACATGCCCCACGCCTTCACCGTCGGAAACGCACCCTGAACCACCAAATTCCCCATCACGAGCAAAAAATGCGTCCAACTCCTCCCCTCCTCTTTCCTCGGGATCTCCCCATCAAAATAAGCCGCGCCCAACCACATATACCACATCAACAGTGGAAACCCCAGTATCATAGCCGACACACCCAGCGTGCCTCCAAACTCCAGCTCCGTATCTACGCCGATTGCCGTGGCGGCAGTCTTGCTCGCATTCGTTGGCCGGCCGCGACCGCGCGTGCTGGGAGTATACGCGGAGCCATTGCTGGTTGCTGCCGCAGATTTCTTAGGGATGTTGCCGCTGCTACTGGTGAGAGGCAGGGTCTGCGACGTGCTGGGCGGGGTATCGGTGCTGCTGGCGTCGGTGGCGGCGCCGGATTTGCGCGGGCGCATGGAGCGGCGTGTGGGTGTTTCGACATAGCCGGGGTGCGAGGTGCGTCTGCGATTAGGGAATGAGTGAGAGCGCACAGGCGGTAATGCGGAGAGAGGTTGGTGCAGGGATAGGATCGATAGGTATGGATTTAGACTTACTTTGGTGTCTCGCCCAGCTGCGAGCGCGTGAGCGTCATGGTCGCGGGTTTGGCACTGCGTGTGGTATCCTGGGTGACGAATCTATGAAGGACCGTGCTAATTGCAATACAATGCTCGGCCACATATGTCCATTGAGTGATGGTTGTTACTTGGCAAGGAAGTGTCGTCGACGTCAGGACGTGTACCGCGACAGAATTGAGTTCGCGATCGCTTAATAAGGCTAGCGTTAGCGGCATTACAGAATCAACTTAAAGCCTGAGTCCTCTCTAAGACAACGTAATTTGATACTACCTCGTCGTTCAATTGTGGGCCCAAAAAAGGGTATATACAATGCGACTCAACAGTCACGATCAAATATGAATAAAATGTCCGACATCAAGCCCCCCTACGTGCATTCGTGCTCATTAGCGTGATTTTCTTTCCCTTCTTCTTTTTTCCACCACCACTTGGAGCGACCTGTTTCGCGCTGCTTGATTCGACGCTTAGCCCTTCAATCTGAGCTGTCAACTCTTCCTCGCGCAACAGTTCCGTCTCCCAGTCCTGCAGCCAGCCATCGTTCTCCGACACGTCATTGTCTGGTACTGACGGTAAGGTTGGCGGTGACGACGGCGCTGCGATCCGTGTGCCCCATACAGTCCTCTGTGTTGTTGGACTAGTAGAAGGTGAAGCCAGTGTAGCAAAGCCTGAACCTTGCTGTCCTCTGGATTCTGCCCAAGGTGGCGAGGAAGATGTGGCGAAGTCCACAGCAGAGGTCTCAGGTAGGGGCTGGAACTCGGCTCCAGAATTGATGTCGTGGCCGAGACTCGGTCTCTTCCTTCGGGCGGCAGCCCAACGTTTGTCGTCTTCTTCTTTCTCAGCTCTAGCTCTTTCCTTTTCTTCGCGAGTAGCTTTTTCAGTGTTCCGTTTGCGTCTACGCTCAATCTCGGGCCCGAAGCGTTCCAAAATTTCTGGCTGAACGATATCTGTCCAGTCGCATTCGAGGAATCCTACTTCGCAGCCGTAAGGAAGATGTGCAAGATATTTCATTCGCTTCCTCAGATCGTCGTCAACAATATGTCCAGTCGAGACATGTTCTACCCGTGGCAGGATGGTAGTGGGAAAAGCGGAGTAGTCGCCAAATGCAGCCTTGAGAATCCGGATGTCAAGTGATGATAGATAAAAGTGAAGCAAGGCTTCGTAGAAGAAGAAAGGCGAGTCATTCCGGAAATTATGGGAGGCAGCTATAGATCTGTTTCTATGTTGACCCAGCTTCGTAGGCTCAGTAAGTGGTGTTGAGGGTGCCGTAGACTGTGCTCGTGAGCTTTCTGAAGCGCCTTCGGCCGACGAAGAGCTTGTACCCTCAGCGGGCTTAGGGTTCTGATCTCGTGCGACCGACGTCCTAGATGCATCGACGGCTGCGGCAGAGCCTGATCGCTCATATTGGGTGATGACAGAGCCCCTAGATCCCGACTGCCCAGACCTCTGGGCATGTTGAATGGAATAGTGCTCAGGCACGTCATCAATGTCTGCACGATAGTCAAGGGGAGTTCGTCGAGGTTTTCTTTCTCTTGGCATCTGGGGTGCGGTGGGCGGATTTCCAATGCCTTCGATCTTCTTCATGGCTTCATCAATGGAGGCAAACGCTCTTCTCGTCCATTGCGAGTCTTCACCAAACATGAGCTCATCTTCTATCTCTTGCTGCCGCAGCTCCTCGACTTCGTCATCGTATTGCTCTGCCATATAGTCCTCACTCCCTTTCATGATCCGGGCGTAGTCCATCACCTCTGCAGCAGAATACCAGGGGATCTCGTCTGTATTTTCAAGCATTTCAGCTCCATCACGGGGCAAGGCAAGAGTGCTACCAGGCCGTCTCATCAGAAGCCTCAGCACGACGTCACCACCGTCCTGAGGACGCTCGCCTTCTTGGCCGACAAACCAGCGAACGGGCCTTGTTTCAGATATGTAGATGATATCGTAGCATATTGGGCATTTCTTCCACCTAGCCCTTTTTTCAGGGATAGGATTTGTGTCATCCGTGGCGTGCATATACCGAATAAGGCACGGCAAGCAGAAGATATGCCCACATTTTGCCATTCTAGGAGCTACTGGCTTGGACAAGCAAATGGGACAATTTGTGGCCTGTGACTGTGCGGAGACCAGAATCTGCAACACATTGTCCCAGTCAAGGTGAACATCCGCATCAATAGCTTGAGCGCGATAATCACCTATCGGCTTTACTACGAAACGATAGTTGGCATGGATATATCTTCCAGACTGTCAGTAGATCCGAAAAAGCGCAGATGGGCTCCATATCTGACCTGATCTTGTCTTGCTCGTGATACCCGGACCCTACGCCCCAAGTTGGGTTGCGTCTTGCGTTGCGCCCAAAATGGTGCTGTGGATTGTAATGTGGGCGTGGAGGAAGACTGAAGTTCATGAGATGTGTGATCGATGTCCGTCCTTTCCGGCTACTAGTCGATTGCATGGCCGCCTGTTGATATCAGCCATAGTGACTCCACAAGCCTTGACTAGCTTGATTCGGAAGACGCGAATACTCACGGATTCAGCAGCAGCATCCTCATTCGCGAGCCTTGGACGTCGTTGGCCTTTATGTGGTTTTCGAAAAGACTGATTGTTTCTAGCGCTCGATGATGTAGACCGCGTCTGTGAGCCAGCCCCAAAGCTACCGGAGCCCCCAGCTCGTCTTTGAGAATGGCTCTCTGCTGCTGGAGATGACGAAGTTTGCGACTGGGAAGGGGACGATATCTGTGCTGGGACAAATGTGTTCTTGGATGTCGATAAAGCGAGTATTGGTTTCGACGACATCGCGTTTCATGGTTATCAGGGAGGTTCTAGACGAACGACAAGTTTCGCAACAGATTCCCAGAGAGTATACAGACGTAAAAACGACCTTTTCAAAGCAAGAGAAACCTTTGGGGATATATAATCCCCAGAGGGGATGGATGTTAGTCACAAGAGGTAGACTGATGAGGGGCGGCTCAAGTGAAGTCTGAAAAGCTTGGCGCGACCGTCATCTCAGCGCAGTCTCGACGAACTCGCGGGCACAGCAAGAGCTGAAGAACATCGATCCGCAGCATCGTTCACACGTAATTCACTACAACCATTTGTAATAGTGCCTATTGTCAGTGGCTAATCTCTTGCTCCTATTGTTATCATTCACAGATATCCTCAGACTCCGGTAAGCTTAATTAGGCGCGTTCTCAAGCAATCTCGGGCCTTTTCATCCTCTCGAAATCACACCTCTCTTTCCCCTCAGTAGGTCGACTCGTGCCTCAGATAGACTCAAGTGCTGACAGAAAAGGCTACAGACTCTTCACAGTTAATTCCGACCTCACAATGAACTCCGCACTGTTGCTTGGAAAGGCCAGAATCAGTTAAGGGAAAGAGCGCTCCGAGGAGCGCTACCCTTTACGTCTGCGAACATGAATCAACACCAGCCTGTGCTGTCACAGGTCCCACCTGCTGTTCCATACCCGAATGGTCGACCAGGCCAGAACGTACCTTACGCCCCCTCTCCCTATCCTCAGCACCCTTCCATGTACCCGGCGTACCCATACCAATACCATGTACCATATCGGCCGTCTCCCCACCAGTGGCAACCACAATATCAGATGCATATGGGAATGGGCAGGGGTTATCCTCAATATCCTCCAATGAACCCATATGCTCAGCCGCAACACTATCCGCCCATGAGACCATCGCCTCATCAACACCCTTCATCTTCCTCGGTCCATTCCGCTCACGGCTTACTTTCACCTTCACCTTCTAACGCCTCATCATACGCTCCAGTGGTTCCTCCACAACAGATACCTAGCCCGCAAAGGCCTGTCCCGACACCACCTCCCGCACCTAGAGCCCCTTCTCCGGCGACGGTGCGAAACCCATTCTACCCTCCACTCCCTTGGCAGTCATTTGAAGGTGATTTCCCATCACAGAAATCCAGACGAAGGAAAAATCTACGTCCACAAGTATCCAGCATGCCAGTTGAGCTTCCGCAACGACCAGATGCTGCAGAAGTACCATCAATCCTTGAACAGGAGGCACCCTCGAAGATCGAGCCCTCCGTGCCCGAGCGCGAACCTTCTGTAGGACCAGCAAGCCTCGAGACACCTCCAACATCTCGACCGCCCTCGGAAGTCTTGTCTACACAGCCTACAACACCGTCGTCTGTTGCACCACCCCAACAGGCGACACCAAAAGCTTCCGCGTCTGTACTACCCGTAGTACCCGTAGTCTCCATTCGACCTGCCATACCTAATATTCCGCTACCATCCCGAACATCGAAGAAAGCGACAGAAAGCTTAGTCTCTGAACAGACCAAGCCAGCAGAATGCAACCTCGAAACCATGGGTGGCGCAACGGATTCCACTGTCGCACCCGAGGAGGCCAGAGCAGCGCCTGTCAAAGTTCCTCCCAAATCCTGGGCAGATCTTGTCAGGACGAAAGCTGCATCTCAGTCGACTCCAGCAAACCCTTCAACCCTTTCTTCCGACTTGACGGCTACGGCTAATGGTCTTTCTAACACAAAACCCAGCTCTCTCGTCGATGTGCTCAGCACTTACAATGTGAAGAACAATACCGAAAAAGTAGCCTTCCTAGAGCCTAGAGGTCTAGTCAATACTGGCAATATGTGCTATATGAATTCAGTGAGCTTTGAGACTGGACTGCCTTGTATATGTACACAACTGATTTCGATATAGGTTCTACAGATTCTTGTATTTTGCGTACCTTTTTATGCTTTCCTAGAGAAAATCGGCAGGCAAGCTGCACATAGCTTTAAGAGTGATACCCCAATGATGGATGCCATGTAAGCTCTTTGCCAGCTAGTGCTCAATATTATGCTTATCTATCTCAGGATAATGTTCATGAGAGAATTCAAGATCATCGATGCAACCGTCTCCATCGAGCAGCTTCGCATGCGGCTGAAAGATAACGAGTTGGAGCAATATGGGGAGTCTTTCATTCCTGAATTTGTTTACGATGTCATTAGACGTCTCCCACGCTTCTCTTCGATGAGGGTAAGATATTGGACCGAATGATTATGTATTCGTGGCTAAAGATTCATTAGCGTGGTCATCAGCAAGATGCTGAGGAGTTCCTTGGATTCCTTTTGGAAGAACTGCATGATGAATGTGGTCGAGCAATGAAAATTGGTGAGGCGAAGAGCCCAGCGGCGGCCACATCTCCGAATGAAGGCGTCAAATCTCCTGTCAGCGAAAGCAGTGGGACTCTGGCCGATGAAGGCATGTGGTTAGAGGTTGGACCTAAGCAACGCGCCGCTATCACACGTTCATCTGGAGCCATTGCTACGGAGTCTCCTGTCACTAAAATCTTTGGGGGCAAATTGCGATCAGAATTTCGCGTGCCTGGCAAGAAGAACTCTGTAACTTTGGAACCCTATCAGCCACTACAACTTGATATCGGCGCTTCCAACGTGAATAACATTGTTGACGCGCTGAAAAACCTCACCAAATCTGAAACCCTGCATGGGGATTTCGACTCTCCTCGTGGGCCTGGATCCACAGCAACCAAACAGGTCACCATCGAAACTCTTCCGGAAATCTTGATCCTCCATCTCAAGCGTTTTCAATACGATAATGCAGGTGGAACACAAAAGATCTGGAAGAAGATCGGTTACCCCCTCGATCTTGAGATTCCAAAGGAAGTCTTCCCCCAACACAAGCGAGGCGGTCTTGTGGCTCATGGAGGCTTACCAAAATACCGTCTCTCTGGTGTTGTCTACCACCATGGAAAAAATGCCGGTGTCGGTCACTACACGGTAGACGTGCGACGTCAAGACGGACGTGAATGGATCAGACTCGACGATACCGTCATCAGACGTATCCGCAGTGAGGATGTCGCTGCCGGTGGCAGTGAAGAGGATCCAAAACTACTTGCCAAAGCACTTGAGCAGCACAAGAATGACCAAGCAGCAAATTCGAGTGGCAACTTCTACCAGCAATTTACCGCAGATGAAGACGAAGACCAACCAAAGACAGAAAAGCCATGGAGCCAAGTCCATGAGAACAACAGCGGGTCATCTACAGCCAAGAAACGAGCGGGCTTGACTAACGGCAACGTCACGCCCAGGGCATCCAGTTCAGGCAAGGCGACTCCAGTCGGAAAGTCTACTTCAGTCAAGGACAATAAGGTCGCTTACATACTGTTCTACCAGAAGATATGAGCATGTTGTGACTGTCCCACCCCTGTAGGACCAACCAATAAACTACGATGGCTGCAGAAGGCTTAAGCTTCGTGCGAACAGCAAGGTTATGAATATCTCGAAATCATCTATCACCTTTTTTTTGTGTTAATCTACCACTGAAGATACCCAGCAAGGAGAGAGGAGAAGAAGAAGAAGGGACTTGGAAGAAAGCTGAAGAAAGAGAAGAGAAGCGAGAGTCTAATTACGCAAAAAGTGTACAAGCGTGCCTACTTAGCAGCGACATCATCTGTATGTACATGGTGGGCACAGTTTTGTGAATGTCTGTTAGAGCGAGCAAGCAAGCAAGCATTTTTTTCATATCTATTTCAACTAATATGAATAGGCTAGCTTCGCGTGACGGGAAGATGGGTGAGGGCTCACGCTGACTTTGGTTGATATCGTAGTGGTGTACATAAGAAAATTCGTTCTTCGGATCCCGTTCATATTTGTTGTTCATGTAATAGGCTGCATGGAGATCTTCGCTCTGCCTCGTGCCTCTTTCAAGTTGCCTCACTTCTATCACTGAGCTGGCAGCTCGTATACACCAAGTCTTCATCGAACAATCCTGCAGCGGGCTGCAGCAACCGTCGTCCAACCTCCCTCTAGTGGAATCGCCGGACTTCAACAAACCAAAAGAGGTTTTCACCTTAGCAATATCAGTCTAATTACAACTCGATCTTCGTCCTCACCATTCCCTCCGCCATCGGTCCCGCAACATACAACCACGCCTCCTTCTTCCCTTGATTCTCCTTCGGATCAATCGCCACAATGACAGCCGTACTCGCGGTCCTCATAACACCTCCATCGTCCTGGAAGATCAGTCGATGTTCCCATTTCCCCTTTGCCCCACCCTTTGCCACACCCTTCGCTCCACCCCTTTCCCTACCCTTCGCTCCACCCTTCTCTTGCCCACCCACGCTCCCCGCTCCCTTTCTCTGCAGCAACCACACACTAACCGGCTGCCTTTCATTATCCGGAAACGCGAGCGCCCTAGTCAAACACGCCATGACATACCCACTCGCATCCCTCCCCGTCTCCTCCGCGTACGGATCCTCGAAGTAGACGGGATTATCAACGGTAGTCTGAAGCCGGACTTGCTCCTTCAACGTCAAGGTCTTATTAGCCTCGTTGACGTTCATGAAGCCCAGAACTCCTCCCACTGCTCTGCCTAGCAGGACTTGTCCATTCGGTCCGTGCCCTAGACCGTTGGGGTTGTGCGTGTCAGGCAGCGCTACGTGCGCTGTCACGCCTTCCCATCCGGATGAGGTTGTCAGCGAGTCGATGTGCAGGTAGATAATATCGGACCAGGCGGCGATCTCGTGTCCGCCTACGTCTTCGAGTGTGCGCTTGAGGCCCCCACGGTGGTAGTGGTCATTTGTCACGTAGATTTCGCGCTCGTTTGAGGCGTAGATGTCGTTTGGGGTGCGGATTAGTGGGTGGATGATGGAGCGGAGGTGGGTTGCGGTGGTACTGCCGAGGGTGTGCTTGAAGAGCTCGATCTTCGAGCATGCTTCTGGGATGTTGAAGCCGGCGCTGTAGGCCCGGTTTGGGAGATGGTTGACGGCGAAGATGTAAACGGTTTCGGGGTCGGATGGTGGGGTATAGATGTCGATTCCATGGGTGATGAATGGGCCAGAGAAGTCTTCGAGTTCGAGTCTTGTCTTCTTGGCGGTGCTGGGCTCGATAGTGAAGATCTGTCCGGTGTTGAGGTTGCTTGTGTCCTTGAAGTTGGCGATTGGGGGAAACCATTTGTCGCGGGATTGAAGGTCTGTTTCGGCGACGCCGAAGATCAAGCCGGAGGCGGCATGGTAGTGGATGTCTTCACAGGCGATGGTGTCGGGGATTTTAATAAGGCCTTGCCCGTGGATGTTTTTGATCTCGGCTAGTGGGCGGCCGAAGCCTAGGACTTCGTAACGCCATGTGAATGGCTCTCTTAATAAGAAGAAGAGGGGGGCTATCATTCCAACAAGAGCAACGAAGAAAGAGTAGAAAGTAGGAGATGCCATGATCGCAATTCTATCGAGTGAGGGATATAAACAGAAAGTCCGGATAAAGTTATATCTGAACAATACGACTAGAAGCGAAGCAAGGAAGCAGAATAGAAAGTTCTCACTCAAAGTTTGGCTGAATCAGAGTCTTATATATATCAGGGAAAGGTAGAAAACTGAAAACACTTAGAAAATCCCCAATGGCACGTAGAATGGCATAGTTGAACGTCTGCGGCTGTGGGGAAACCGGCCCATGACGTTTCACACCTGGGGCATTCTGTTCGTTTTTTGCTTGTATGAATGCCTTGAATACCCTTGCATTTCTCATTGCGAGAGCGAGCTCAAATGTCGTCGTATGCTTGAAGCTGGTAGAATTCGAAGCAAGAGGACAAGTTGCAAGTCAGTAAGTCCGTATCCAGATTCCTTGATCAGTCATCAAGAAATCTGTCTTATAATCAGCGTTCATCACCCGAAGATCTACCGTCTGTTCCACCATACGTCATCGCGACACCCTCCCTCTTGACCCCTTCTGCGCTTCATTTACTCTCCAACTCCATCACCCAAACCGTCTACATCTCCAACAATACAATGACCTCCCCCTCGCCCCCCTCACCCTCTCAATCAACAACAACCCCATCCTCCCTCTCCCAAACCCACACCACAACAGCCACCACCTCTCCCCCCTCCCTCTCCACACTCGACCCCTCCGCCCTCTCCTCCCCCGAACTAATAGCCTTCTGTACGCGCCTCTACGCCGCCGCCCGCGCCGGGGACACCCCCACCTTCGCCGCCGCCCTCCCCGCCGGTCTCCCTCCAAACCTCCGCAACGACAAAGGCGACACGCTCCTAATGCTGGCCTCATACCACGGACACGAGGGATTAGTCCGGTTGTTGTTAAAGTGGGGCGCTGATCCGAATGTGCTTAATGATCGGGGGCAGAGCTGTCTGGCGGGTGCGGTGTTTAAGAAGGAGGAGGGCGTTGTGAGGGCGTTGGTGGAGGATGGGATGGCTGAGGGCGACGGTGGTGGTGAGGGGAGAGGGAAAGGGAAGAAGGGGGTAATTGTGGCGGATCCGGATTTGGGCACGCCGAGTGCGGCGCAGGCGGTAGGGATGTTTAGGATGGAGGGGGAGTGGGGGGAGGTTTTTGAGGAGGCGAGGAGGAGGATTAGGGAGGGGAGGGGTGAGGGCGGAGAGAGCGGAGGGAGGGAAGATGGGACGAAGGCGGGGAGGGAGATGATGTGAGAGGCGTGAGTTGGGTATGCGACTGAGGATGTGAATGGCTTAGGAGATCTCAAGGGGGAGCCTTTGACATCGTGCTGGGGCTGAGTGCGTTCTGTATCAACTGCATTTGGACGCTGGGCGTATAAGGAACAGATCATGAGATGGATAGGAAGAAGACAGGCAATGGGCTATCCATATGTAGTATGTGACTGCATTTGTGTTACATATCCAATGATTCACGCTGTACATATCCACACACATACCAATAGACTATCGAACCACCCCAACGTCTTCAGGCGACTACTCCTTAAACTCCACCCCATCACCCGGATCGCAAGCGCCAATCTGATTGAAATACCACCCATGACTGCTAAAATCCAACAGATTGTTCGCATGTCCCTCGTTTCCCCTCAAATTCGCATTACCCGTATACACCTGAAACTTCTCCGCCGTAAACGGCACATTGTTACCCGCATCAATATAATACTCCGGACTAACATGTCGATACCCAAGCAGTAACGGTGGAAGTCTCGGCACTGGATCACCTGAATGCGTCACCCGGAAGTTCCCACCCTTGTTCTGATTCGTGATGAAATCGGAGACCTTCGCTTTCCCTATCCTGGGTTGTCCGTAGGTGTACACATCTGCATTAATGCCACTATTCCTGATCTCAGCCGCTGCAATCACCGCAATGGCTCCACCTAATGAATGACCGGCCACAACGAGCTTGAAGGAGGGATTCGCAGCCACGGTCGTCTTCAGCGCTGCAAGAACGCCTGGTTTGGCTTCGTCCCAGCTGACACCGAAACCGCCCCAGACTTCGCAGCCGGGGCAGATCATTTCGCGCGTGTTGTCACCGAAGTTTGCATCGGCGGCGAAGTTGCGGATGGACTTGGTACCGCGGAAGGCGAGGATTATGAGGGAGCGGGACTTATCAAGCGCCAGGTAGCCGGTTACGTCTGTTATTAGGGAGCTGTGTGGGGAAGGGGACAGTCAGTGTCTGGAATGCGGAAATTGAGGTCAGGGTTTGTACTTTTGGAATTCATAGACTGCCGTCACATCGTCGGCTTCGACTAACGGACAATTGCTGACAGCTGGATTGGTGGGAAGTGGACACGCGATCTTCTTGCCGCCATTTGGAGTGTTCGTGTTGGGAGGACAGTATGCGGCCGCAGCAAATTGCTCGAAGAAGGCAAGGTTGTTGAATGTGGTGGTGTCGATAGCTGGCGAATGGTCAATCGGTGAAACGGAGGCCTTTTGAGGTGGAATATGAACTCACCTCTCTTTTCAAGCGGGCTTGCCCAGACTAAGCATCCTGAGAGCAGCAGTACAATTGAAGAAATTGTAGAAGGCTGTAAGAGCTTCATTTTGCAGGAAAGGAATATTTCGAATACAGCAACGCAAGCAATGTGATCCCAGTATAGAGACTTGAGAGCACTACTGGCTCATGGACTGTAAAAGAATGCGCTGAGCGTCTTGCACTGTTTCGCGCCTCTAATGACTCAAGGCTCACCCAAAAGACGAGAAGAGGAAGCAAAGCAATGAAACGAAACAACGAAGCTCGCCCCCATCAAAGTCAGCAGCAGGGGGCCAAACAGCCTTATATACGAACGTAAGGAAACTCAGCAGATCATCATCAGCAACACGCCACCAGCGCCGTTATGCAGCTAAAGATCACGAATGCCTTGCCTCGTACAGATACAACGGCACAGCCTTGCCAAAGGGGGCCATATTGGCGTTTGTAACGGCTGTCATTGATGCATGCATTGCGCATGATCTGACGTGCCCGCCTCGGGCGTTCCTTAAATTGTGATAGTGGTAGAAATTTCAAGCAATCAGGACAGTTGATTTAGCGAGCGTTGATGTTCCGAGGTAAGGCACAGGGGGAGAAGGATCGCTCGCGAGTTGTTTTGATCCATGCATATATCAGCGCGGGCCTTCCCGAGGTAAAGACGATGGGGAGATGACAGGCAGATCCAATCGGTTGAGGAGATGAGCGGACGTTCGTCACGTTGTGTAGGTGATTTGAGCGCGTGAAAAGATGTGGGACGTTGGAGCTGCTTGATTGGGGATGGTGAGCTGCGGGGGGCGGTTTGGCGGCGGCGCCAAGGAGTTGAATAGGGGGAGGGGAAGATGAACGTTATGTAACTTCCGACGGAAGGTATGATATTGGCCTTTGATGTATGAAGGAAACGTTGCCAATTCGAGGTGAGGAAGGAAACTTGATGCTTGAATAAATCTTGAACATTCTATATCCATCTCTTTGAGTCATGTTACCCTTCGTACCAACGCTAAAGTCTATAGACATGCGTCACGCGTAAGATTATTCATCCACGCAAAAACGTCGCTTCATCGTGTCATGGCTTCATCAGGATCTTGGGCGCAATCCACCAAGCATGGTGACTGTCCGCTGCTGCTGGAATGTCCACAAGCATCTGCTCTCTCACATTATCTGGACGTGCACTCTCCACTGCCTTCTTCGCGTTCATGACGGCCAAATTGGTCTGAATACACGCTTTGACCACCCGCTTCACATCAATTTGCCAAAAGGCCTCGAAATCAGCACATTCAGCGTCCGCTAGGTTCCACTTGGTCATACCCACCCATTTCTCCTTTGCTTCCTGCACTGCTGTGGACGCCAGCTCGAGTATGCCCATCGATTGCTGCCGTTGATCGGCCTGCATAACTTCACGAACCTCAGACAGCGTGCCTTCTGCTGCAGTCAGAGAGGTCAGCGTGACATACTTACGGAACGATGGCACTTCTGGGTCGCGAATGCTTGCGAATGGCTTCACACGCAGCCGGTAGCGTAGTTCCGGGGAACTGTAGTCGTACGGATGAATCGGTGAAGGTATAAGACCTATATGAGCGAAGAATGAGTAGAGCTATGCCATGGAACCCGTTAGTGAACTCTCGACTGTACTTCAGAAGACATGCTAACCGTAGATAAGCCGTCTGCGAGGTCGATAATGGCTCTTGTTTCTTCGATTCTGAGCTCCGTGGCATGAAGGTGACATGCAAGTTTGCCTCGCCTGCGTTTATGGTGTGTGGCCGTTGCATTGAGCTTGCACAAGCTGTGATGCTGGATGTGTGCTAGGACCATCACTTTCTCGCGTCCCAGAGATTGCAAGTACCTATCCGGCTTAATTGCTGTCATGCACGTTATATTGAGGCATATTTACCAGTACATGCCAGCCAGCTCATCTGGGAGATATACATTGAGCTCGAACCCGAGCTGAACTATCCACATCATGATGCGAAGTTTATGTAGTCTAGCCCACGTAGAGAACGGATCTAGCCAGGTGGCTTCGTTAGAACTTGGTGGACTTGGCTCCTCGTCGCCGTATTCGCGAAGCTCTTCGTCAACTAGCCTAGCCTGGTTCCATCAGTCGTTGTGCAGTCTAATGTTAGGTCCAACCCTACCTCTTCTTCAATTTTATCCCACTCCAGTGCCAAGTGACACAGCATTCGCCGTACCCGGGCGCGGTTCATGCAAAGAGTCATGTATATATCAAGAAATGCCTGACACTGTTAGCCATCGATCGATCTGTTGCACAGTATCATCTCACATCTGCGCTCCTTCTCAAAAAATTTTCTATGATCCGAGCAATTTTGAATCTCGGATCCTGTGGCGCCTCTACTTCATACGTATGTGGGTCAGTCCATACACTGACCGGAAGCACACTTTCTATGAGGTCGTCCCTCATGAACACTTCGTATGGTATATTGTTGAGCACTTTGGTGTCATGCCACAGCAGGGTTTGCAAAACACATCTAATGTAGATAGGAGGCTGTTCTATTTGGTCGTTCCCTCCCCCAGAGCTGAACAAGCGGACAAAGGTCTTCCATGAGGTTAGACACAAGCTCCCAGTAGGTACGATGGGGACGAACCAGCACATTAGAGCAGCCAGAAATCGTCATGACGTAGTAAACCATCACGCCCCCTGTGACCATGAGTCCAAGGCAAGATGTTGCGTCATCCCATGGCAACTCCACAAGTGGTCTCGGTGGTGTTGTGGTAGCCAATCTCCTTTGCAGCTTGATGCTGTATGCATCCGGTACAGGCTCACCGAGTTCGTGAGTATCTTCTAAGTCTCGTGTAAGGCGTAGGGCGGACTTCCAAGAGTCCTGAGCATGCCACGTAAGATTCTCTTCTTTGGAAGCTCTAAGTAGATGTACACGTAATTCGAGCCGGAGGGCGATCGCCCGCATTAACAATACTTCGTGCTCAATTTCCGCACCCGAAATAAGCGATGAAAGCGCCTCAACATGGTTGATAGCTTCATCCAGGAGATCCTCGACCTCGCGAACGCTTATCTCTGAGAGCAGATCGCGGCCGTACAACTGAGAAATAAAGTCTTCTTCCTATTCCGGTGTCATTAAGAGCATGACCCGAATGGCAAATCAACGGTGTAAACTCTTTATGTAGGCTGCACGAACCTCGTAAATCTTCTCAACGTATATCCTCCTGTGCACAGAGTCACATGTCTTTATCAGTCCTAAGCAGTATGCCCTGAGGACAAGGTGAACCAAAGTGTCTGACCCGTCTGGCTCCAATTTGTGATCAAAGGTAGCCTCTCTTAAGGAATATGGTTTAGGCCACAAAAGCCGGTCAATATAGAGCGAGGCAAACAGTGTCTGGGTGAGAGCAAAGCCCTTGTGCCAGGCCATCTGCTCATGATTAGCATATTCCTAACGAGCAAAGCCTTCAATCCGTGGCACTGTGTGATTGCCTCACCTCGAAGCACAGTAACTGATCCATGATGCCGATGATCTGTTTAGCCGAGAGAACCTGCAGGACATCGTATTCCGGTTCATGGCTTTCGCCATCCTGCAGGTATCCACTGTCCATCTTCGGATCCATGATCTATGCTGCTGCGATCAGCCTTCGTGGTGCCCTTCACTGAGCATGATGTAGCTGACCTCCAATGCTCCAACAGCTTCGAAGAGGGTGAAATTGCCATCTTGTACGACGTCTCCGACATGAAGAGCTGCGTGTCCGTTAGACTTTCCCGGCGTGGTCATCCATAACCCTCATGGGACCCACCTCTTACAGCTTGGCTGAACTCTGTAGTGATATCTCGCGTAGGTGCAGCCTTGCCGGAAGGAAGTATTGTTCTGGGAGGGTTCGGATGAGAAGACGGCGGGTTCTCATCATCGTTGGCGTAGAGTTCGGACATCTTACATGGTCAGCGCGGAGCTGCAAGATCTTAATGGTGAAGAGTACGAACCATCTGGGTCAGCATCTTCACTGGCTTCAGTCATGACGACTCTTAAGAATGAAGAAGAAGGTAAGCGGAGAGTGTGTTGTTGGGGCGCGCGCAGTTGTGGAAGAGAGGAAAGAGCAAAGAGGCAGTTAGACCATCTCTACCCTAGATTACTATTGAACGGAAATTGATGATAATGCCACCAAGCTTTCATCAGTGAAGAGGAACGTTGACTATGTAGCGTGAAGTATTGCATTGCCAGGGTGAAGATGTCAATTGGCATTGTATATAACATCTACTGTATGCATGTTGGCTTCCTCCACTTTCTGTGTACCCACCACACAATGCCGGCTTCGCGGAATCTCATACATGTCCATATCATCACTTTCGACAGCAAACACCATGATCGGGTCCAATCTGTCCTACGACGATTTCTCCGCACCCTCCGCCATGGCCTCTGCGTTCGCAGTGCCCAAATTCTTGCTATCTCCTTGTTTGCCGTTCTGCATCAACCCAATCAGTCTTCCTGACATTCTTCCGACCCAGGGTCAAGCATTTGCCAACTCACCTGCCACTTTGCAAACCTCAGGTCCATCTCGCCTCTTCTCTCAGCTTGTAATCTTGGCCCTTCTTTAAGTGATCGCCGGACAGCGCGGGCTGCGACTGCAAGGTAGCGGTTGTACCTGTGACGCGTAAGCCATTGAACCTTGTGTTGATTAGCTGTACCGACGTGAGGCCTGCTGCTTTCCATGCGAAAGCCATTGCGGTTGTTATTGAGCTTTGGCCTTTGGAATTGTGAGGTTTCATATATGCAAGAGCTGGGAGACGCCAATGCCAAGATCTTCAGCCCTACGGAGCTGAAAGTCTTGGCATGAATTCTTAGCCTGTCGGGAATTGTGGATGTCGTTAATATCTTGCCTAACACAGCTATTACGAATATTTCTGATGGATCAAAGGAGATGTCTGCAGCGTCGCTGGCTGAGTTTTTGCCACATGAAAAGGTCCACATCTTTCGCGCCCTGGGCAATGATAATGTGTCACGAAGTACAAAACGCCACAGCTACTGGTGCCTGCCTTACCCCTGACCCAGCCCAGTCCTTCAGCCTTGTCGAAGATTCAATGTTCTATTTCGAGAAATTCCTACCTCTGCTTCTCATGAGTCTGTCAATATTAAGCAACCAAAGTGCTGATATGTCTGGTCCAGCTGTAGCTCCATATTCGCCCAGTCTTTCCTGCGACGATAGCCCATTATCCATGACTGCTAACCTGATATCTATACTGACGTTCATATATGCGATCTTGCTAGGCACTTTCGTTACCTGGCGCTTGATGAAAGAAAGTCGTAAGGATATGCAAGAATTTGCTGACTCGTTCTCTTCCTATAAGAAAGAAATCTATTCGCTTCTGCTACTCTACGATTCCAAAAACAGAAGATACGATGATGCGCAAGACAACGTTCTCCGTCGCCAAGTTTGGGACTCAGCTATTGCCGCAAGAGATACACTGCAACAGCTCTTGGCTGCTGCGAAGGTCGATGTAGACGTATCAGACACCGCAATCATGGAGGAAGTGATTGATAAATTGAAAGCCTTACGTACTCGTCAACGTTTCATCATTGGACGCAACGATCTAAACAAGAGAGCTGCCGCAAATGAAAAGGCGATGGAGAAATTACGGCTGGCGAGAAATAGGTAAGTTTGCGTGGTTGCTCAACTGCTCCTCGCAAGCCACTTGCTCATGTTCGTTATTGACTCCCGTCTGTGAAATTCGTAGGCATGAGCTGTGGGCAGCTGCTGCAGATCGAACCCAAAGAGAAAATCGTCTAGAAGAACAGCAAAACCTCCTCCAAAATGTTGTCCAAAGATTAGACGCAATCGAAACGACTCAACGTATCTTTATCGAACAGAGGACCTCCAAGATCGAAAGATTTACCCTGTGATTCGAGGAAGAACGACTCTCTTCCACCAGAAAGTTTCCGAGCAAAAGCGTAGAATGGCGGTTGTCTCGATCTCTCACCAATGCTGGAGCGAGTCTTTAAAGCCTTGTGCCATTCTAAGTCTGTCGCTCACAGCTTTCTAAAGCTATCGCGCACGACAAGACACAACCGAGCACCATGTTCGTGCAGCCTTCACGAAAGTAATGGAGGTCTATGATAACCATAGTATCTCTTGATCATGAGGTATCGAAGATGATAATAGTGTCACGATCAGCCTTCCCACCTTTCTGCACCTGTCCAGAATAAAGCAGCTTGACATAGTACTCATGCACTATGTGGCTACACATTGCACAGAGCCATAAGGGCTTTGTAAGGTACTACATGAATAAGGTGTCTCCGGTTACCAGAAAGCCTTGGTATTCCATCTCAACATCAAATGAGCTGAGGACATACATTGTCTTTCGACAATGCCGGCAAGAAGCAGGGACTAAGAAACAAACAGGCCTCCCGTATTCCTCAGGCATAGCATCACTTAAGACGGACAAATACAATATTAAAAAGACGCCGATGTGTCTGCAAAGGACTTCCACCTAGAAACATGGGCGGTCGATACAACATCTTCAGTACGCACCCGGTTCGAGGCAGCAGATGAGACGCAACTACACGCATTCTTTCTACCAATGCCCAATAAAACATGCCTAGGAATACGTGTGCAAAACAGTCCCATACAAGCGGAACAAGATAAGCGTTAGAACACCAGACTTCATCACAGGCATCAGACAAAAAGCACGACTTACACATCATATCAGCTTCGCCACAGGAACGGAACGAAAAGTGCAAGACACACTCCTATAACTCTTCTTCAGCAGCCTGCACAAGAGCAAAAAGCAAATCCACACCCTTCAGTAGCACCGAACTCAAGAAAAAAAAAGCCCGACCATTACCTGTCTCCACACAAACCTGCTTTCCCCCATTCACCGTACTCACACTTCTCTCCGTCCCTCGACCCTCCTCACAACCCCCGTGAGATCCTTCAGCACACACCCAATGCGTTCCCAGCCTCAACATCCTCCATTAACCCTCATACCATCCCTCAAAACCCCGAACCCTTCGTCTGAAAATTTCCTGTCTACCCTCCTCAAGATTGCTCTCGATCGTTAGATCAACAATACTATCGTCTTCGCCGTCATTCTGTCTGGTCTGCTGCCTTCACCGCTTTTCTGAGTTGGGATTGGAACTTATCAGAAGTGCTGTGAAGGTTTGCCTGTGATGGAACATTGAGTCCGACAGGGAGGGTACTTGAGGGGAGACGAGACTACCGGGTGAGAGTAGACCGTCCCGACGCCATTTAGTCCAAATCCAGAAGAATTGAATTGAGAGTGACCAGTGTCCTGTTGCCTATCTTGGTACTCATTTCTATTAGACTCGCCTCATCCAATTGCCGTCTATGTTTGTCCACGGTCGTCGGTCTTTATCATAAACTTCATGATCTAGAAATCCTCGAACACCTCTTCTTCTAACCAGAGCAAATCTCACAAATCTTTTATACCGAGTGTACCAAGAAATGCCCGAAACTCAGCTTCAGCATTCCTATCCATAGCCAACGGTCTAAGAAACCACCTCGCCAGCTGCCTCACCCTACACCCGCAAATCGGCGCAGAAAGCGGTCCCCAATCAGCCAAGCCCTCACCGCACTCCTTCCACTTCACCAGTCTCTCATCATCTTCTGGTGCATCAAAGAGATACACCAAATCAATCGGTGGACCGCCCGTGCAATTTGGACAAGCAGAGGTGAGAAATGCGTATGAGCAGACAACTATGGCGCTCTTCAAGAGACCAGGAATAGCGAGAGGGTTGAGTCTAAGGCGATTACTGGGCGTGGTGCCAGATCTTGCACATTCTTGTGCAACGACACGAGCGATTTGAGCGGCGTTCCAGACGGCGATTCGTGCACAAGATGTCTTGATCCAACCACGAAGACGGGTCTTGTTCTTCTTCGAGTTTCCGGCTGTGCTTGGGCGACACTTGAAGCAGCAGCCTTGGCCTTGGAGCAACTTTACAGGTGCATGGAGAATCAATGCTGAGACGTGCCACAATATGAGTTGGAGGGGGGCGCACATGTGGTCAGCGCTAGATGTCGTACCGGAGAAATATTCTTGGCGGATATGGCAGTCATTCTCCATGCTTGTTCGCCAGAGGTCGATGCGGATTCGCCATTCTCGGACGTGATCTCTAGGTCTGGAGTCCGTGAATAATTCGTCAGACTCGCAGCTGTGGGCTTCACGTGCTGTCTCCCAGATTCCAGCTTGGAACGAGCACAGCCCGAGATGATAGTCTATCTCTGTGAGATGGAAGGGCAGCTGCTGCCGGCGACCCTCACCAAGTGCATCCCGTATGATCAAGCAGAATCGAGCTTTCTCACGGCCTGCGGGTTCGCTCCACTGAAGTCTGCGTCGCTCATCTTCGCTGGCAGCAGTCCATAGACGTACGGATTTGGGGAGTGGAATGCTAATCTCCTGGTAGCGGACTGAAGGTGGATGGTCAACAAGCAGACTAAGATAGGCGTCGATGCGGAGTACGGAGAATGCAAGCCTAGGCCAATCAGTAAAGGTTGGTCAAGCCAAGAATATGAGGTGAGAATCCTTGTTTGCAAGTGGAATATGTACCTATGCAGTTGCTCTTGAGCTAGCCAGAAGTCGAATAGGTGATCTTCGTCATCGTGATCTGCATATTGACCGTTGAACACGCCCAAACGTCGGCACTTCAGAATGAGAATGTCGTTGAGATGGATAGCTTCTGCAAGCATGCCTTCTGTGGTCTTCCGTTCCGTCAATAGTGCCTTTTTGAATCGTTTGTCAGCACTTACAAGACACCGAGTCGTGTATACCACGCACAACAACAGAGCTTGTAGAGTTTGCAACGGTGCTGGCTGCGTATCCTCGCTAGATGAGAGACTATGGCCCTACAAAACATGTCAGTGCAAATGACCAAGCGCTCGAATAAGTTGTTTCCTACTAAGAGGTCTGTAGTGAGAGTATCAAATACGGAAGGACCAAGTCTTTTCCGATATGACTCGCCCTGTAGCCAGCTAGCAAGCAAAATCATAGATCCCAGTAAGACATCCGACGCGTTCTCTATTTTGAATGTAGGTGCATGCAGAATAGGCCAGTGCGGGTGGATCTCTGAGAAGAATAATTGGATGAGTTTACTTGTGGCTAGCGAACCTCGATCCAGATCTGTATGTAGGTCTACTGATTGATCTGTTATTGAGGGTCTGGACGATGCAGGGGATTGTTCGGCAACTAGTGGCGTAGTGCTAACATGCAGATCCATATTAGACCGAGGGTGGCTCTCCAAGTCGTGTGCTTGGGGCTGATTGTTTGCCGGTATCATGAACAGAATATTGGCAGGCGTGAAGATAGAAGAGTCCGCAACCCAGGGTCCGTCAAGACCCCCTACACCGGGATTATTCGTATATGCTGCGTCAAATCCAGTGGTTGGATAAGGCAATGGCCAGTGCTCTTGAGCTGGTTGTAGCCAAGTGGCAGACTGTTGGAGATCGGAAGTTGGTAAGGCAGCTCCGATTGCAGCCATATCTTCATCGCTGTTGGCGAACATCTGGTCGTTCGCATCAATGATCTCGTCATCGTTGCCATTTCCATTGACAATACCGTTGATGTCATCGTTTCCCCTTTCCATAGGAACGGTTCGGCCCTCTTGGGCCGAATTGAGTCGTCTGCAATCTGACGAGATGCGAGTACATGATTGGCACGGTGTGTTGTTGTCGCACTTGAGCTTCCGCTCGTGGCAAGACACACAAGCTACAAGCGTGCGAGTGGGTTCAACGTCTCGGGAATGATGCTCTACGTGGCGTTTTAGGACGTCGCTGCATCAAAAAACAGAAAGCTTAGCTTTAGAGGTCCCCAACGCGCCTTTCCTCGATAGGGAAAGCCGAAGGTCAGCGGCAGATCTGCGCTTACCTTCTTGCATATCGACGTCCGCAAACGTGACAGGCGTACTGGCGCTGTGGATCATGGGATTTGAGATGCCGGGTGAGATGTTCTTTGCGATAGAAACGCTTGCCGCAACCCGGAATGGTGCATGGAACGCGGCGTACTGACGGTTGGGCATTTGTTGTTTCCGCAATCGGACTCATTCTGTGTGGGATTAGATGGCTGGAGGGCTGGAGATCAAGAATTCAGCCTGCATATCTCGTAAAGCAGATTCGGTAACATCTTGAGACCTACTCTCGTTTAGACGTTGAGTATCATAACGCTTATGAGCCAGTTCATGAACATTCATGCTAGCTAAAGACTGACAAGGAAAGGGTGTATCGCCAGCGTCTAGTGCTCCCAAGTTGTATGTCGGCAAACCTTCGTGGGTCAACTACAAAGGACTAACCATGATGGATTGTGAATCTTTGTCAGATTACGGTACGAGGGGTACGTATAGAAGAAAACAAGGCTACGATTCGGCCACTAGAACGGCCCGTAAGCAGATAGAGTTTGGCCTACATTAGGGTCCGCTCGGGCTTATCTCAAAGCGAGCTTATGAAACAAATGTGGGATATGTGGGATATGTGGGATATTGCTGCCGGTGGGATGTGGGTTGACAATCTTCACCTGAGTGATATGAGAAGTTGGATGTTTCTATCAGGCTGCTACAATAGTTGCTGACTTAGTATGGGGGGCGCTTTGGGGATTATGGCTTATGGAAGCTGGCAGCAAAGTGTCGCCACAGACCTGAAAAATGACATGAATGCCGCATTTGACGTATTCACCTCGATAAATGATGAATCTACTTACCGACCGGAGTTCGGAATGGCGTCATTGTGCAGCGAAATCATCACTTTACGTAAGCACCCCTGGACATGCGGGGCTTTCCAACGACTATATGAGTCCTCTCACTCTCGACATCGGACTCCGATAACCAAGACCTGTTCCTCATCAATAACAACAACAACAAGGTTACAGTCACTGACCGCTTGTTTCTGACTCTCTAGTGCTTGACCTGATTTCACCTGCGTTGAACTGACCACTCACTCGAAAAAGACATCAATCATCACCACCACCTCTCCCACGTATTCAACCGCAAAGATGAGCACCATTACTAAAGTTGCCCTTGCAGGCGTAAGTGACCATCAATCTAAACACATATGGACAACCTCATCTAGAACATCCACCCTCCAAACACACTCACCAAACAAGTGAAACTAACCTCCACCCAGGCCACCGGCAATCTCGGCCCCGCAATCCTGTCCGCCCTCCTCTCCGCCGGATTCCAAGTAACAGTCCTAACCCGCCAAACCTCCACCCACGCCTTCCCGCCCAACGTAAACGTCACACCCGTCGACTACAACTCCCTGGAGTCCCTAACCACCGCCCTCCAAGGCCAAGACGCCGTCGTTTCGACACTCGCCTCCCTAGCCATATCCTCCCAACTCCTTCTCGTCTCCGCCGCCTCCAAAGCCGGAATCAAACGTTTCATCCCCTCCGAATTCGGCTCCAACACCCTCAACGAGAAATCCCGCACCTTGCCCGTCTACGCTGACAAACTCAAAGTCCAAGATGCCTTGAAAGCTGAAGCTGAGAAAGGCGGCGGGGGTGGGGGGATGAGCTACACGCTCGTCTGCAATGGCCCCTTCCTCGACTGGGGCCTGAAAGTCGGGTTCATCTTCTCGCTTAAGGAGAAGAACGTGAGTTTGTATGATGGCGGCGAGCGCGTCTTCTCAACCACTAGTCTAGCTAGCGTGGGCAAAGCTGTAGCAGGCGTGCTGAAGAATCCCGAGGAGACGAAGAATCGGGCCGTGTATGTGCACGATACGGCGATTACGCTGAAGAAACTTGTGGCGTTGGCGAAGAAGGCGGTTGGGGAGGAAGGGTGGACGGAGAGGGTGGTTAGTGTGGATGAGATGTACGAGAATGCGTGGGCGGAACTCAAGAAGCCGGAGCCGGATCATACGGTCTTTGTCTTTGGGTTTCTGAAGACGGGGATTTGGGGGGAGGGGTATGGGGCGCATTATCAGAGCATTGATAATGGGTTGTTGGGGATTGGGGATATGAGTGATGGGGAGCTTGTGGAGCTTATTCGTGAGGTGGGGAAGTAGATTGTGGAGAGGGATGGCCATGTATGCATTAGCGTGAGCCATCTGAGAGGAATGCGATGGAAGAGAAATGTGGCATGGCTAGCGGTAGCATTTCATAGAGACGAGGAAGCTACACCAATTCGCTAGACTTGCAGTATGAGCAATCAACGACTCTAAACTCTTCATATCGCACTTCCCGATTTGACGATATGAGCAATAAACAGTGGAAGTGTGACAGGAGATTTTCAGCAAGTCTTTTCTGAGCTTGGACACCGACTGCAACATTCAGAGAATCCGTCTGATTCCACCATCTTGCATTTTCAAGTGGTCATCCATAGGATTTGCTCTACACAACGTTCCACTTTGAGGTCTCAGAGTTCTCACAGCATTAGCACACTCCCCTCAGCTTTTGGTATGTTAGTCGACAGAGATGAGACTTGTCAGAATACTAGATCCCCTCATCCATTGATGATTTTACAGTCTAAGGTCTCAAGAAGAAGCTCCACGCCGACTTTGATATCATTCTGGTGTAATGTGACTTGATCTATTTGCTAAAAATTGTGCCTCCCCTATGCATCAGATGTCTATGACCCAGCCGTGTTTTCTCCGCCCTCCCATATCAGCGGTGAACCAAGCCATCTATAGCTATATACATGCTGTAGTGTCATCAGGAGCCTTCATTCTTCACTCCTTTGTTCTGGTGCATGATCTTCATCCCACCCTTCCCTCGTGTCCTTCGGTATCCTTATACACAGCGCCGTCAATGTCAGTGCCGTTCCCGCCAAACCCACCGCAAGATACGCCGCAGAGTGATACCCTCGCAATAGATCCCCACCGCCGCGGAACGTATTGACCTCCACAGTCCCAGCGAAACCTAAACCGGTGCTCATTCCATAGCTCAACAACGTGCCAACCAAAGACCCCGCCACACCTTGATGCTTCATGGGCACCGTATTGCTAGCCACAATCTGTGCGCTAGTTGTAATCAGATCGATCGTAAATGCGGACAAGAACATTGCCGGGAAACACATGGCCCAGTAGGTAAGATGGGCTGGAACCGTAGCCAAAAGCACATTGATGATCGTCATTGCCAGACACCCAATCCCCATGATGACCTGGGCGGGCACTCTCGGCACCAACCAAGCAGCGAAGAAGGCGTTGGCGCAGCCGACCAGGGTTAGGGGCAGGTATTGCACGCCGACTTTGATGAGGCTGTCGCCGCGAATTGTTTGCATGTAGATGTTCATGTACCAGAAGAAAATACCCAGGCTCATGAAGGAGAAGAATGTGACGAGCATGAGGATGCCGAAGGAGGGGCCTTTCCAGATGTTGAAGGGAAGGATGGGGGATTTGGCGACTTTGGACTCCCAGTAGGAGAAAGCCATGAAGTGGATCGCGGAGATGATGAGGAGGGTCATTTCGTAAGGATTCGACCAGCCGACTAAGGGCGCTTGGCTGTGACAATGTTAGTCAATGCGTTTGAGAGGTTATGGAGGGGCACGTACTTCCAGACAAAGTTGAACAAGATGAGTGCGCCGACTCCCAGATATGCGCCAACCCAGTCAATCTCCCCATCTGGATCGACAGGCTTATCCTGTACGACTATAACCATAGCGGTGCCATAGACCACAAATCCCATCAAGCCCAACCACAAGAACACCCATTTCCACTCAGATAGCTGAATGATGACAGCGCCCACGAGAGACCCTCCTACAGCACCCACAGGCGCCATAGCTCCAAAAAGTCCCATACCCAAGTTTCGTTTCTTGCCCGGCGGGAACGTAATGCCTAACAACGCAACGATATTCGGAACCATCAAGCCACCCCCCATGCCGCAAAGTCCTCGCATTATACAGATGGAGACTAGGTTGTTCGAGAACCCACCACAGAGCGCCCACAGGACCCACCACACGCATCCGACTGAGAACATGACTTTGTGGCCGTAGACGGCGCCGAGTCGTCCACCGATGAGAACGAAAGCGCCTTGCGTCAAAGGGTATGATGCCACGATCCAGACCGCATCGATATGCGGCGCACCTAGCGCATCTCCAATGGCGAGGCCAGAATTGATGCCGATGCCTAGCGGTACCATCTGAACCAGCTGCGTCAGGGTGATAAATATCATGAACAGATTTTGTCGAAGTTCGCTGGGCGGGGTTAGACCCTTCCGCTGTACTGGTTCGGTGTAGGCGGCGGCATTGTAGTTTTCCTGAGTCGGTGGATTAGCTGAGGGTAAGTCTGTTGGGCCGTCCAGATCGTCAGGATGCTGGTGTGTTTTTGAAAGGTCGGGATTTTCTTCGCTGGATGAGAGTTGAGTGTTCATGGTGAAAGACGGTGGGTGCTGAGAATACAAAGTTGTTGAGTTAATTCAGTCGAAGGAAATAGATAGCCTTGAGGCATTGAGAAGTAGGGTGAAGACTGCAAGTAGGCATGAGTATTGGGTGAGATGTTGAGGGTTTGGTATTGTATGGCCATATTGAGAGTGAGAGTGTTGACAGAATGCTTGAGCGGGCGCCAAGTATCGAAGTTGGCTTCTTTCATTTACAAATGCCATCCCACCTCGCCCTTCGTCGCGGTTTCGGGGTTAAGAAGGGCGATGTGGGATAGCATTTGTAAGTCACGTGATACTCAGGGGGAATCTTGCTGATGTCTAACAACTAATGCACTAGATAGTAAGATCGGCGTGTTCGATGCGATCCTCCCGTTTGACGATCGGGAGATGGAAGCTTGCTGACACCCTTGTGGCCGGCAAGCTGCAGGCTAATCGACGACGAAGGCAGGCCTCGGGAGAGTGCCTTGCCTTGCAGCAAAGGAAGAGATTTAGTTAGCGCTCCCTTTTGCCTAACCTCGGTTTAAGCTGCTGGATATGTGATTCAGCCGATTTGATTCCGAGCCTTATCGCCCGTTCGTACCTGACAACAGCAATTCGCGGAGGTGATTCCTTGTAGAAAGAATCTTCACGAAATGGTCTGATGTAATGACGAATACCCATGCATAAGGCATTGGCTCCACTTGCGGTACCAGGTATTCTCTTCCCCTGTCGATTGCATTACCGTGACATACATCATCCATGCGTGTAATTTTGTTACGGTTTGCAAAGATGGAACATCTTTCACTAAATCTTTCACCGACCGACGCCTCGCTACTGAGACCATCAAAAGCCACTATGAAGACGCGTGAAGCGCCCCATGTTCACCCATTCGCAATAGTATGTTGGTACAGCATGACGAGAGACCTTCCTTGTGTCCAAAGTTATCTCATTCACTCTTGTCCTGGTGTAGTAGTAGATTCCACACTGTGCTACCATCATGGCTGTAGTATTTGCAATCACTCTCGCGGCATTGTATGACCTGCAGGTAGGCTACAAGCTCTTAGAACAGGCAGGCTTTTCAAAAGATTCATCTTGGACGTAGAGCCTCCTTATTTAATTTTGGACAATAACAAAATCGCAACAGCAGCAGTGGAAACTTCAAAAGAACGCAAGTATCATAACTCTTCGTCAGCTTACGTGCTTCCAAATGAGTAAGTCGATATCACCCTGCTCAAGCCGATTTCTCTTACAGAGGCTTGCTGCACAGTGTGATCGAACAGAATCGCCTAGATGCTCAGGCGAATGCCATCGTTGAGATGATTGGTGGTGTCCCCATCCTCGCACCTGTCCAAACCATGAAGAATGTGTCAAAAGTCGTTGACGTCGGCTGCGGGACTGGCATTGTTACGGTCCAGCTAGCCGGCATCTTCCCCTCTGCCAAGGTCTACGGACTCGATATTTCGCCAGTCCCAGAGACCGCCCAGCAAACGGCCCCAAAGAATGTCAGCTGGGTCACTGGGAACATCCTGGATGTGAGATTCGTTAAGCTCGAGGAAGATGGTGAGGATGACCATCCCAAGAGTGTGATGAGTCGCGACATCTTCACCCCTGGAGGCCTTGACTATGTCTTTGGGCGGATGCTCTTCCTAGGTATCAATGATTGGTCACGATATTTCACCACGACTGCCCGCTCCCTACGATCGGGTGGTATCATCGAGCATCAGGATCTGGATTGGAAATTCTACCGAGTTGGAACCTCGCATAGCTTGAGCGACGAATGGGAATGGCATCGACACGTGGTTTCAGCGGCCAAAAAATCCGGATTATCCAGCAAAGCCGGGTCTGAAGCTGCATTGTTCATGAAAAGAGCGGGACTGGAGATTCTTGGGGTGCAAACATTCGAATTCTCCTTTGTGTCTTCCGACAAAACGCCGAATAGCCAAGCCATTGCAAGATATGTGCAGGCAAAGCTCATCCCACAGTATCCTGAGTTGCTTCGTAAGATGCTGGAAGCAGAGGGTATTGAAGGTGATGAACTGGAGAGACTGACAGAAGATGCCCTTCGTGACCTTGCGACTGAAGAGGGTATGCACCAAAAGTATACGGTGACGATCGCAAGGAAGCCGTTCAAGACCTGTACCCAGTAGCAGTACTCGAAGGGACTGTGTCCCTTTGTGAGAATTACATCCAAGTCTATGTCGTCAGGACATAGTATCCGGACATCTCCTTCAAAACACCATGCCTACGTTAGATGCTCGCTTGCAGACCCTTGTATGTTAAATCCTAACATAGACAGCCTTCACACATAATAATTCTTTTCGATCGCCTCGCAGTTGGCGACCTCCGGCTGCGACCAGCTTTAATCCGCCGTGCAGCTAAGTAAAAAATACCCGTACCACTTGGCTTTGCTTACATTGCGAATTCAACCTAATTTGCAGACCCACTTGAAGCAAGCATTTCGTAGGCAGCCAAGCCTTGTCTGCATGTTGACCCTGACAGATAATTTGACTCTCCGGGCCAGATCTCCTTTCACGTGGTGTGAAGCGTGGTAACCCGTTTTCGGATCTGAACTTTCGCACATAGGGTTTCCAGTAACGAATGTATCCGATTGGCTCGTTCCACGACTTGACAAGATTCTTGGTGGCAGACTGCTACGCCACTCGGAATCCTCATGCGCGAGAAGGCTGCATTGTGTTCTATATTGTTCCATTGGCTGAGACAGTAGGCTGCATCCAGAAGCGACTGCCTACGGATATCATTCGCCTGGCTCCTATGTAGGATGAAGATGCTCCATAACGGTGCCTTACAGTGATGACCGTTTCTTAGCATACCTACAGTGACACGCAACCTTAATAGCACTTAACGTGATGACCGCATTACAAGTGCATCATGACGGCAATAACTCAAAGAGTCCCGGGCAAGACGGAGGATGGAGAGATCCTCAATGGGCCAGAACCAGTGACCACATCAAAGCGAAAAATGCCTCTGGCGCGATAACGTAGCCTGATAGCCCCATCAAGCCAGGGAAGAGGTATGCCCCTGGCCTTGTGCTTTAATGAACCAACGTGCGGACTATAAGATGTTCGGACGCTATCGAGTTCGAAGTCCTCAGCTCGACATAGCGGTCTGATCGTGCCTTGAGAACGACATCGTTCATCGCTATATCATCTTCATTCACTTGACTCTCACGAAATGCTCCGATGCTCCGCCAAGGCATGCCATCAGAATACAATTCCGATAATGCTGTACATTATCTGCCTGGAGACCATAGATTGCGCTGTGGTGCAGGTTCTCTTGAGCCCTGGACCATGGAGCTATCTTGTATCCACAATTAAGGCATTCTCTAACATTAGCTTAAACGCCAACCTCGAACTTAGCATGCTTCGCTACACGCTCAATGAGCTCAATGAGGCTTGGCTAGTCGACTCGTACTCAGCGATCGTCATTGCATGCTTCGTTACCGCCCTTACCATATTATTCGGGATTGTTTCGTGGAGACAAAAATGGAAGCCAGCTGACAACATTCATGATAACGGGAATGATTGGAAGTACCAGAGCCTGAGGGCTCTCAAAGGACAGCATGAAACAGCATCCGCTTTGTCAGATCTCGTCGATAAGGATGGCGCAGGAGCATGGCCACCCAAGGCCAATCACGACTCCTGGCCAAAGGTTCTGAAGCCATACAAGGACATCTACCTAGAATGCGTCAACCTCTTGCCTGCGGCTGAGCCTTCACTGGAGGACGACGTGAACCAGGAGAGGCGTGGTAAATACCGCTCGCTCATGGAGAAGCTTCTAAAAGAACGGATCAACATTATTGAAGTTGAGAAGGTAATGACTGCCGTGGAAGCTGGTGACTGGAGTATGATCTCTCGAGACGCTTACAATGGGTTCTATTGTTGCGTCGCCGTCTGTCGTCACGCTTATAGGTGAGTAAAAAAAGCTTGGTAGAGTGACCTCAGACTGACAGTTGTCAGGTGGGGCACTATCCCTGTAGTCAAGGTAGCCCAACTTGAACAGGTTGTCGACTTTCCACTTGCCCTCAACAAGCCTTGGCCTTATCTCCAACGGATGTTCGGCGTTGAAGCGGACAGCGGAAACAATACAGCAAATGTCTTGCATAACTTCAATGAAAAGGGTGAAAGAGTTTACAAGATCAATGTTGGTATGTCAGATATCATTACTTCGTCAGAAGAAACATTCTTTCGCATGTTCTATGACTTGGAGGTCTTAGTATGTTGGCAAGCCAATCAACAGTGTTGAAACTTCTGATGCGTATCTCAGGCTTTTCCGATTTATTATGATATGGTTCAAGCTGGCATCTGGTTCGAGAAGGACAAGGACACTTGTCTGAAACATCTTGAGAGCATGACTGTCCGGGTGCGTCATCTGCTCATGGTCTTCTATCAGAATCTCACAGAGTCTCGTGTCTCGCGCTCCGTCTGGTTAAGTCACGTACAGGGCTTTCAAGGCTGGGGGGTCGGAAGGATGATTGACGGAAAACTCGTCAAGTATGACGGACTCTCAGGCAACCACGTGCTGTTCTTCCAAGCGCTCGATGCATTCTTGGGGATGGACCGCTATCTTACCGACCAAAACATGGATAGGTACATTCCCGTAAATCAGCGAGACTTGTGCATATCTCTTAGAAAGAACTGTTTCCGAGGCAGACTGGATCAAACGGCCTACGCCAAGATTGAAGAAGAGATCAAAAAAGTTGTGAATCATTTGAAGGTGAGAACTCAAATCGTTACTTGGCAAATAGTATCTCATCATGTGTAGGTGTTCAGAGCGGCCCATAGAGCGCGAGTGATGCCATATTTGGAACAACCAGCTCCTGAGCGGTTGACTATGACAGCCGGAAAATCCGTTCTTGAAATTCCTTCAACGAAAGACATCAAGGATGCTTTGAGAGTCTTGGATGAGATGCTGATCACCAGGCTGAACGAAACAGTCTAGCTATTGGTACGGAATGGGAGCAGCACTTCGTTTGTGCTCTGCCGCAAAATTCGTCATTTAGCGTGCACATTGATTGAATTTGCGTTTTCCTCGCCACAGTTGAGAAGGAGGCCAACTTGGGATACATCAAGCGGTGTAGGAAATAGAAGGCTATAGACACAGATCTTTATGACTGAGGTCTCAGCGCTGTTGCCGCTCCAATCGCAAATGAAATTTGGCTATTTAATGTCGAATAGCTGCAAACACCGGGACGTACGCCCTGAGATGTGGCCCTCTCGAGTGGAACCGTCATGTTCGTTTGCTACAATGAGTCTCGCGCATCCTGTCAATAGCGGTTTTTTCATCTCGGACTCTTTTGGTAAGTGTAGGGTTAAGTATCTGACAAGAAAATGGGAATGCGAGCATGCCGGGTCGAAGAACCACCTTTATGGCGGTCTCGACGGCCTTGGAACCCTCAGAGCTCTTAGGGCTAGGGTGATTTGCCAGCATCATGGGCTGCTCTATGTAGGGGGCGCTGGAATCTGGCTCATCTAGGGAAAACCCTCGAGTTCAGTACAACAAGAAGCAATTTGCGGTTTCACGCAGTTACTGACAACGTTTTGAGCAGTTTCGCGAGCTCAGTACCCATTCTTCTAAGAAAGGTGTTTCATTACTTGTCTTATTCACCCGGGTTGTAAGAATAAGAAAAGACCCCATCTTCTTCCCACTTTCTGGTGAGACTTCGCAGATCGAGATCCTCCACTTTTCATGTGTTCATCAAATCTGACAATGCACTGGCATAGCTACTGGTCTATTCGTCTCGTCGACTAACGAGAAAAACGGCAAAGAGTGGGCGAGCTTGTGCATTCTCCAGGATTTTGAAAAGATGAAAAGCGGCGATCGTATTCCGTCCGAACACCACCGCCAAGGCTCTGTCGCCCTACACCACTTTGGGCTTAGTTACTGTGCGTCACTCAAACCTTAGATATTCAGGGGCAGTAACGATCTTGTCGTTACAAAGACATCGAGGGATCTATAAATAGCTCATAGGCCTTCAGGATACGCGACAGGTGATAGCAGTACGCTTCCCCTCGCTTGGTGGTTAATCAATCTTTACCGCCACTTTCCAAGCCATGCATACAACAAGAGCGGGCCCTCGGCGCTTACCACTGACCGGCCGAGCTCCTGGTACGTATCCCAAACCAGCCCGCAAGAGTCCCCTGAACGGAAGGCAAGTACATATAGACCTAGTAGACCCTTCGCAGATTGAGAAAGATCTTATGGCGTGGAGGGTCGACACTGAGGATTGATCCCTTGTTTCTACTTACCAGAATGTCCGCTCTTTCCTACCCAGGCGATACCATTATACCCTCTGCGCCAATGACCTATGACCAATATCGTCTCATCCACGCTCCTGCATCGTCAATTTTTCCTTGGGTCGCACAATTAGGCGCCCGGCGTGGCGGATGGTATCTCCCTAGATTCTGGGAGCGCTTGCTTCCCTCCAGCTGGGCAGCCAGCCGCCGGATCGAGCCTCAATGGCAGAACCTTGCCGTTGGAGCCAGAGTTCCTGACTACGGAATACGGAACGAGGAGTGGTTCGAAGTCGTAGAGATTGATGCGCCCAGGAGCCTAGTGTACAGGAGTGAACGGTACGGCTGTGTATTCTTATAGTCGATTTTACTAGAGGAAGCTGGAGAAGGAAGGACGATGGTGCATTTGAGGTTCAGGGGACGTTTGAATAGTGAAGGATGGAAAAGACGGGTGATTGTCTGGGGAGGCGGGTTATTGGATCATTGGACAACGAGGCCCATGCTTGCGGGTCTCGCGGAAAGGGTGGAGAGACCGCATGGAGAGTAGGGATTTCGGATCCTTGACTTCACTACAGCTTTGTCAAAGACGACCAGCTTACAGAACTCATTGTGGTTCACTACCAGGACTTCACTACCGGGACCATTGCTTATCTCAAAGAGTCTGAATTCGTTTCTTGGTACACGTGTGAAAAGCCTCCTGATGTGGGCGTTCTACGATGCCTGGGCCTCCTTTACCACTCTCGAGATCGTGGTTTCATAGCTCTCAGGCTCCCTACCCAGCAACCGTCCCAATCTATCGGACGTGACCGCAGCCTCGCTGTTGGCGATAGCTTTGAAAGTGCCTGACCACTTCTTCGGCGCCTCCGTTGGCGCATACGGCGCCAAACATTGCTTCACAACCTCATCCTCACAAAAATCATCGACACTCACCTTCTCAATGCCAATGTCCTTACCCAGCGCCTTCCCAATCAAGTCCACCGACTCAGCGAGACTAAACGCTTTCGGCCCACTAAGTAGCACCACTTTGTCCTTATACTCGTCTATCATGGCGTTCTCGCTAGTCCAATACCTCTGCGTTAACTTGGCAATCGCTTCACCCAACTCATCAGTTTTCGCCCACGCGATACCAGGACCAGAGCCGTCATGCGGGATGCGCACCTTGTCGCTAGGATTGCTCAAGTCGAGAAATGCGGTGTATAGATAGTAGGACTCAGAGTACACACCCACTCTAACGGAGGTGTATGAGAAACTTGGATTGCTGTGGGGAAGAGTGGAGAGAACGGCTTCGGTGCCTAGATGGCATTGCATGCAATGGGACGCAGTTTTGGGCTCGCAATCGCCGCCCATGGCCCAGGAAGTGTAGAATATGTGGGAGACGCCGCAATTGATAGCCGCAGAGATGGCGTTCTTGTGCATCTGTTAGTTCGGTTAACGGCACGTTGTAGCCCACAGGGACATATTTGGTGGAAGACCAGGTCAACCGGGGTGGCTGCTGTACCTTCTCTCGTTCTCCGAGCTCCAGACCTGGGTAAGATATCAGGATTAGATATGATACATCATTGAATGCATCATCGAGGGTTTCGGGCTTGTTATAGTCCGCCGTCCGCACTGTGACGCCCGCTTCGATGTATTTTGAGGGAGTTTTCTTGGGATAGCGTGATATTAAAATGACTTCTGGAGGATCTACGATTGACAGAAGATGGTTGTAGATACTGGTACCTAATGCGCCTGCGGCTGGGAAGATTCCAATTTTGCCCATTTTGATCGAGGGGACTCAATGCTTGTCACTTAATCAACAGCAATTGACAGAGAAACAATGACATGAGACACCAATTTGTGATAGATACCAGAGGTGGTTGATCCACATCCACGTCTTTGAAACATTCACGTGACCGTGACTTAATACTTACTCCAAGCGCACCAATTGCTTGTTCCGCCTCGTGGAGCTGTTCTAGGTCGTCATCATGCATTAGGTTCCGAAGATATCGACCTGAAATACCTTGCAAAAACCGAAGAAATCGAGATCAAGAGGAGCAATGAAAAAGGGATGTTCAAACCCCTTTCCAAACATGGGGAGGTTGAGATCAAATGCCGCACAAAGAAGGGATGTCAAGGATGAAGGACGTGTTATGGCCATGAGGGTAGCGAAATAGACGGCCAAGAACGCTATTGGGGACGACAATCGTATAATGCCCGAAATTCTTTTTTTCCCACATGGCAAGTGAGCCTGGGAAATAGGTAGATTGATCTTTTGTTGCCTTCATCGCTGAACCCCGCTTACTGAACCTATGATCTTCTACTAAGATCATTTTGCCTGTGACATCCTGCTGAAAATATCCCGCCAGCATTCTACCAGCATGCTATTACTTTGCCTACCTGCCCAGCCTAGGAAATCTTTGATCTTAAATGAAATAGTTCGTCTATGTTGCCTTCGTCCATGGTAGTGCACATAGTTGAAGAATCTTTGAATCTACGAGTCAACGCACTATCGTTTTGTTCGCCAGGCCGATTGCGTGCTCATGACGATCCATGGACGTGCTTGACGAATCACGGCTTGTGTCGCAACTACAATCAGTCAACGATTCTGCGGTACATCGATGATTCGTCTGCATCCCACTGATGTGATGGTGTGAACATCAAGGCAATGCGGAATTCGGAGATCAGGTGTTCAAGGCAGAGTATAGGCTTTTAGTCGAGAAGGTTGGTCTAAGAGACGCGTGAATTCCCTGAGAAAGGAAGATATCGTGGTCGCTTGTGGTGTTGCACTATCAGGCCACCAGTATCTCCATTGCATGAGGTCCAACTACCGGTGAGTGTTAAAAGTCAGACCCCAGGTTTTCTGATCGCTCATAGCCTGTGTTTCGAAATTGCAAAGGCATAGTTGACTCCGACTTTTAAGAAGGACATCCGACTTCATCTAGCTCTCTGTGAGGTGAGGGCGTCATTGGCTCATAGGACGTCTCGGCCCGCAAATAACACCCACCTGGAGTCATCCCGCTGTGTTGCACTTCAACACCTGTCCAGAGACATCCCGCTGATATGCCAAGGCCAGAGCACCATTCCTCGGCTCCTATCTTCTCCGCGATCTATTGCCGGTATCAAAAATGGCTCTGAGGTGGTTTTCAATCTCATCCATCATTCCCCCTCTTCCTTCTCCCTCACTATCGCTTCCCTCCTGATCAGCTTTCCGCTTCGCTCTCTTCTCCCACGCCTTCGCGGCCGCAACAACGGCCGCGAAACCCGCAGCAGCTGCTCCCGCCGTCCTGGTCCTATCTTTAACACGATCCTTATTCCCATTCCTCCGAGTCCGATCTCGATGCTTAAGTCTGCTCTTCTCGAACTGCCTGGCTCCGACAACGCCGATTGCGGCACCACCTGCTGCCCCAAGCGAACTTTTTCCAATTCGATGACCAAGCAGCGCGCCCGCCGCACTAGCTGCCGCTGTGATGCCGGTCGAGGGATAGGAGGGAGTTCGAGAGCGCGAGCGGGAACTGGAGCTGGAGCTAGAGGTGGAGCTGGAACTTGAGCGTGAATGATCAGTGGGAAAGCGCAGGCGCGAACGGGATCTCCGGGCTTCATCAGGGCGGTCCTGGGTGGACTCGCAGTAGGACTCGTGATAGTTGTATTGCTTCTTTGAGTAACCATTTGCGTCTTTTAGGTTGTTGTAGCGGTCGAAGCGCTCACGATTTGGGCGGTAGTATTCGGGAGGAGGAGCGCGTCGGCTATATTCGGGAGGAGCGCGTCGGCGACAGTCGGGTGGAGAGCGTTGGCGGAACGGGGATGAAGCGCGCTCATATGACGAGTCTCTGTAAACACCCATGATATTGGAACGTATGGTATAGGAGTAATATGTCACTCGCAGACTATGTAAAATCGTACTTCGTGCCCCTGAATAACCCTCTTACTAGATTGGGAAGCGTCGCAGCGGATGCCGTGGGGGCCAAAACGGAACTGCCGACATCAGACTCTGCAGACAAGGCTGCGAAAGGCCAGCTTTGTAATATACCAAGCATCAGAAGGTGGGTGAGGGAGATGCATCGTATATATAAATAAAAGTACATATTGTGGCCCGTATGCCAACTTCTCTCTCCTGTGAACAGAATAGTTCGAATACGGTGTTCCCACGAGTCAGCTCCGAGCAATGAGTCTCTGGGAGCAAGCGCGAAACATCTTCGTGGAGCAATTGCGCGCAGCTAATGAGGATTCCTCGAACATCGATAGGTTTTTGAGGGACAAAGCATCCTTGGAAGATGCGCGGCAGGGTGCTGAAAGTCTTCGCGAGGACAGCGACCGAAAATATGGGATCAATGAAAGCCGAGGAGGCAAAGGCGTGTCTGCCAAATGGATACGCAGGATCATGGAGAACCTCAACCAAATCACGACAATTGGTAATGTAGCCATGATTGCGGCCCCCGAGTCGATTGGGATAGTCTGGTTTGCAGTGGAAAAGGTTCTTAGTGCAGTTCAAAACGACTACAGCTTGTACGGAACTTTTAACACCGCACTGAACGACATTACGGAGATGATGGTGTTGGTTCAGACGTACGACAAGCTATACCAAGATCGTACGAAGCAGGCCGATGGCAGCATCTACCAAGAGCTGTTCAAGGGCATAGTCGACATATATGTGTCTATATTAGACTTCTCCTATGCTGTCAGAAAACATATCTCTGGCGGTAGGCGGTCGAAGCTCAAGCATGCTTTCAAGGACGTCGTTGGAGCTGATAATCGTTCATTCGAGGCTAAATCAACTGCCCTTCAAGCCCAAAAGACAAAAGTGGTCGAGTATGCTCAAGCTGCGTTCCAGCATCGTACTAGTGGTAACCTGCAGGGCGTATCAGAGAATGTAGTTGCTATGCAGCACGATCTGCTTGATTTCCACCGGCAGTCGTCGAAAGATCAAAAAGAGATAATGAGCGAACTCAAAGCAACTAATAAAACACCCAGTCATCGCGAATTGGCTGTTGCAGAGTATGAGAAAAACATGCAACGTTTGACGCCATGGCTTGATACAAGCGATTCTACCTTGGAAGCGCACGTTAAAGAGCATGAAGCCGGCACATGCGCCTGGATCAAGGAAACTCCAGCTTATTCGGACTGGTACAATGGCAAAAAGAATTCCATTCTTTGTGTCACTGGCGAAGCAGGATCCGGTAAATCCGTACTGGGAGCTTTCGTTTATCAAATGTTATGCGACGAAGCGGACGAGCACGAGCCACGCTTGGTTCAATACATATCGCAGGATATAAGGTCTACTGAAGATAAAAGTAAGGCACCGAAGAAGATCGAGAATACGCTTATCCGAGGGATGTATCAGCATGCTCTAGATGACAAGGAGGATGACTTGCTCTTGCAGCGATGCAATGGTATTTTCGCACGCCCCAGAAAGTCTAGGGGCAAGAATACATTAGACCGCAACAACGTCGACAGGTCTATTCGTGGGGCGGCGGGCAGCAACGACTCCGCGCCAGAATTGACAGACGTGTATCGCGATCTCGTTGAAGCACTTGAGAAGCGTGTCGTATTGGTTGTTGATGCCGTTGATGAGCTTCCAGAAGCAGATCAGGCAAGACTTGCCGAAAACTTGGTTGGGTTGACGAAGTCACCTGAAATACGCATCCGTATTCTACTGCTCTGCAGGCCATCGACCCCGATGCGGTTCAAGCTAGGAGACGAAAGTGTAACACAGCTGTCTGTGGTGGAGCATAATGGAGGGGACATTAAGCTTCTTATCGAAAAGGGTCTGCAAATACTACCCAGTCTCTCTGCAATCGAGAGAGTTGAAGTTGCAGATGCAATTACCCACAAAACAGGCCATCGGATCCGCTATGTTCAGCAAGTAGCAGTACCATTCCTTCAGACTCCCTTCCAACGTCCTGTGACTACTTGGCTCAAGTCATTGCCAGAGAACGTCAATGAGACTTACCATCAGCATTTGCACCAGCTCGCACCGGCTTATCATGACCTGCTCCGCCTGATCTTAGGCTTGACATTTGTGTCAGAAGGGCCACTAACAGTAGAGGAAATCATGGATGCGTACTCTCGTGTCTATGTGAACGGAAGTACTGGCGATGGACAGAGTATTGAAGATCCAAATGTTCAGCTGTATCGCGACCAAATCCAGACAGCTGGAGGACCCTTTGTCGACATTCAACATGATACTACTGTGGTTCTAGCGGACCCTCAAGCTGTTCGTGATTTCTGCAGTCCCACTCGCGTTGGTCAGGATGAGGCAATAGATGAGCGGTCGTTATGTGCCAAGTGCAAGAACAGCATGCTGACAATGAAAACTCTGGCCATACCAGAGAAAGAGGAGCACTTGAGACTTGCTATAATTTGCAGTAAGTGGACTTTAGCCCCTACGATCTCAGCCTGACATACTTAGTGAAACATCTCAATTCGCCTGCTTTCCATGCTCGATTCTTTGCTCCATCACTTGACGAAGCTAAAAACCGGGCTCAGAAAAGCTCGACAGCTAACGCTTGCGAAGAAACAGACAGGACGAATCATGACCACGTCCTTGTTCCGCCAGAAGAATCTACTGCAACTCCTGAACATGAAGCCACGCTCAAACCCGAGGCTCAACAAGGGACATCTGAGAAGCAAAGCTCAGCGGAATCCCCAGCCGTCGAGGCGGACGACGATGATTCTGTCTTCTCGGATGAAGAAGATGAGGATGAAAACATTGAACAGCCCACCGATGACGGTGATTGGGACGATAAATATCAACATAGTATATGGCGCTATGAGGTTAGGAGTTGGGAATTCAATGTGCGGGAAGCGGAACGCTTATGGCCTCCGGAAGAAAGGGAAACTAGCCCCCAGTGGCAAGAACTTCTTTCCGAATTCGAACGTTTCTTTATTCTCGAGCCCGTGTCCTTCGAGGCGTGGAAGTTGGACTATGTTAACTATCGGTGTGAGTCATGGCAGCCTCTTCATTTCGCTTCCAGATTCGGTCTCGAAACATTGGCTCGATTCCTCCTCGACAAGGGCGCAAAAGTGATGGATCTTACACCGGTTGACAGCTGGAGTGCCTTACACCTAGCTTCAAGTGCTCCAAAGGCTACTAAGCTAGGGATGCTGCGCTTATTGTTGAGTCATGGTGGTGACCCAAATCTTGATGAGAGCACAGACGTTTCACCACCATTTCACTGTTGGCTTTCCGATGAAGATGACCCTGACTGTGTTCGAGAATTACTACGCAGCAACGCTTTATGCTCTCTGCTTGACAAGGCAAGCCAATGGAATGTTCTGCATCATTACGCTTGGCGAGGATCAGAGAAGGAAGTTTTGAAGCTGCTTCTCGAGAACCCCCTAGATGTCAACAATCGCGCAGATATCAACGTGCGCGACGGTGACGGTGAGACCCCGCTTCACAAGCTACTGGGTCGGCAAAAGATTCCGCTTGAGCTTCTGAAAGAATTCTTGATGCGTGGTGCCGATGTCGACATCGATGATAAGTCTTCGGAGCGACCTCTTTATGAAGCGGCCAGCTGGGGTGAAAACGCTGCTGTTGAAGCCATCATTGATCGCGTGGCCGATGTGGATGACGAAAGCACTTGGGGGCGTACGGCACTTCATGGTGCCGCTTGGTCTGGACACAAGGAGACCGTGGAAATTCTCCTGCAGCATGGTGCGGCTGTGAATCGAAAAGACAAACACAACAGAACACCTCTACTTCTTGCGTGTCTTGCGAATTTACGCAGATTTTCAGCAGGGGATGCCCATCGGGCCACGGCCGAAATGCTTATTGAGGAGCAAGTCAAACAGGGCACGCCATTTGAGGAAATCAATGCTTGCACTAAGCGTGGTCGAACACCCCTTCGCGAAGCTGCAGGTCGAGGGTTCTCTCGAGTCGTAGATATCATCTTACATCAGATGAAGCCAAAAGATACTGATTGTCTCAACAAGCGTGATGACCGCAAAGGTCGTACTCCGTTGCATACAGCAGCCGCACACGGTCGTGGAGACGTTATTGCACTCCTTCTCCAGCACGACGCTGATATTAGCTTGCGCGAAGGTCTGGATTTCAAGGGCATGACAAGCCTTGAGCTGTGCCTAGACAAATGGGCTATAGTAGGGTCTCAGCATTACGAGGACGCTATCTCCCTGCTCATTGATGCTTGTGCCAACGAGGCAAAGGAGAACAAGCTCCTTATAACAACAGCAGCCATCCAGGGGAGCGTCAAGGTCCTAGAAAGGCTTGCAAAGGTAGGGGTCAACCTCGACCTGCCAGACGATTATGGCTGGACACCGACTCAGCTAGCTTCACAATTCGGCCATACAGAGGCTGCGGCCTTCATCAAAGATTCTTTAGCAAAACAGGCACTGCGTCCGAGACGATGGACATTGAGTGGTGACTCGAAATTGACGTCTCTCCAGGATGACGGGCAGCGGATTAACCATGAGGGTGACTTAAGGTTCTGTATACTTGCCGACCACCCGGTACCTGCAGGGTTGTCAACGTATTACTACGAGGTAGAGATCTTAGACCCCACAACGGGAGAGCCGAAAGGTAAGGTCAAGACTGTCTCCTTCTCCTTCTCCTTCTTCCCAGTCCCTGACGTCTAAGCAGACAATTCCACTAAAGGTGACGAGAAAATGCCGTTCTTCGCCCTTGGATTTTCGACCTCTTTCGCAAAATACGTTGACTTTCCAGGATGGCCGCCCAGATCGATAGCACCTAACGTGCAATCTTGGGGCTATCATGGTGACGATGGAGCTTTCTATGCCTCAAACGAGAAGAAATGGCCACTCACTTACGGTGATCATTACGGGCCTGGTGATACAGTAGGCTGTGGATTGGATGTAGACGAGAGAACTATCTTCTTCACCCGTAATGGTGCTCGAATCAGTAAGTTCCTTCCCCATACTCCCACTCAATCCCCGTTGCTGATGAGACCCTACTCAGACGACCACATGTTTCAGGGGTTTAATGGACGCGTATTCCCAATTCTGGGTCTCAGTGACAAAGTGAAGCTACGTACGAACTTCGGCATCAATCCGAATCTACGTTTCAAATGGGATCAACAAGCAGGGTATGCTGAGGAGAAGCAACAAGAGCCTGGTCAGAAGCTAGTGAATGGTACCTAAGAGAATCGCAGATCCCGCAGCGGAATCCACAACGACGACTATCGGTCATAAGACTCATTCCTGATGAAGGATCAGACTGTATGACTAGGAAGCAGCACGCTATCTAGTCGCGGAATAGCAATCACATTGCCAGCAAATTGATTGCCAACAATGAGAGCATGAAACTCCGACAGCCAGCGCCAACACCTTGAACGGTTTCGTGCTGGATCCGCCGCGGAGCAAGCGGCTTTTAGACACTCTTGTGGATCGATGAGACAAACTGCAGATGTCCTTTCAACATCCACAATTGACCAACGACGGACTGGCTACGCCTTCACACACAATATGAGATTTGGTTCAAGATGAAAAATCGACGACACCTACACACTAAGATGCCTCAAACCTTCAGCTTTAGCGGTAAGCCATTTCTCCGACAGGTATAAGTTCATCGCCCCGTTTATTTCCTTTGCCTGTGAAATGAAGCTCTGGCATAATGTGTTTGTTGCATTGCTGCATTCTTTCGTTTCAAATTTGGAAATGTAAAAACCGTGCTTTACCAGCTACATACGGGAACTGTAAAGGAAAAGTTGTTCATAACAGCAAAGTTGGAACTTGGAAACACCGCGTTGCACTCACAAGAAGTTGGCTACTGTGAGCATGTATCTCGAGTAAATTACCAGGAAAACGGTTCCGGAATTACGGCGGCTGGAGGTGTCAATTTCTAATTGCGCAGCAAATGCAACTGTACAATGTCCCACCGGAGGAGGGCAATATCTAAGACTATTAAAAGTTGGCAGTGGTGGTGAGACACAAGAGCAATGTAGCCGTGGTAGCAAAAGAGTGTATTAAGGTCAGGTATGCTACACTACTTTGTATCCATCACCACTAATGACCCTCCTATCCACCAGAACCCTTTGCGGGCGAGGGTCAGCTAAGTCGTTTAATTCATGCTTAAGTTCATCTCGTCGATTCCCCTTCACGCCACACGCCTTGCTTTTTGATTCAAGAACTTTCAGTCGTCCGCAAGAAGTGTCTTCTCAAACCATTAGCCTATCACAACAACACGGCGCGGAAAACCTACCAGGTGACATCCAACTTAACAAGTCGTCTGCCCCTCACAAGCAAGACAAGTCTCCGTAGCGACTTTGATCTCCTCATCAGTCAACTGGCGGCCGCCACCGGTATGCTCAATGGACCACTGAATCTGGCAGAAGGACTGATCAAGAGAGGGAGGCTTGTTCTGGGGAACACGTTTGGCGATCTCCTCCATGTCACGAGTGGCGAGAGCGGTGTTGGGCTTGCTGACCTCTGGGAAATGTGATGGTTAGTTGTTTGGTCTTAGTCATTTGGGAGGATGGGTTGCCTGACCGTTCTCAACGGGAGCGGCCATGGTGAGTGTCATGACACCTCCGAGAGCGAGGGTGGTGAGGTAGTTGAACTTCATGATGAAGGTTTTGTTGTTCTTGAAGTTTTGGAAATTGTGCTTTGATTGAGTCTTTGATGTTGTTTGGTTTTGTTAGGATCACCAGTTGTGAGAGTAGGAGGAGGAAGTGGTAAGAAGGACGAACAGAAAAGAAGAAATATGAGTACAAATCTTCGGTCACATGGGAAATGATCAGGAAATGACGAGGAGTGAATTATCACGAGCTAAAACACACGTTGCGGGGTTGATGCTATCATGTTCCTCCACTTTTTTGAGTGAATGGCCTTCAGGTGACACGTGCGATTTGCTAGCCGCTTTTACTGGCCAATCTCGTGTGTACTGCCTTTGATCCGATCGAACATACGTTTGCAAGGCTTCGACCGGATCAGGCGATGACGCTGTTAAGCGAAAGTGTTGTGCGCTCACTTCTTGGTGGAAGCCGCGAACGCCCGGTCAAGATGGTGAAAATCTTGGGCAAGAATAGCCTCACCTTGAGATCGTGGAAATTGACACACTGGGTCAAGAATGGATAGTTTGCAGGAAGAACTCCAGATATTGCTGAGGAGTTGATCCCTTGAGGTCTTTCTGTATACCACGTGACACAAGTCCCCGGAGATTCTCCATGAAATTGCAGTAACAGCACAGTCTAGTTTCAGAAGCCGCCTCTATGCCCAAGCAACACTGTGGTGCTCACACTGGCAAGCCAAATGGTAATGTACGTAATATATGCGGTTTTGACCGCACAGGACATGTGCTCCTTTGCCTAAATCTGCGATTAACCAGAGTTTTCAACAACAAAAAAAATCCTCGGCTGACGCTGCTTCTATTCAATGTATTCGAGGCAACAAAAAACACGATGACGTCCTTCACACGCTGCAACATGAGTGCCTTAAATTAGCAAGCCTTTTAAAATTAAGACATCGTTCTCGTCAGCCTCTTTTGACCCTTGCTCACTGTACTGTAGACCGAACTCTAAAATACTACCAACATCAGCGACTCCCATCCGCTCCTTCAACTCACGCAAGACACAGTCGCGCTCGTTTGAAGCTCCATCAAAAACCCCTCAGCTGCGCCCCGCTGCACCTCTCCAAAGCCACAGGAGCATAAGTGCTCCACAATCGTGCTGTCTGCCTCTTTCATCCTAAATCTCGCAGCCATCACACAGTCTTCCCCTAATCGCAGCCCAGCTTCGGCCTGACAACGACCTTACGCCCACCATTTACTACCTTCCACATACTCACCGCTCACAGGCTGAGCTATAGAATGACGTGGCAGGTGAGATCAGATCCTCGTAGTAAAGTATTGCAGAGACTAAGTGCTGGCTTGTGTCACCTTGGGGAGTTACGGAAGATCGGATGGGTTTCCCTTGATATATGAAGCAAGCTCGAATAGAAGCTAAGCAAGGACTGGAATATCAGAGGGACTTTATTGCTAAGAATGGATGCGAATTGCAGGTCGTTGAGGTTCACAGTTCGTGTCTTGGCAGCATTTCATATTGATACTGCAAATACAAGAGAGATTTCATGCAACAAGAGTCTTGGGGAAGCAGAGGATTGAGGAAGAACGCCGTAAATTAGACAGGTAGACTAGAAAGTTGAACGCATACTTCGAGGGAAATTTTGGTCTCTTGCTTTGATGTTGGTACAAACCTAAAGCGGTAAAACTATATCACACGTTCAATCCTATCTCTTCGGCAAAAGGCAGTTCATAAAGGTCCCCAACGGTGGAGATAGATGCTTTCCCATCCAAGAGCGCTTTTGCGGCCTACGTTTACGAGTCAGTATGTGGGAGACTGCGGGCCGCGACTTAGACTTACCTTCTTCACCTGTTCTTCTGACACGCCGTCTATACTCTTCCCTACCTCATCGATTTGGTGCGCCTTTCCACCTTGTATCAACCCAGCGCCAGTCAACTCAATGCCAGTATCAATATTCTGTCCGGACTCCAGCGCTCTGAACTTCGCGGTCGCTTTGGCCTTCTTGATGTCTTCACCATTGACTTTCCCAGAAGCAATCTCTTTGATGGTCTTGACGACCTCCTTACTTGCCTCCCGTAGTTGCCGAGCGCTTCCGGTCATAGAGACCGTCAGTAGGCCAGCGTCAGAGTACGTGTAATGCGTGGTAGAGATGTGCGCTTGTGGGTAGGCTTCAGTGGCTTTCGAAAGCAACGAGAAGCCCGGACTCCACTTGATGGTCGTTTGGCCTCCTAGAAGTGCGGAAAGAACAGGAATTTCTGGCTTGTAGGAACCTCCAGTGAAGGAACTTGAACCAGGAAATCCGATGATCATGGTGTTGCCTGAGGCATGAGCAACCCTCTCTTCACCACCATAGTATTTGGTCGCTACTGTGCTTATAGCAGGGACGCCCTCGGGAGCAGTAGCGGGCGATTCTGTAAAGAATTGACCGACCCATTTTTCCAAGTCTTGGAAATGCGCGCCGTTGGCCACCACAGCAAAGTTATTCTTTGCGTATGCGGAGGTGCTGAATTGTTGCAAGAGGTCTTCTTGTAAGTATTTAGTGACGGGCGTGGACGAGGATGGATGTAGTGGGTTCCCTAGACCGCGGTGAAATGCAACGCCGTGGACGGAGTTAATTGCAAATTCAGATGTGCTGCCCAGGAGCTTCTTCTTTGAAAGGTCAATGACTGAATTGACCTCTTCCTTCAACTCGTGGCCTTTGTACATGTAAGCCTGTGTGGAAAAGTGTACTATCGAAGCATCAAACCTGTGAACTTTGTAAGGGAGATGACTTCGCCCAGAAGTTCGGCAAAATAAGGCAGGTCATCTCGCAGAAACTTTGTGCTCAATATTAAGTTCTCCCTCGAGTGAGTTGAGCTAAGTTCGCCGCCGAGAAGCTCGGATTCCCGCGTGATCCTCAGGGCGGAGCGTTTGTAGGTATTCTTGAAAGCAAATTTCTCTAGCCCGTCTGAAAAGCCCGGTAATGGCTGGAATCGCGATCCAGCTTTGGCGACAACAGCGAGATGTGTAGTAGGTCCTGGTAAATCTCTGCTTGCTAACTTCACACCCGCAGCCTCTCCAGTCTCATAATTGAAGCTTCCCGATGCCGCAGTTGCAAGCTGTCGGGTCTGACGGCTGCAAGGACCGCATCGAAGGGCGCGCTGCCCATGACGTGCTAGGCGTGGTCCCGGATGCATGTCAATAGGCCGCCAAGCAGGATTGAGGTGGAATTGGATGTCAATGGCAAAGGGCAAAGCTCGGAAATGCATCACGAATGTTAGCAATAACCCAGATGCCATAGGGCTGCTGCTGGGCTGCGGATAATCTCCGGCAAATCCAACCCTAAAATCGCTGCTGGGGGATGACACACTGTGACTCGTACCCCACCATCGAATTTTAGGCTGGAGAAACACTCAACACGCACCTGTTCTGCACATTTAGATATCGTGCAGAAACTTACCTCCAATGAACCAGACTCGGTGACATTGGTGACTCTTCTAGAGATCCAGACATAGTCTCTAGAATGAACGTAATATGTCTAAAGTATGCAGTGCTCGTTGAATACAACTTCTTTTGCTGATAGCGAAATTGCAGCACAGTTCCGATTTATGTACCCTTCTCATAGACGAGAGCTATGGACAACTTGCTTCCGTGTGTGATCTCCACTGCTAGATCAAGTCAGACCTCCCGCTGACCAAATAAGAAAATATACCAAACACTGCTCGTCCATGGGAGATGCACCCCCAAAGCCTTAGGATCTCGGACTCGTCTAGATCTTACCGAGATCCACCAAGCTCTTGCTGTCCTGTCCCAAAACTTCCTTGTTTACTGGATCGATCCCCAAAAGAAGAAGGAGGAACCCGTCTTCGCAGCCAATGTTGAAGCTGCGTACAGTCTCGTACGTTATGGCAAGTGGATACAGATAGTCGAAGATCGGTACGGAGACTTAGCAGGACGGATCATATCTCAGCTCCTGCTGCTAGGTCATGGAACAGTATCAGATTTCGTGGTGGCGCTCCAGCCAAGCAACGACACAGGGTTTTCGATTCCCAAGACGCCACTGGTAAATGGAAATGGTACGCATCATCTGAAGAAGAATGGTCGCATCGTCCATGAAAGCGACTCTTCTTCCCATCAGATCCACCAAACTTTCTGCGATTTACTGCAGGTGGGCGTCATCTGCAAATGTCAACCTTCACACTGCCATTCGGATACGGACAACCGCACCGCAGCAGAGGAGCAGGTTAAACCGGAAAAGGACTTTCCTGGGAAAACGAAGGGAGAAAGAGTGATCCTACGGGAGCAAGCTGTTCAGAGAAGATTAGATGATGAGAAGTACGGTACTGCAGAAGAACGGGAAGAGATCTCAAAATTGCAGAAGGGGCCGAAGCGGCTTTTAAATGATAGTGAATCCACGATCTCCAGCAAGCGAGCCCGCCTTAACGGGTCTCATGTAGCTACTTCTACGCACCAGAGCAGCGAGCATAGCGAAATAGGCTCTGCTCCGGCGAGCTTCATAAAGGTACCTACGTCTACCGATTGGTGCGATGCTAAAACTCACACATATACAGGACGACCTGACATTTCGCGTCAACCACACCAAGCTGGCAGTTTTGCTTCGTAACAGACACTTGGTGATGTTGGCGAAGGATTCCATCTGTGATACAACATCGAAAGTCTATCAGAAAGTACTTGAAATGCTTGAGCCTCAGGTGCGAGAATGTAGGAACAAGCGTCAAGGTAAGAGTCAAGATGAAGAAGACAAGGACGAAGAACATACTCAACATTTCTCTGCACCGTATAAAACAACGGAGGAGATAGCAGCTGTAGTACCTGAGTCTTCAGACTTGTATGATGCACTAGGAACACTCTGGAATCCGGAGCCGTACGATCGAGGTACAGAGCACCCCAAGAAGCAACGAAAAAAGGCCAATGGGATAGATGATGAGCTTAGTCATGGCAGTGACAAGTCGATGAAGGAAGAAAATGGAGTAAATGACACTGAGTCTGAATCTGACTCTGACGCAACCAGTGATATTTCGTACGTGTCGGAAGATAGCAACAAGGCAACCGCGGATGCTGCCATCACCCCTTTGAACAGAGTAAACGGAACCGTCTTTCTCACTCCACATCAAAAGGTAGTCCGGTCACATTTACTGCTACTTTCTCACCATCCACTTGGATTCCTGACGCACCTGCGTGGGACAATGACTGATGAATGCTGGAACGTTCGCTTCCCAAAATTAACCAAAAAGGTACAAAACCAGACCATTGCCCAAACGATTTCCTCTAGGTACGGGACTCATTCGGTGCGTTTGGCAAAGATCCTGGAGCAGCATGGCAAGCTTGATGAGAAGACACTCTCTGCCATGTCTCTGATTAGAGAAAAGGATATGCGCCATCATCTCACACCAATGCACCAGGCTGGGCTTATTGAATTGCAAGAAGTACCACGCGACAACGCTCGAATAGCCACCAAAACAAACTTTCTCTTCTTTTTTGATCAGGAGCGATGTATGAGTAAGCTGACAGGAGAGTGCTACAAGACAATGACAAGGCTTATGGAGAGAACGAGAATCGAAAGAGGGAAGGTGCAAGGAGTGCTGGACAAAGCCAGTCGCAGTGATGTTGTTGGAAGAGAAAAAGAGATGCTCAATTTGGCTGAGCAACAAGCTTTGGAGCAGTGGAAGACTATTGAAGAAAAGCTAATGGGTCAAGTGGGACGAATTGACGACACGGTGGTAGTTTTTCAAGATTTTTGACTTGTGATACCCAATCTTGCGATGTGTACAAAAAATGATAGAGCTATAGACGTCTAGGAAGTCGACTTTGGTCAAGGGCGCCACAGCTATAAAAGTACGAGATGACATGATAGATTTTGCTGTGTATATATCAACAATGAAGGAGACTTTGGGCAGATCAATTCTTTTTTGGTTTCGCCCAAGTAGTGCTTGGAAAAGGGGTTGAAAAGGGGGGGGGGGCTTGCCCCACCTTAAAATGAACCTCGGCAAGCCTCGACAGCTCGACTTACATCAGTCCCATTCGTCCCACCCCAATCTCTTCTTCCCCACACCACCCTCTCTCTCCATCACAACAAGCACAAACATGTCCCAACAAACCGACAACGTAGCCCACGCCCTCGCCGGCGCCGGCGGGGGTCTCCTCTCCATGACCCTCACCTACCCACTAATAACGCTCTCAACGCGCGCTCAAGTCGAATCCCGACGCCTGTCCCAATCCCCCGAATCCTCCGTCTCCCTCAATCCCTCCACGTCCTTCAGAACCAAGACCCCCACAACATCCGAAACACAAGCCCAACTGCACCGCCAGAAGAAAGCCGCCGCCTCCACCCTCGCTGCCGCGAAACACATCCTAAGGCGGGAGGGGGTGAGCGGGTTGTATTCCGGCTTAGACTCCGCGTTGTTCGGGATCAGCGTCACGAACTTCGTGTATTATTACTGGTATGAGTGGACGCGGGCGTTTTTTGAGAGAGCGGCGCTGAAAGCGGGACGGGCGAGGAAGGGGCTCAGTACGGTGGAGAGTATGATTGCGGGGGCGATTGCGGGGAGTGCTACCGTGTTGATTACGAATCCGATTTGGGTTGTTAATACACGGATGACGGCGAGGCAGGAGGAGCGGGAGACGGGGCCTGCCGGAGATTTGGAAGGTGGTAGGGGGGTGGGGAAGGCGAAGGCGAAGAGAAAGCCGAGTACCCTGGCGACGTTGTTGACGTTGTTTAGAGAGGAGGGACCGAGTGCGCTGTTCGCGGGCGTGCTGCCGGCGTTGGTGTTGGTTGTGAATCCGATTCTGCAGTATACGATCTTTGAGCAGCTGAGGCAGGCTGTGGCGAAACGGAGAGAGGTTAAGGCGTGGGATGTGTTTTTGTTGGGCGCGGTGGGGAAGTTGTTGGCGACTAGTATTACCTATCCGTATATTACGGTTAAGAGTCGGATGCATGTTGCGAAGAAAGGGGAGGGTGGGGAGAAGAAGGAGGGGATGGGTGAGAGTTTGAGGAGGGTGGTTAGGGAGGAGGGGGTTGGTGGGTTGTATAAGGGGATTGGGCCGAAGGTGAGCCAGAGTGTCATTACGGCCGCGTTCTTGTTTGCGTTTAAGGATGCGTTGTATGCGGCGAGTTTGAGGGCGAGGAAGACGATACCTGCGAAATTGCCTGGGAAATGATGGTGGACATTCAGTTGAATATGAAGAAAATATCATGATTCTAGGCGTCTGTTTCAAATGGTACGTGAGCCAAATGCGCCACGCTATGCATACCCTCCCCAACGATATCCCCCTGATTGTAGGGGTTGAAAGCTGCATGCCAATACTCTGTGAAATACGCAGAAAATAGCATTACTCAACCCATGTTCTTATTGTCGAGCCTTCCTCTGCCCTGACTGCATCTGCTGCCTCATCTTCATCCTCCTAAACGCATCCTCACCACTGGCTCCCAGTGGTCGAGCAAAGGCTCCACCCGCAACTTGTGTGCTCCTAGGGACGACAGTATACGTCTTGTTCTCAATCTCCGCTCTAGCTCTGTTCGGCTTCACACCTGGCGCCATGTATCCTCTTGCCTTGGCAATCGCCGCAGCTTCCTGTGTGCTGATTTGGGTGCCTGTCTTACGCGTTGCAGTGGGGTCGTAATCTGCCTCAGCAAGCTCTCGTTTGCGATAATCGTCGCTACGCTTAAGAATAGGACGGGTCCATTCTCCCATCAATCGTTCTGCTGCACGCTTGATACTAATTTCTGGCTTCTTTGACTTTGTGTAGAAGAGCACTACTTTACCGAGTCCACTGCTGATTAGACACTCTTTATCGATGGGTAGCTTAGCCAAGGCAGAGAACAGCTCGCGCTGTATGTTGTAGGCTGGTAATGAGCCATCTGAAAGCGGTTCAAGAAAGAAACGGACAGATTCCAGAAGGTTATTTTCAGGATCGACAATAGCGCTCTCGACGTCTCTGCTGTTGCGATTCAAGAGTGCGGTGACTTCGGGGAGCATTTTTAGCTTGTGCATTGCTGGTCGCGGTGGGTTGGCTTGACGAGCTGAAACATCTGCTTCTGCAGCTTCGGCCATACGTATCCTCAGGTTTGCAATCTCTTCATCGGCCATGCTGCCGAGATCCTGGAAGGTGATTAGAACAGTGGTTGATCAGCAATTGGAGAAGCTTACAATATCGCCGGCTCTTTTCCTTCGCTTTGTGGGATTCTTTAGTGCAGCGTCCATAGCCCGATCTAGAGCACGTTTTCGTCCTTAAAAATTTGTCAAAATACTGTAATCCCTAGCAAAGGTCTGGTTTCACTCACGTTCTTCTGGGTCTAAATTCTCCTCATCTTCTTCGATTCTCTTTCTGTCGACCTTCGGCCTTTCCTTTCTATTGTCACCCTCAACGAAGGATTTCCTCTTTCTCGCTCGTTTGCCTTCTATCTCCTCCCCACCACTGAAATCATCATCACTGTCCCTCTTTTTCCTCGACTTCTTCGGCTTCTCCCGCCGCCCTTCCTTCTTCTTTTTCTTTCGCTCACCATCTGCTTCATCGCGTTTTCGCTTGTGCCGACCGAGCAACTTCACATTCTCCTCGTCTACCACAATAGCCGGCCTCTCCTCAATAGTGATTTGATTAGGGTCAAAGTTCTCGAATTGCGCTTCGTCAACTTCGGAGAGGATCGACTCATTGTCTGACATGTCATCGTCTTTGGCGGCATTCGGGTCTGCGGCCTGGGCGGTAGGATCATCTTGGAGGTCTTCAAGGGGGTGTTCAGTAGGATCGTTATGGTCGGCTTCTGGCAGCTCAGGCGTAGGTGATAGTGAGAGCTCAGGAGAAGACATTCTGGAGCTTGGCGAGAGGAGTCTTCCTAAGGCTGAGATATATATTTGATGGTTGGATAGACGTCGAGATGTTAAAGTGAAACGTAAATGAAAAGCTGGTGAAGATCAATGAAACCCAAGGTTGAGAAGAGCAGAGTCTTGGCACTTCTAGAAGCGCGTTCCCCAGCAAGGGTGGCGCCGCGAGGGCCGCAACTCAGTGTCTGCCTCTCATCAGCTTCTTCTCATACATGTAGGCTTCTCCTTAGTGGAAGCTCCGATATACCGATCATCAAAGCATCTTTCGTATCACCAAGGCTGTGATAGAATGGACTGCAAGCCGGCCTGCTCACCTAGTTGCCACTGGTTTGCGCATCTCCCCCATTATCGTCAATATTCCCGTCTGTGATCCTAGCTTGCGCAAAATGTCGAAGAGTGATCATTAGCCTCCTGCACGAGAATATGCCCTTCAATCATGATAACAAGAAGCTCGCGAAGAATCCGAAAACCATGGATATGCAGCTAGAGAATTTTGAGTGTCTCGCTCGTTCTACTGCCCGAACATGTTGGCTTGACTTTCCTACATTGCTATCGTTTTGCTCTTCCCTGCACAATCTCCCTTACCCTCATGAAAAACCAGATGTTTACATATTGCTGTTTTTCAATTCGGTCACTGCGTGGATCAATGCTTGACAATCATCCGTTTTATCGAACGAGGACCTACACAACTTACAACAGAGCAGCGACCAGGTTCAGATAGAGTCAGCCCCTGCCATGGGTAAGGTTGCTGCGGTAACATCTCAGGGACAACTCTGTTTAGGCTAATCTGGTGAAGTAAGAATCAAGGCTCGAGCAGGGCATGCGGCCTGGTACGATCCGGAATCTGATGAACCGCTCTTCACCCCATCTTCACCTGGCGCCGGAATGAGACAATTGGACTCACCGACGGCGTACCGTTTTAGTCAAAACGAGTTAGTACTAGAATATAGCGTAAATCCATCGCATAACGCGACACAGGACGCTCAGCAGCGCCAGCCAACCACTTCTAATCATTCAGCACCTCCAGAAGATACAAATGATGAGCAGAAACCAGTCCAAAGCCCATTGAATATCATGTTCAGCAAAGCTTCGAAGAGGATCTTGTCTAATTCGTTTGGGAAGCGACAAGCTTCCATTACTGACCTACGGGCTCAAGATGTCGAAAGAGTGCTTACCGACGATGGTGCCCGGCTGGCAGCTTCATCAGATGCTGCAGGCAATCACTCGCGACCTGCAAAATTCACTATTGTTGAAATAAGTCGTGACAGTAGCCAGTACTACCTACGACGCCTCGACCGGTCACCAGATCCAGCTCCTCCGGACCATGAACTAGAAAAGTCTCTAGTGGAGCATTTAGATAGTGTAAGCAGCACTCTGACGAAACCCTAGTTATGTTATTGACATAGCATGAGATATGCCCTATGAATATCACGAGAGATTGGCGAGTTATGTTAGTTTCACTCCGCGAGACCCCTGACAAAGGCTTGCTCTTTACCAGCAATGTTCAGGACATTACCGATGTCTTGAGAACTTTGGCGGCAGACTTTCACGTAAGGCTTGGTACTAACGACACGATCGATGAATGGAGCTTGAGTAAGGGACATGAGTTCACGCACTTTTGGAGACCAGACCTTGTCGATGAATACGCCCTCACTTGTACGGCCTTTGGCCTAGAGTACCCCTCGTACTGGCGATACGAGACTACACCAGCCTCTGTCCGCACAGGGGTCTATCAGTTGGAGAAACCAGCGCCTGAAGATCGTTTCCAGCGACTTTGTGTTTATCTGCAGTTGCACAAACCTCACGAAAAAGACAATCGACTGCTGAATAAGGAAGACAATCGTAGAGAACACTATACAACAGAGAATACAATCATCGTATTCGACACGATGTTGCAAACTTCTGCTACCAAAGACCTTGTTTCTGATGAAGGACCATGGCATAATCTGCTTCACGAACTAAATTCGATAGAATCACAGGTCGACCACCCAAGCGCGACCGCAGTTCTAGCCCTTCTGTTTGAGGCTGTCGCCGAAAGATGGGATGCTTATATCTCTTTCATTCATCAGCAGATTGCAGATCTTGAAGAGCAACTATATCAAAAGCCGGCAAACGAGACACATGCCACATCATTGTGGGATTTATCAAGAGAGACTTTGAAGACGGAGAGGCTTCTCAACTCGCACATTCAGTTGCTCGAGAAGATCCAAGATCGGTTAGCCTTCTTGCTCACCTTCGACGCTCAGTCATCACCTCAGTGGCTGCATGCAAACATATTAGAATTCAACAGGATAAGGAGCGACTTTGAAGAAATGCTGAAGAAGCCAATCGCCAACATCATGGATCTTATGTACAAGTCAATCAGCATACGTGATGCGCGACAAGCTTTCGAGCTTAACACTAGCATGTGGCGCCTTAGCTGGATTACATTCGTTTTCTTGCCACTTACTTTTCTTGCTGTAGAAGATTGTAATCAGAATAAATTGATGATAAACTATCTAAGAAATGTATTGATATTTATCCATAATTATTATTTGCTCTTTACCAAACAACAATAAAGGAAATAAAGTAATCTGCATATGCATAGAAATGGGTAGATGCTTCTAACACTTGCTGGGCTTTTCGGTATGAATGTGGATACTTTCAAAGACAACCCGTCGTTACATTGGTACTTTCTAGTTGCTGCCCCTCTAATGGCTCTAGTTTGGGTTTCTTGGCTGATTTTCAAATATTACATGGACAAATACTACATGAACAAGTACTACATGGACAAGGATGCCAGCTTGGTCAAACATGTGCAGGAGAAGCTAGGCTTCTATCCTTGGAAATTATTTACTTAAGTTATTCAAGATCTATAATCAGTAGAGAGTCCCGCAGCTTGTCAGGTCTTAAGCTCTAAACTGTCAAACTAACGAGGTTGATTGTGCAGGTAAAGGTAGCCACGTCTCTTGCACCCGTTTGTTGGCCTTAGCTATAAAGTGTGCGTTCTGAATACTCAAAAACCCCAAATGTATACAGCTTTCGGTATCAAAAATCCCCAGGGCAATCGCCAAAACTTGGAGTGGAAATCTTTCATTGTCCAAATCAGCTCTAATTCTCCAATGACCAATCGTCAGCAATCCCGCAGACGCCCAACATGTCCTCGCATACTACCTCTTGATCCACTTTTCCCAGGCACTCGATCTACTGCCGAAAAACTATCTTCGTCGATTGTGAGAAACCTATTCAGTTCACTTTCTCATCCGCCCTATTCGCATCCATCGACCTGATCCATCAAATGTAGGAAGCATCGGCATCATTGCGTTTGAGGACCGGGGCAGATGCAGTTAGAGCAAAAAATTAGAGCTGGAGTGAATGCGGAAGCAGATGGGGTTGCTCGATTGAGGGCAAATGCTACGGATTAACGAACGACAGTGGAAGGCTAGCAGTGGTGTGGTCTAACAGAAGACGTTGACTGTGTGCATTGAAGGGCTAGATCAGAAGGTATTGGAACGCCATTGAAGAGGAAAAGGGGCGCTTACCTTCATAAGCTGTTGGCACTGTCAGGATGGCACGCGTGTATCGGGGAGGAGGCAGCAGAAGAGATTCTGGAAACTGCATTACGAATTCCCACGTCACAGTCGAGGAGCTGAGGCCGAAGTGGGACAGCTGAATTTTGTTTGCTTAGGAATATAACTGAATTTTTGAGTTTCTTGTCGTCTTTGAACGACGTGGGACAATGAGTCGGTTTTTTATCTTCGGGGTATCGGCCTGTGCAGTAGTAACGGCTCTGCGACATTGGGACGAAGACGTCCAAAGTCATGGGGACATACTGGCACCACGATGACGTTGAACAATACTTTGTACTGCTGCTGCCATTGTCGATGGTGAGCACTAAGTATACCGCAGCGCTCACCTTGCGGGCGCGGGATGCTTCCTGTTCGGCATCAGTCTTTTGAACACTCTGTCCGATTTTGACGGCTAATTGGATAATGTAACAGGTGTAAGCTTGCCACTCGATTTCATGTCATCCAGACTGAACGTCGATTGTCATATGCAACGCCATTGTGCAGCTCCGACTTGAAGAGCATGCTGATCGAGTGTGTGTACAATCTGTTGGGCATTACTAGCATGTTGTAATCAGTTTGCATGGCGGTTACAGGATGGTCCGGTTGTGAGAGTTGCAATGTAACGCAGGGTAATCCTGACTTGTTCCCACCACAACCATGTTATAACGTTACAACGATCGAGACATTTCTCGGTGTGGGCAGCATTATTATCGTAAATGTTCTTGCTGCCACTACTGTGCACCGTGGACATGCAAGCAGCCGCTAAACTGAAGCATGCATGTATGTGATGTACTGCAAATTGTAACGCATGAATGCTCCATCAGACCAGATAAGTTTCTCGCAGGAAGGCGGTAGATACAATCCAAAGCACCCCCGTGAGGGCTCTTCTTCTTACCGTTGCAACCCGGATCATACCCATGAGCTGGCTTGGCTGCCTTTCTCATCTCACATGAAGGCATGCATGCATAAGCATACTAACTCGGACAAGCAACCGAAAAGATGCCTTTCAGTATCGTTCTCACGGCTACCCAGACCGCAAAATCCACAGAACGACAGTCTTCAGCCATGCAGTCTCGAATGCTTCTCTGAAAACGGTGTAAAAGTTAAAAACGTCGGTCAAGCTGCGATAGAACGATTGAGCAGGGTTGCGAAGTCAGCAGCTCACATTGGGAACCCTTTGGGAAATAAAACCACGCCAGAGCTACTCCTCATCGATGTTCCGATACATCATTCCTCAATCATCACTGAACATGCTGCTAGAGAAGGAACATCTGCTTCACCCAATCGATAAAACCTCTGACGGTGAAGTCTTAGGATCGGATAGTAGGACTAGGGAACCTGAAGAAGGATCCTCACATTCCAGTCATAAGCAAGAATTCTTCTTCCAAAACAGACGGTTTCTCGTATCGTTGCACTGCTCCCTTGTTGCTGCGTACACACTTTTAGCGATTTGCGTCTCGAAAACGATCTCCATCGAAGAACAAAAGATGCTTCTTCCATACACTATGAGGAAAAAGATACATACATCCTGTGCCATAAAGGCTGATACTGTACCAGCACCAGCAGCAGGCACAATGCACAAAGAGCTTCGGCAGTTCAACTTCGGCGAAAACCTGAGCCCCTGAGTCGGTTCTTTGAGCACTGAGTTAGATCACGCCTGGCATAACCTGCTTCAATGTCAGTCTCCAGGCAACTCTTCGATTGGGTACGGAGAGTCTAACCCAACAGGATAGACACCGATATTCGGTTCACAGAGCAAGAGCTAGACGCTATTGATCCACAGCGGAAGCATCAAGCCATCGCTCTATTAGACGGAACTTATCTAGGCACGCCGAACGTGATGCACGGGTTGCATTGCTTGGTACGTTCTCTCCACACACCTCTCTCTGCTTCCTTTTTCCCCGATCTCAGCAAGCGGCTGTCTATCCCCTCTCCGCGTTCCAAGCAGCCATTTGTCTACTACGCATCAGTCTCCCACCATAATCTACATCCTCACAAGCTCAGACGTCCATATTCGTATGCAACAGAAACGACTCCATCAATACATGTACCGCGAGTATTGTTTCCCACCTACCAAAATCCCCCCCCCAAAAATATGGAAGACAATCGCACCCATAACGAGCATTGTATTGATATACTTCGACAAGGCATCATGTGCCACGCTGATATCACACCCATTACCCTGCGATGGGGGCACGCACAGAGATTACCGCTCGGGAACATCAGTACCAGGCATGAATTTGTGGCGTAGGACGACGGTGGGACAAGTGAGCGAAGCAATTACAATGAGGGCCGGAAAGGCGAGGGACAGCAAGAAAGTGGAAAGGGACAAGGGAGCTTGGTCGCCGGGATGAAGAGTAGGAATTTCAAGAGCTTGTTTGAGCTGGGTTGGTTGAAGCATCCGGTTTTTGGACCGGTGTGTCAAGAGGGTTTTGAGAATCGGATTGGCGTAGGGCGTGTTTCGTGATATCAGACAGGCCTTTGGGTCTGAAACGAAACGAGTGGCTAAGGGGGCTTTGAGAAGATCATCATGGTGACCCAGGAAATGTGTAAACATTGTTTACAAATGATGAAATCTTACGGATTTCAATAGACACTGCTACTTCGGAATGGGTACAATATGTTTCTTTGTGTGCTTGCTTTCCTCTCATATCGACATCGAGCTGTTGACCTGGGCTGCGGACCCGAATAGTCAAGGCCTGGCGACCTGTGCATGTGCAATGATTGAGCGCCCGGGACATGCTCACAAGCCTATACAAAGTCAATTGTCATTCTCTGCCATTGGTTGTTGTAGACGAGTTTTTCCCTTGTTCCGCCCAGCATCAAATTTCAACCTGTTCCCTGGTGCCATTACAATGACAGAGTATCGCCGCGGCTTTGACAACAGGTGAAGAGATACTGCAGTATCGAGCAACTAAGAGCTTCACAATGATCTAGTTCTGCGATTTCATTCGTCTCCCGTTTCCTGAGAATTAGAATTGGGACCACGCTATTTGAGCCTCGTCAATTGGACATGAAAAGCTAAAGAGAGTTTGCAACTTAGACTTGCCCCTAACCATTCCATGCACTCTGTGCTGATGGCCATAATGTGAGCCTTGGCAAGGCTCATTCGAAGCTTGGGCTGTAATGTTCGAAATCATGATGATGCATAGATGATGAAAATACCGCTGCAAGTCCAGCCGTCGACAGTCCTTCAGTGGCACGCAAAAAGGTTGCTAGGCATCGAAGCCTTTCGGCAACATTTGAATCGCTCTTCCCTTCCAGTGAAGAGCGATTCAAACGTTGCGGACACTAGCTCGACCTCGGATCGTGATAAGTCTTGCAGTAAGACATTTAAAACAAGGACTAGACTAGACCAGAGTCAATGACTCGATGAGGCATCCTTGACTTGCGCATACTCAATAGCGTGTTTATAAACTTCAAAATGCGACTTAGATATTGCAGCCGCATTGCGCGGGCTGCTGACAAGTCATCACTAGGCTGAATCTAATCCTGGAGATGTTGTATATCTTCGCGATGTACCTCACTTTCAGTAGGGAATTTGAGTGATCAATCTCGATCGCTTTCCAGAGGTTTTTTTGGGTTGTAATTCCACAAAAGTACTGTCACAGCGCATACAAAATCACCATGCATAGTCTGAGTATCCTTGCCTTTCTGCTTACCGTGTTGAGCTCATGCACTTTCGCGTCACCATCGTCTCCGGGTCGTGTTATTCGGAGGCGGAGTGCTCGTAGGTAAGACTTACCTCTTCCCATTTGATCACCATGAGTTCCCTTCGTAATCCACCAATTGACTCTCGATAACAAATTTCAACAACATCACGAGTCCTAACCCAACTTCAAATAGTACTTCAAACACCACGACCCTCGGTGATCCTCCGGAACCTTGGGAATGCATAGGCGATTTCCAAGGTTACCATTATTCAGTCGAGTTTGAAGATTACACACCCTTTCGCAAATCGAGACGCCAATTCGATCTTGCACTCATGGAGATGACCGAAGCGTTTGACCACTTTGAGGAAGCGAAGCACTACCACAAGACTTCGTCATTACAGGGTCCAGACCGACGCTGGGGACACGTCTCAGCTCGACCCAATATCGAGTTCGAGATTCGTGAGGTCGATGAGGCCGAGACGACATTGAAGGTGTGGATGGTCACGGAGACCTTGTATTGTATTGATGATTGGCTTAAACTGCCCTGGACTAGGAATATGGTGCCGGGAGCGAGTTTTACCTTAGTTAGGATTAGTGACCAAGGACTAGAGTTTTATGAGGCTGAAGGTGAGATTAGGGTTAAAGAGGCTGCTGTGGAAGAGCCGCAGACGGTGGCGGTAAGCTGAGGTGACAAACATGCGCCAGGAGTGATTTGTACTGCGTGGCGCGCCAAATTCGAAATGCAGCCCAGTGGATCAACTGAAGGTGGAGCCATTCATTTAAGGTCGTTTCCCGGCCGAGAAAAGCATGATATAGCATTGGCAGATCACCGAGAGACTCGCAGGCTAGGAAGAATTTGGTTCTTGTGCAGTCTGATTCCAAGGATGTATCAATGTATCAGCATAGACAGTGGAATTCAGTGCAACAAGGACAGAACAGCTGCTCAAGATTTGCTTCTTTGCTTGAGATTAGAAATTTATGATATTGATAGGGGAAACGATTGAGCTCGTGACCCTCATATTGCTTAATGGAGGAAGGAAAGTACTGTGCTCTCAACTGACGATTCGTGGCTCACCACGCTGCATTGGCCTGGGGTAATTTTCAAGACTTCAAGTCAGATACTTACCCTCTGTCTCGGGGTAAGTCCAATATTGATAGTGCGTATCCGGTTTCGAATTGACGTCCTACTGCCTCCTTCCAGGCCAATTGACACAGGAGATAGATAGAGCGCTTGCAACTAAGCTTGTTCAGTGAAACATGAACCTCCATGTCGCTCAGTTGCCCGCCTTCCCTCAGACCATCACTAACTTGGGGAACGAAACTCCATAGAAAGTGGAAGGAGTGACAGAAAGATAAGCATTGAAAGCGTCCCGCGAGTTTCTCGCGAGCCAGGCTTGGCAAAGGCTCTACAACGCAAAACACGTGACAATGATACAAACAGGACTAGCCTACGTTTCCTACAAGCACAGTTCCGCCGAAACTGTCTTCATTCTGAGCCTGCGATTTATATTTGCAAAATCAACCCCTTGCAAACCCCATCACATACCACAGTCACCCCACGATCTCACCCACAAGATGTTCGGAGGTAAGCCCCACCCTCCTTTCCCCTCCTTCTCCCCGCCCGCCCCCCCCATCCTTCCTCTCTCCACCCCAAAATGCAAAATGCCAACATTCTGGCGGGACTTCTACCCGCAGACGCAACACACGGACTTCTACCCCGAGAAAGCCGCAAAATCAGAACCTAACGAAGCAGCAGCAGAGCCACAGCAGAGTCCGGAGGAGATAAGAGTACGCAGACACCACCCACTTATCAGAGAAGGAGTAGGGGCTAATTGAGGATGAACAGGCGGCAGAAGAGGAATCGACACAGACGCTGAAACAGGTTGTCGCGGGGTGTATTCTGTTGTATCTTTGTACGTTGCCTGAATTGGAATTGAAGGGAAGGCAGAAGGCAATGGTAGCAACAACGTGGATTTGGGGCTAATGCATTGGGGATACAGCGCCGTTTGCGATCGATTATGTGAAGAATTTGGTCTAGGTCTTACGCTGTGACTACGGGCCGGGGCGGAGATTGCATGGGGGTTTGGAGGGAAGGGAAGGAGAAAGAGAAGCAAGGCCGACATGATACCCAGACATCAAGTCAGATTCTGAACAGTAGACGCTCTATACAAGAACACGAACAATTTTCCGCTCAAACCTACTCGCTCACGCTCCCATCAGACGAGACTCATGATTTTGTCACCGGCCGTTCATTAGATACTTGGGCTTCTCCTGTTGGTGGTACTCCGCCCAATCCTTCTGTATCGACTCGAGTTCTTTAGCCAAATGCTCGAGCTGAGAATTATACTCTTCCAAAATCTGTCAAACTCACGCGTCAGCTTTTCCAAGTCATCCACAGAGGGGATAAAAAGAGCAAAACAAGAGTATACCTTCTTCGCCCGTCTCAAAACCTCCTCGTCAATTACACCTCCCCTCCCCTCCCCCAGCGTCTGCCCCGCCCGCTCATACTCCCTCTGCAAGACACGCCCCCGTTCCCTCACACTAACCATTCTTGCCCAAATCTCCTCCCCACGTCCACTCAGCGCCGGGTCCATCGCCATCCGCTCCAAGCCCAGCAACTTCTTCCTCAGCTCCTCCTCCGCAGCATCCATCGCATACCCGCGATTCCTCAGCATCTGCGTTTTCGCCGCCAGCCCAAGACATTGTTTACTAAGCACTTGATGCTTTCGCTTACACTCCTGCGCGCGCACGCTGATATCGAGTTCGTGTTTCTGCAGTAGCGCATTTAGGCCTTCGTTGATCTCGTGTAAACGCCCCCGTAGGATGTTGAGGTTGTTGTATTGGGTAGCCATGCGTACCGCAAGCTGTTCGAAGCCACGAACGGCAACGGGCACGGCGCCAGCTGAGGGTTTCTTCGCTAGCGCTTCCTCCCACCTCGTCTCGTCGTCGCCGGGACCGGGGCCGTAGAAGGGAGCTTCGGCTGGCGGGACTGCGTTGTAGAGATAGGTTTGGAAGAGGGTTTGAGGGGAAGCGGGATTCCATTTTGCGAAGGCGAGCTCGATTTGGTCTATCACCGATTTCTGTCCTAATATCTGTGAGCGATATCCTTACCTTTGCGGAGGAAACTTGCTCACTTGGTGCGATCTGAGAGTCTTGAAAGAGGCGTGATTGAGACTGCGATTGGCCAAGTACACTGCCTTGGCCTATCACACTCCCTTGATGTTGATTCTGTTGTGGCTGCTGCGCAGACTGTCCAAGGCCACCGAAAATACTGCTGCCCTGCTGCTGTTGGGGCGGCTGCTGCTGTTGCGATTGCTGGGTGTTTGGGTTTTTCCAATTAGAGAAAATACTTGCGACTCCACCCTGTTGCGTGTTTTGTTGCTGAGGCTGTCCAAAGATACCACCCCCCGTCTGCGCCGGCTGCGAGCTACCAAAGATCCCTCCGCTCTGTTGGGGTTGCGAACTACCGAAGATACCGCCAGTTTGCTGCGGTGCCGGTGTGCTTCCGAACAAGCCTGTGCCAGGAGGCTGAGAAGTGTTTGTGCTTGTGTTCAGTGAGCCGAAGAGATTGGGCTTGTTTTGGTCGGTGTTGGTCGAGCCGAAAAGACCACCGCCTGTGTTCTGTTGCCCAGACAGATGTTGAGCGAAAATTGAAGACATCACGCCCCCGGATATCTAATAGGGATATGTGAGGGGTGGGTAGTGACTGCAGGTTGCAGCTTAGGCGCGTCGAAAGAGTGGAGAGGGAGTGAATGCAAGCTTCAGCTCAGCATTGTTGAGACAGGAGAGTGTCAAGACGCGATCTGATCGATCATGGCGCTTCCTCTATAAAATGTGGAAACAATTTCTGTACATGTTTGATACCATCAATATACTGCAGTGTATTGACCCATAAATTCAGGAACCAAAATTCCCAGTCCGCGCTCCCGCGCCAGCCAATCATAGCCTCTCGGCGCTTCAAGCTCCTCCACCTCCAGCTCGCAGCTTTCTCTTCCCATCTCTTCACAAACTCCCCCGCCCCGCCATTGAATCACCCACACCTCTCCAAAATGTCAAGTCGAGAGCCTAGGTAAGCCTCTCATCCCATTACAATTGGCATTGGCAGACTCAACTATCCCGCAGGTTCAACCAACACATCCTTCTCGACACGACCCCCTTCCCCGACTCTATCCCTCCGGTGACAGAATGCGGCACATCCTCCGCCCCCTTACTGTCTGCTAGCTTCTTCATCGGCGATCGGTGCAAGGCCTACAATGACGATTACATGCAGTGCAAGACGGAAGCGCGGGGACGGGGGGAGTTTGATTGTATGAGGGAGGGGCGGAAGGTGACGAGGTGTGCTAAGAGTGTGTGAGTGCTCCCTTTCTGTATGTAGTAGGTAGAGGTTCGTGATGGAGTAACAGGATAAGGGGGGGAAAGAGGAGGAAGGGGAAGGCCATGGACCCGGGGATCATTGGGTTGAGTCTGCAGGTCATTGGCTGACAGCTGTGATGGGATAACAGGATCGACGACATAAACAAGAATTGCCTCGAGCAATTTCAGAAACACTACGAGTGTTTGGAGCAAAACAATCAGCAACTATGGGACTGTCGGCGACCGGAGCAATTCCTCAATCAGTGTGTTTTTGATAAACTAGTAAGGAGATCCGTGATCCAAGCCTAATTGCTTTCAAGTCGAGGTACTAATTTGCGGACGTAGAAATTGAAGAAGGAAATACCAGGCACACCAGAGCAAGAGACTCCAGTGCACCTGAGACCGAGGCAGATATTTTCACATGCACATACAAGTGTGAGAGTACCAGAGAAGAGCGAGACAAAGTCTTGAGCATCGCAAATCTGTCAAAGTCAGATAATGAATGATTTTCCATTGATTTTTCCGAGCTATGGACAGTGATGTCTAAATTACAGTAGCATGCATGATGTATGAGCAGTAAGCGCGGGGCGAAAATGGCCATAATGCGCGATTGGCAATTGAAGAGGATAGGTATGCTAGTAAACGCTGAACCTTTTACGGTGCGAAACCAACAAGACCCATCGAGAGTAGATAGGCATCCGCATAGGATGGCTGCTAATCTGTCGTCTGCCTTCGATGCTTCCTTCTTTTCCAAGCAAATATGATGCTCACGGTGAACAGCCTCCATTCTCAGGAGGCACATGATTCCAGTATATTCAGACGAGAAGTCTGTAGAATGAGAGCCAGTCCATATTCTTCCAACATGCCATAGACTAGCGAAAGATTCCTCCCAGCTAGATCTCGACATCGATTTGGACAATGAACTGGGTCCATTTCCAAAACTGCCATAACGATTTTCCTTCTGTAGGTGGTTCTGATTGGCTCTTATGACTGATCGGCACCTGGCTCACTCAACGGGCAGCGGCGCCATGTTCATAAGTTCTCGAGATCGCCTAGTCAGAGCCGCTATCTGGCGAAGTGAAGGGCTGTTGGGCTGCTCTTCCGCAATTTCCATATAGCTTGTCTGAAGGCGTTGGCCAATAACATCAAGAACTTTGCGTAAGACTTGCTGAATCTCAGGTTGCTAGATCAAATTGTCAGCTCAGATCAGTCTTCTTCCAATCCAAATGGACTTACGTTAGGATCAAGGCAGGCTAGAACAACTTCGATCCATGCCAAACGCTGTGGTAGACTCGTTGAGAAAGACGACGTGACGGCTGCACCAACTGAAAGAACTACTAAAGGCGAAATGCGACGTAGATAGCCTGGATTATAATTGACGAAAATATGATCAAACAGCGTCATTTGCTGGCTGGATTGGAGCCACTAGGTGGAAGTTAGCGGACCATTACTCATTACAGGAATATTACTTACCATGATGGTAGCCTCTTCGTAATTTCCTTTCTGCATTGCGCTTGCTACAGCATCGCTCTCCTGCTGCTCGGGATTGGCACGTAGAGATGCAGACTCACTCGGTGTAGGCGAGTCACGGCGGACCAAGGCCATACCGTCTTGAAGCGACCTTTGTCCCAATCTCAATATTTCTGACTGAAAATCCGTTTGCGCTTCGCCCATTTGATTGATGGTTTTAGAAAGCTCGTGGACCGACTGGGCAAGCTGTTCGATCTTGGCACTGTCCTCACGGTGCTTTATCTCTGCCTGTTGCAGTTGGGTGCGAATGCGATTCTCGGTCTCCTGGTTCATCTTCAGTGCAGCGTTCGCGGCAAGACTCTGGAAGGTCGGAATGATAGATTTATGAAGAGAATTCGCAAATTCCTGTTCCACGAGTCCGGTGACGTTTCTTGTGATTTGATCTGTGACTGCGCGGTAATGAGCATCAGACTGCATCATACGGCCAAGAGCTTCCGGCAACAATGACTTGAGACTGTTAGGAAAGACTTGCTGCATCTGTTGGCCGACCACGGACGGCAAGTTCTTCTCAAGATTGCTAGCGTTCATCTTGGAAAGTGCGGGGACAACTAATTCATTGATAGCCTTTGTCACTATCGAGGTAAGTGACTTTTCCACATTATCGCCAAGTTGTTTTGAGACCAAACGAAGGATGGCTTCTTGGTTGGCACCCATTGCAGCAGTCGCAACTTGTTTGTCACTGTCAAGGCGACGGTGCAGAACACCGAGTTCACGTTGAAAAGACTTGTCGAATTCTAAGGCAACTCCACGCTCAATCTTCTTCATCTTGTTGTCAAGAAGCTCACTAGATATACCGAGACTGATAGGCTCTCCGTTAGGAACTGTGCGGGAGGTTCGATCGGTTACTGACGAAGGTTCAGAGTCTACGCTGTCGCGTGGGACATCCTTCGTATCCTGTGTGCTGCGAGTCATAGATTTCGGCAAAGGTGAGGAAGCACGTTGAACTTCGTTAAGCGACGGAGTCTCTATAGGCTTAGAGATCGGTTCAGGTGCGACTTGCTTAGCCTTCTTCTTATCCGGCTTTTCACTACTCTTTGACGAGACTGTGGGAGGCGTGAATTTGCTGGCTTTTTCGCTTTCTTTAGAGCTTGCTTTTGTACCGGCCTTAGCAGCGACAGCAGATGATGCAGAATCGCCATTGACAGACGAAGGGTCGGTGGAGGATCCAAGAGGCTCACGAAGATCTCTAACGCTAATAAATCCTCCTTGCTCCGCATCCACAGGGTGAAGGGCTTTATTTTCTAGTGACCAGCCAAGATCCTGCTTCTTGAAACCAATGCAGACCACGCCCTTCGAATGCATAGCATAAAGTTCGAACAGCTGTAGATCATCATCGTCTTCGCCAGCTTTGGCAGCATCGACAGCAGGAGGCGCAATCTCAAGGCTTCGAAGCTGCCCAATTTCAGATAAAGAATATTCACGAAGTCCGCTCATAATAGCTGTAGCCTCAGGACGTGGAAGAGTAGAGTCCTTAGTAGCCAATCGTTGAACGAACCTGGCTTGTGACATAGCTGGAAGATTGTACCGCGGAGAAGACAGATGTATGAGATAGATTGAATTGCGAGTAGGGTGCCCTACAGCAATGATGCCTGAATTTGGATGATAGACGACGCTACAAATAGCATCAGTCTCGTTACCATGCGGGAAGCTCAATTCTTGGACAGCTTTTCCCAAGCACAGATCCCAGAGTTGTAGCACATGATTCTGTTTCATGCCAACAATAACGAAGCGTTGGGCAATGCCCTTTGTGTATGCACGGACTTTCTCCACAAAATGGACTGAAGTAGGCCAAGACTTCTCAGCAGAATGAGTTGTAGAGTAGGTGAGCACTGGAGCTTTGACCTCAATCGGAGCAAGCTTCGAAGCATATGAATTATTTGCATCGATTAAGTCACTGATATCCCAAACCCGCAGCTTGCCAGCCTTGTCGAGTGTCGCAATTGTCGTATCATCCTCGCTAAAAGCGAAGTCTTTGCCGGCTTTGCCAGTTGTCACTTTCAAGCTCCGGTCCGCAAAGTACTTGTCTGTATCCAGGGTTGATCCCTCGCCAAGATGATTGGACTCGAGAGCATGAGTTGGAAATACGATCTGAATAGACTTGCCGCGCCCGATGGCGAAAAGTTCAGGGTGGCGACTACTCTTCTTCGCACGCGTTTTTAATTGACCACTTGAAGCTGACTCAGAAGGACCATTGCTTGGTGGAAAGATGACTGCGCCAGCCTCCATATCAGTCAGTGTCAGATCCTTATCAGGCACACCAATCGTAGTCCAGTAGACCGTTCCGCTGACCCCAGTTGCAATAACTCGTTGGTAACCAACACCGTCGTATGCTGTAGAGACAACGACATTGAAAATTCGGTCCTTAGTGTTTGGAAAGAGCAACCTGGACAAGCCGTAATCTTGGTGAATCACTCTAATGCCGCCATTCTTTGGCATTCCATATACAATAAAATCTTTGGTCGCAGCCGCCAGCGTGCGATCGATTTGGTCGAAATCTTTCTTGAAGCGAGCAATGTTCACGATGCTGTCGTGATAGATCGGATGACCAGTCGATTCCTTCATAACCTCTATAGACACAAATGGTTTCATTGGAAATTGGTACGCAATGATTTGTGGACGTTCAGCGCTCTTCGAAGCATCTTTGTTGTCTCCGGCAAGAGTAGACTCAGTCGCTGCGGGAGCTTTTGCGGGAGCTTTCGTCCTGTCAGGGATACCTTCAGCCTGCACCTCCTCCTGTTTGATTTGTGGCTCTTTGGCCTCGGCCTCGGCCTCGGCCAAAGCATGCTCCATTTGCTTATGAACTTGATCACCAACTTCGTTCAGGGCTTCAGCAACAGTTTCAGCGTCTTTGCTAGGTGCTTCAATACCCATTAGTGCCTCTACTTGTGTACGGTTATCTTCCGTGCGGACCGGTTCGGGCGACTCGATGCTCTGCAATACTTCGTTCCCTGAGTTCGTAAGCTTCCGGCGAGACGCATTCTGCTCAGCAGCTGCTAAAGGTGACTTGGCGCGGTGTTTCAGAGTCTCGCCATTCGCCTTCTTCTGCGCTTTGGTGTTCAAGGGCGACGACTCAGAAAGTTGCTCGAAAGGGTTCACGTACGTGAACATGGGAGCATTCGGTGCAGCTGATGGATTTGAGGGAGACTTAGCGATAGACCCAGGTTGAAAAGGAGTTGGTGTGTTCTCTTTACTACCGAAAACACGCACTGATGGCGATTGGTGCCCGGGCGAGGGTGTGTCTCGCGCCGGGCTCTGTTCTTTGAAGGAGGGCGACCCGCGTGATTTCTCGTCTCCGCTAACGGTTGTCTGGTTGAGAAGCTTCAGAAGAGATTCCGAGTGGCTCTGAGACGTTGAGCGTGGCATAGACTGCACTGGAGTAGGGGGGTTTGACCCCGATCCCCCACCCCTCATGGATGCGACCAAGTCGGAAGCTGATATACCCCGTCCATGGACATTGTGAGTGTTGGAAGTACCTTGTGCAGGCTTTGCAGCTTCAGTAGACTGAGCCTGCTGCGGGGTCGTGTGCCGAGGAGCTGGTGAACCACCAAATTTCAAAAGCCCCAAGAGGTTTGACTGCGCATCAGATTGTGTGTTCGCAGGTGCTGTGGCGTGTCAACAAACCACATGAAAAAATTCACTTCATAAGAAGCGTGTGATTATGATCATACCTGGTTGAGGGGTAGCTCGTGATGCTGAAGCTCCGTCGAAGCTATGCAGATTGCGCTGTTGTGTGAGCCCTGCAGCAGCTTGTTGAGGGCTGGATTTTGTAGTCTGATTAAGACTTGCAAACAAGCCGTTCAGGCGGGGGTCTGTGCCTGAAGCCGACATCTCTTGCAGATGAAGAGGAAGGTCGGACCGGCCAAGAGTGGAGAGTAATGATGGTGTTGTTGTTGACAGCTCAATTGTTACATGAGGAGGAAGCCAAATCGGCTTGAGATCTGACAGACCATGCAGAGATCGCACACACTAGCGGCCTACGCGCGGAAACATGACGCACTTTGGCCGAAAGGAGGAACAACAGCCTAACAGGGGCTTCGAGCTTTTTCTTAGCTCTTACTACTATTAAACCACCATCTCAATCTATCACTTCCACATTCATTGATACATCGGGAAAAACTTTAACTGGGCATTCCTCTCCACACTTTCTCTGGGACTCTTTTGATGTATATTGCACCATGTTCTGCTTAAGAAGGTGGGTCGAAGACATAGCAATCCGAGTGGTTATGAATTTGTTCCCACATCTTCATAGCTTTTCATTGGTGCAGCGCTGACATTGTTACTTAGCTGGCTACCAGCTCTTCTCTTCTTTCCACTACATGCCAGCCCATAGTAAGTCAAGCATTTGCCAAGGTCCGAATACAATGTTTCCTTTCGCTGACCCAGCCAGTTTCGTCATATCCTTCTTCGTCCTCACCTTCCTACTGCAACGGCCGTGCCTCTACTGTTCCGCCCTACTAATAGTCCTGTTCTGCTCGTCTTGTTCCTGGGCAAGCTCTTGCCTCTTCGACTTTGACGGGAATTTGTTCGAGCCACGACTTTTCGCCTCGCCTTTACCAAGCTCAATCCTGCCTTCTTCTGAGACGACAAAGAGTTTGGACAAAGGGTCGGCTAACGCGACAAATGGCTTCAATGTAGAGGCTTCCTTGTTGGCGTCAGCGTTCAACGAAACGGCTGCGCTGCTCGCAAAAGCCGCCATTGAAGGTGTGAAAGGGAGACTGCAGGGCAGGGTAGAGTGGAATGGCGGCAGCATGGGATGGCTACGGAATCTATCGGAATGGGAGTTCAGACTACCCTGTCTAAATGTGCCGGTGCGTTTGTGAAAGAGGGCAAAGAAGGACCTATGACTTTAATGAACCGCGATGATTGTGCATAGCGAACGGTTTCATGAGCGTTGGTGTTTGGTTGAGTCACGTATTGTTCCATGATTCCTTAATCGTGAATAGTATAGACAAATCAAGATAGAGCATTGTCAGCTCTGCTTGCAGGCTTGGTGTTGCTAGTGTTTACTCGCATCAACTTGCCGATTTAATGCAATGTTTTCAAACCTAACCCGAACCTTACTACGCTCTGGTTAATGCACCTGGCCAATTAAGGCGTAAGCACACAACGCCATACTTGGGTTTTGTCGAACGCCTTGCATCTCGAAGGGCACTTCTATGACACTGGTCGGATTCAGCTTAGTAAGACTTGGGATCAAGCGGGGTGCTTGCCAACCTTTCCGTCAAATACAAAGAGGTGTCAGCCTCCTATCTTGTCGACCTCGAGGATCGTTGAAGGCGACCAGTGCTCGTTTGCCCCGAACTGTCCTATACAGACAGATCCCAAATTATCCGTTACGCCAATTAGCCAATATGGCTGCCTCCGATAGGGATGTTTTACCTGACATGTAAGCATCCGACCATGGGATAGGATCTATCCTAACAGCTGTTAGTCTTCAACCCTTGCACTACAAGCTCGATCTTCATGATCTAGAGCTTGGAGGAGGGTTCAGTTTTGCCGGAACAGTCAAGATTGATCTCGGTGTCAAATCCCCAACGAAGAACATTGTGCTCAATGCTCACCAATTAACATTGAAGAGCGCCAAAATATCCGGTATTGTAGCAGTCCGACGCGTCCCGTTAAGCTTGGGAGCCTGGACTGTATCCTAATTCGATGTCAGGTCAGAATGCATCCAACATTTCTTACGACGAAAAGAGTCAACGAGTCACTCTTGATTTTCCAGACGACATCCCAATGTCCAAGAACATTGTCCTTGAGATTCATTACACTGGAAACATCAACAGCGATATGGCAGGTTTCTATCGCTCAAAGTACAAGCCAAAGGACTCTCCAGCCAAATCTGTTGCGATGGATGGAGAGCATCATGTCATGTTCAGCACTCAGTTCGAAGCATGTGATGCCCGACGAGCGTTCCCTTGTTTCGACGAGCCAAATCTGAAAGCATCATTTGACGTTAGCATTGAGATTCCGGAAGATCAAACAGCTCTCAGCAACATGCCTGAGAAGGAGTCTAAACAATCTGGCAAGCCTGGGCTGAAGATCGTCTCATTTGAGCGAACACCCAGGATGAGCACTTATGTAAGTCCATGGAACATTCTCTCTTGTCAACAATCACGGAAGCTGAAGACAATGCTTCTTGATTTCCCTCGGCTCCACGTTAAACAATGATCATCAATTCGCTCTGTCCTTATGCTCTCTGTTGCACTGGCTTTGAGCGAGACGAGTAAGGACTATGTGCTGTCTCTGTCCACTGCTATTCTGTTGAACCCTTCCACGAGGGGTGAAAATGCTCCGATTGTAAAGTATGAAAAGCTAATATGCGCTGTCTTAGTTGTTGGCATGGGTTGTCGCGGATCTTAAATACGTAGAAACTTTCACAGCTCGCAAATACAACGGAAGGAATCTGCCTGTCAGGGTCTATACAACACCTGGCCATGAAGAGCAAGGCAAATTCGGTGCCGAAGTCAGCGCGAAAGGTAGGAGCATTGCACATTTTCTCTTTACCAGTCTGAGGATGCATTGCAGTCGTCGATTTCTATTCCGACATCTTCCAACATGAATATCCTTTACCGAAGATTGATCTTGTTGCTGTGCACGAATTCTCCCACGGAGCAATGGAGGTATGGCTTAACTACGCGAAATAATGCGGCAAGCAACAATCAACTTACTTGATGCAGAATTGGGGCTTAATCACTTACCGTACGACGGCTATTTTATACGATCCCGAGACGTCAGATGCACATTACAAAAACAGAGTTGCTTACGTAGTTGCACATGGTAAGTCGTCTGTCATACAGAGCAACCGCTGGCATGCGCTGAATCTTAGAAGAGCTCGCTCATCAATGGTTCGGAAATTTGGTGACGATGAACTGGTGGAACGAGTTGTGGCTCAACGAAGGCTTGTAGGTTTTGTGACTCCACTGCCTGTCAACATCACCTTATCATAAGCACAGTGCGACTTGGGTTGGCTGGTATGCCATAGACAACTTTTTCCCCGAGTTCAAGATTTGGCCTCAATTTGTTGCAGAGTCGGTACAGACTGCTCAGAATCTTGACGGGCTCCGGTCCTCCCATCCCATCGAAGTAGCTGTGAGAGATGCCCTAGAAGTAGAACAAATCTTTGACGCCATCAGTGTAAGTCTATTCTAACGAGAGATCTTGGTCAAGCTAACATATTCTGAAGTATCTGAAAGGCAGCTCAGTCATCCGAATGCTGGCAGCACATCTAGGTATAAAGCAATTTCTGCAAGGGATAGCTGCGTACATAAAGAAGCACGAATACGGTCGGTCGATCATCATAATTGACGGACCATGTCTAATGAGACGCAGGCAATGCAACTACGAACGATCTATGGGCTGCACTGAGCGAAGCATCCGGTAAAGATGTGAAGATTTTCATGGTGAGCAGGATGGCATAGCCATCACAATACTCAATTTGACGCGGAGACAGGACGCATGGATTCTCAAGATAGGCTTCCCAGTTGTAACGGTCGCGGAAGAGCCAGGCCAAATTGGTGTCAAGCAAGACCGTTTCCTTTCCGCTGGAGATGTGAAGCCTGAAGAAGACACCACTTTGTGGTGGGTACCATTGGATCTAAAATCCGCGAACCATCCGACTCCAACAAGCCAAGAAATTTCCGTCAAGGAAGAGACACTTCGCAACGTGGATGAGTCATTTTACAAGCTGAACAGCGATCAAACAGGCTTTTACAGGACGAATTACCCACCAGAACGTCTAGCCAAACTCGGTGCCGAAAAGTCCAAGCTTTCCATTGAGGATCGCATTGGGTTGGTAGCGGACGCCGAAGCTATGGCGGTTGCTGGGCTTGGAACAACAGCCGGGTTCCTGACCCTAGTCGAACAATTCCAAGATGAGACTAGCAACGCGTGAGTCTAGAGATCCTCCAGTATAGGTCTGTATTAATTGAAATAGTGTGTTCCAACAGATAGCCGCCTCTCTAGCTGCCATCCGATCGGTTTTCGCCGAGAATGAGACAATCACCAGCGGCCTGAAAAGTTTCACTTCAAGACTCTTTTCTTTGACGACAGAGAAGCTTGGTTGGGAATACCCAGAGAATGAAGACTATCTCACAGGCCAGCTTCGCTCTCTGTCGATCCGAGTAGCTGGCGGTGCAGGTCACCAACCGTGAGTGACATCATTGGTTGTATAAGATGGATGACTGACATTCGGATCAGAACGATCAACGAGGCTCAACGTAAATTTATCGCGTACGTATCTGGCGACAAAAACGCCATTCACCCGAGCCTTCGTATTCCCGTGTTCCGCATCAGCATCGAAAATGGTGGTGCGTCTGAGTACAACGCAGTAAAGAACGAATACGCACAGACAACTTCGATCGATGGCAAGGAAGTTTGCTTAGCATCTATGGGGCAAGTCCCTACTGTAGACTTGGCAAGAGACTTCATGGACTTCCAATTCTCTGACCAAGTAGCAACGCAAGACGTGCATACTGGATCAATTGCGTTAGCGAGCAACCCAAAAGCGAGAAAAGTAATGTGGGAGTATTTCACAGGTGAATGGGAGGCTGTATCAAAGAAGCTGGCAGCGAGACCGATCATCATGGATCGCTTCATCAAATCCACTCTCTCCAAATTTGCAACCTATGAAATGGAACAGAGCATTTCGGGTTTCTTCGAGCATAAGGAGACCGCAGGTTGGGATAGAGGACTGCAACAGGTGCTTGACAAAGTGCGAACGAACGCACGATACAGGGAGCGTGACGAGCAGCTGGTCTTGGAATGGTTGCAAGCACACGGTTATGCGTAAATGTGGTAGAGGAATGAGAAGATGAGGCGATGGCCAGGATGTATCATGACATTGAACACGAAAAGTTCCCCTACAAAAGACACGCTTGCTCCTCTTATAGAAAATGGAAGGAAATTCTCACGAACCGTTATCGAAGCGATGCAGTGGTCGTTGCAGGTTTACCAGGAAAATCCGTCATTATTGTAGGGCTGAAGTCTGGTCTTGGCACGTCGCGCTAGACTTCTTCCGCATTTGAGGACGGAGCAACGACCTGACAGCGCAGTGCATCACGATACCATAGCACGAGGCCCGCTCACTGAAAACCCCGTTTTTATCAAGCTCCTTACACCTTTCTTCCATAAATATCTACCCTCTCCGCCAACATGAATCCAGAGTGGTGAGTCTTGAAAACATAGTGGGCGAGCAGTTGCTGACTTGGGCGCCTTCTGCAGAGTTCTCCCTATTCCACGATCCCTATTCTACGAAGCATCAGCAGTGCGGCACCAACGAGTCGCTACTAATATCTATACTGTTGCCTGCCACGGAGTTGCTGACGCATATCTACTTAGATACGATTACCTCTTCAAGCTCTTGCTTATCGGAGACTCTGGCGTCGGAAAGTCTTGCTTGCTCCTTCGATTCGCAGACGATACATACACAGAGAGCTACATATCCACGATCGGCGTCGACTTTGTGAGCTCCCCTGCGTTTCTTCAAACCTGCGCCTGACCTGGCGTACTTGGTCATGGACGAGGCTGACCAGTCCCTTAGAAAATCAGAACGATCGAACTCGATGGCAAGACCGTCAAACTTCAGATCGTAAGATCCGATGCCCTGATTCACAGAAGGACTGAGGCCTAATATGGATGTAGTGGGACACAGCCGGACAGGAACGGTTCAGAACAATCACCTCTTCGTATTACCGCGGGGCACACGGTATCTGCGTGGTCTACGATGTGACCGATATGGACTCATTCAACAACGTCAAGCAGTGGCTACAAGAGATCGATCGCTATGCTACAGAGGGCGTCAACAAATTACTTGTAGGCAACAAGAGCGATATGTCAGACAAGAAAGTCGTGGATTACACCGTGGCAAAGGTTTGTCTTGCTCTCTAGACACTAGTAATTACGAGGAGAATGCTTACGCATTTTGGCATTTCAGGAATTTGCAGACAGCCTAGGCATCCCTTTCCTCGAGACTTCAGCCAAAAATGCATCAAATGTTGAACAAGCTTTCCTCACCATGGCGCGGCAAATCAAAGAACGAATGGGTACGACTACTGTGAACAACAAACCTACAGTGACGGTTGGGCAAGGACAAGGCGTACAATCAGGATCTGCAGGGGGCTGCTGTTAAGCGAGCGTCGATGAAGGCAAGAGGTGGAGGATGGTGACATAGACTGACTGCATGCGCAATCGAAAGTTGTACGAGGGAATTCATATTAGTACACATTGACATCGGGGCGTAAACAATTACGGCACTGGCTCTTCGCAAAGGGTTTTAGATGGTCTCTATTGATGCAAATCTGGATCTGGTACGAGCGACAATTATCCCTCTTAATGGCAGCAACTGTGGATGACCGTTGTGAGGCCAGAACAGTTTTGTATTTGATCACGTACTAGTATTGGCAAATCTACTTCAAGCTCATCGTGATCTTATTACTTCTCTGGAGCCCAGTGCCCCTTTCCAGGAATCACTGCATCGCATCGTGCAAGCATCCAGAATTCTTTACTTGAAAAATCGTCCCTGGAATTGCTCTCACATCCGCCTTATGTACTTTCCAAACTTGCCTCAACTTAAGAGGCCCGTCTATGTACATTTTCAAGATATACTGAATACGTGAAGGATCCAAAATGTAGTTCGGCCTTTTTACAAAGCCTCGCGATTGCGAGCAGCCGAAATCATTTCCTTAACAACCTCCTCGGACAGAGCATATCCAACAGCCCTCAAACAAATACAAACATTGACATCTTGACCAATAAACGCATCACTAGAACTCCCATTACCCAAAAACCATGACCTTCAGCACTTGAAGCCATTCCCACTCGACTTCAATCGCCATGACCCAGCCCGATTACTCCGTCCCTCACACACACAGACAAAGCACCATGTCCACTCTCCCAACAACCCACACAACTCCTCCCTCTTCCCCCCCTCCTCCCCCCTCTCCCAACTCTTCTAATCCATCGAAAACCGTTCCCTAGCCGGCCTCACACATTTAACCTCCTTCTTCCTCCCTCCAAAAACCCCCCTCACCCACCTCCAACAAACCCTCCCCTTCCCATTCCCCCGTTTCCCTCCCTCCCTCTCCTCCCCTTCCTCCTCCGCTTGTTCCAACAACCTAGCCAAGCCATCGCGATCCACCCTTCCCTCATCCCCAATTCCTAACCCAGCGAGTCCAAAAACCCCACAATTGATGCCCAAGCCCACGGCCTCTTCCCCTTCTCCCTCCTCGAGATTGGTGTAGGGGTCGGAGGCTGGGGCGGGGGCGGGGGCGGGGGCGGGGGCGGGGGAATCAGACTCATCGTCACTGCTGCTGCGGCTAGGGAGTTTGGAGCCGTGGTAGAAGTCTGCCGAGAGGGAGGTGGCGGAGGTGCGGTAGGAGGGTTGTTGGGAGGGGGTTAGAGAGGGATTGTGGGAGTTCGAGAGGGAGATGGAGGGGTTGTGTGCTGCGGTGGAGGGTCTTCGGGATGTGACTGTGGTAGTGGGGGTTGAGGAGGGTTTTCGGGGTTTGCAGGATTGGGGTGAGGGTTTGGTGGCCGAGGAGGAGGGTGGTGTGCGAATGGGCCGAGGGGTGGCGGCGGCGGCGACGGCGGTAGCGTCGGCGGAAATGGGGCGGGGTTCGGTGTTGTTGTTTTGGTCGTTGTTGAGAGGGAAGTTGGCTGTAGAGATGGCGTTTGACCGAGGACGGGAGGGCGAGGGGGGTGTCCTGGGTGGAGATGGCGGGTTGAGGGTTGGCGGTGGCGATTTGCTCACACCAGAGAAGGGGGCGAAGCGAGGGAGAGCTCCCTGGGCTGTTTGGGTGTAGGGTATGCTGACGAAGAGAGGAGGTGAGGTCGGTTGTTTGAGGTTGGGAACCATTTTTGCGGATTAGACTCGCTTGAATAGGAAAGAGATAGAGCAACTGAGTATGTGCGAATTGCTGTGTGTGCGTATACGGATTTGCTATACGCTCAGATGTAGACGGATTTCAAACGAGCGTCTTGATTAACGAATGACAGGATAGATGCGAATACTCGTGCATTGATGACGAATGAAGATGGAAAGGAAGTAGAAGCAAGTTACGAAGAGGAAATGGAAAGACAGCACGAAACAAACATTTTCGAAACGGGCTGAAAAGCCACCACAGAAACCATATAACATATTACTTTAAGAGGGGTTCAATTTGTACTATCAACTGAGAGCCTGTCCATATTAGACTTTCCACCTTGGAAACCGATATAAGGTTGGTAGACCTTTGATTGACAGTTGACAGATGTCGATTTGACATTGGAGATAGTTTTAATCAAAGGCACTTTTTGCTCGATGCCCACCGGTAGACGGAGTGTGGTCTTGTGAAGAGGCCGGAGCTGAGGAGGTCATAGACTGGACATGTCTGGAAGAAGAGGTTGGGGTACTGGCCCTTTGTATTCTAGAAGCTCTGGTGGAACACGAGGTGCCAAAAGGGCTAAAATGTTTTATTGAGCTGTGGATCGAGTGGCGCCAAAGTTCTTGAGTGAACGTAAGGCTGCGAATTGATCTGGGTTTGCGCTCCCATGGGTGGCTGGCATTTCCTATAGCGAAAAAGCTAAAAGCTGCAAGGCTGTGCCAGGTTCAAGCAAAGGAAGCGCCTCAAAGATAGCCAGCCAGAAATATCCTGACCGTTTGCGACTTTAAGCATCTGTGTCCTCGATCTTAGAGATGAAAGGTCGTAAGACTTCGTTAAGCCCACAGCCCTTCATTAGAACAGGCGACGAAATCTAACGAGTTGGCTGAGGTTTGGTTCCTTGCCAGATCTAGCTCTAGTGCAATGAGTCTTAGACGTCCTGAACAGGTTGTCGCAGGTCGCATACGCTGTGGCCCCAGAGTCAGCATTTCGAAGCTTTGATTTAACGAGCAGTCCATCAGCTTGGTCTACACGCACGACGCATAGCTCCCAGCAGGACTCGGCAAAGAAATTCTGCCATGTTGCTTACCTAGTTGGATGAAAGATGACGCGAAAGGCCTGACGTGAACGTCAGGATACTCATGATTGGAGGAGCCTGACCCAACAAGATATGCCGCAGATTCACTGCTTGGTGCGGCATTGTTGAAAGCAGCATGCATCATCTTCGGCCGTGGAAGACTCCGAAGAGCGTGGAAGACTCCGAAGACCTGTCGTCTCTAAGTCAGACCGAGGGTAATGTCTTTTTCTCCAAACGTCTCAAGAGGTCAGCAAACAGTGTAAATCTGCTCCGGTTGCCAGTATTATGCAGCAGTCTGAGGACAGTGGTGCACGAAGACCAAGATATTGCAAAGACTTGTCTTCCGTGTGACCTTTAGTCTGCACCAGCTTCAATGCCGCTCGGCAACGCCTTTCTGCCTTATGGAAGGCCATAGCTGGCAGTCTTGGATACGTTCTCATGACTGGTCACAACAGAGATCCAGGACAAAGCCGTATAATGCCAACTTTTCTGTTGAAATCTGCCCTTTGAATGATTGAAAATTTCGTTGTAATCAACTGAATAGAACCAGGGAGGTTTTGCCATCAGCTTCGATCATGAAGATCGCGACGAGTTCCATTTGAGGTTCTTGTTCTGAGACCCTCTCGAAGCTTTCCCCGTTTTAGGTGCCAGTATAGGAGCCTGTCTTAGTTGCAATGTCTGCTGGTGCATAGCGATTGGATTGTTTATGATTCTGCCCTTCTCATCCACAAATATCTCGTCTTCCGGACCCGAGAGGCATTGTCCCATGGTGAAATGCCGCGCTGTTAGCTGTCGCGTTGAGGGGGACTCGTTCCCTGTGTGTTTAGTCGGCGCGTCAGGTTATCGTGAGTGTAGTCACGGTGGCGAATGGGCACGGAATCGTGCGAGTGGAAATAGTGAGTCAGGAAAGAATTTGGGAAGAATCACAATACAGGCCTTAAGATAGGGAAACGCCCAGAGAAAGAAGATGCAGACAATTGAAGCAGAACGTGGAGAAAGAAGGGGGGCTGATCTTTTAGCTGTTGATGCTGGGCATCAGTCTCCAAGCCATCGGCGTCACGGGCGATGCATATGCACAGACCAAGTTGCAATAGATACTTAAAGTAATTTCTTGCGAAAAGGCTGACTCTGAAAGCAGTTGATATGGGGCCAAAGACCGTGTAAGTACTGGCTCGCATAGTACCCATGCGTGTGTACTTTCGCCTACCCATTTGTCTCTTTGTTACATAGGCCGCAAACGCGAGCATGTGGTTTTCTTGCAGGACATAAGTTCCAAGGCACACCAGGGGCGAAAGATAGCCGGTTCAGCCGTTATTTTGAGGGGAAGGGTCAGCACTTGCACATCCAACGCGGTGATCTCCCGGCCACCTAATCTGGGGAACGATTGGCCACAGATTTCCCCGATTCTAGGCACACGTGGCCCTCGTCGCCTTATCGAGCACTCAATACCAACCTCATCTCCCCCCCAGCGGATTGATTGATGTAGTTCTATATGTACAGGAAACGCCTCAGGTGCAGACGTTGTCGGAGGGATAAGTGATGACAACTCCGCAGGTACGCCTAGCCCCCGCCACCGACCATGCCATGTGCTCAGTGGACCAATTTCGGAGAATGCCCCTGAGTCTTGCAGACTGGTAATGCAACTTCGCCTGATTTTGCGCAGGATTTCGAAAGCCAAAGTCCCAGATGGGCTGTATAGTGGTATTGGCGGATATATGTCTTCAAGCAGTGTGAGCTATAAATGCCTTGCATATGTAGCGTGCTTCTGTAGGAACGCCAATCACTTTAATCGTCACCGGGTAAGGTGACAGGGCGCGTCTATTTTACGTTCTAGAAGTCCATGAGAGCTTCCAGTCCGCATCATCAGTGATTTCACCTCAATCGTCATCAAATACCTCTGATGAACGTGGACAGAGTCCTGTCCTCTCGCTCAATGAATTCATGAGATCCGCACGTCCGGGCGTCCTTGAGTTGCATTTCTTCGCACAATGGCCGACTCAGTGGGTATGCTGCATCCTGCCTGCTCTGAAAGAAATCGTGTTTCCTGATGCTGATGATCTCCTCGGTACAGATCGTGTGTTTGTTCATGCCCTCAATACCGTCAAGCGAATACCGCGCACCGGCTCAGCTCGCCCTCCAGAGGCTGATCGCTTGAGGCTCTATGGCTTATACAAGCAGAGCATGGAAGGAGATGTGGAGGGTGTCATGCCAAAGCCAAATAATGGTGCTACAGGTAGTGATGAGATCACGGAATTAGACAAGTGGTATGGTATCTATCCATCAGCTAATAGGCAATGGCTGACCACAAGTCAGGGAAGCATGGCACTCGAACGGAGGACTATCTCCTACGGAAGCCAAAAGGCAATACATCTCTACGCTGATCGAGACAATGCATCACTACGCTACGTCCACATCAGAAGCACGTGAACTTGTCGCTGAGCTGGAATTTGTTTGGGATCAGGTCAGATCGAACCCGGTGTCGTCCTCTGGTTCCTCTCCAGCACACCATGCTGGCTCTCGGCGCATGGAACAGAGGCAGATGTCAGGATTTGAAATGTCAAGATCTCGCGGCGATAACGGCGACAAGCTCAGAGTGCTGGGACCAACGAGTGAGGAAGACGAAGAGGACAGCATGGGAGCACTCGGTCAACTCGAGTCTTTCCGGCGAGGAGACCCTATCGAACCAAACACTGCAGGGCTGTTTTCATCAGAGCTGGAAGAGCGCGATCAGAAATGGAAGCGCCGGGTAGAACAAGCCCTTGTCAAGATGACGACAGAGCTCGCAGCTTTACGGGAACAAATGGAAGCCAACAATTTCGGGGCGCCCACTAGGCGCCGCAAGCTGTGGACATGGACAGTTTGGCTAGCTTCAGCATCAATGCGACATCTTATGGTCGATGCAGTCTTGCTGGCGTTGCTCTTGACTTGGACTCGGAGGAGGAACGGTCCGAGGGTCCAGCAAGGTCTACGACTTGCTATCGTGTGGATTCAACAGCGGATCTCTACGTTCCAGAAGACCATCAGGTTCAAGAGATCTACAAATGGGTGAATGGTGTGCTACGCTTCGAATTCCATGGCTCGTCGACTTTCGTCAATTAACACCCATGCGGGGCACACTTGTCCACGCTGAAGAGAGCTCAAGCTGCTCAAGTCACCATCACAGCACTTAGAATGTGTCTCAGCTCACCACAGCCACACGTTTCATACCTGAAGATCTGGATACTCCGGTAGATAAGATAATCTGCGCCAAGACTTCTAGACCCGTCCGCGTCATGACAAATGCCTATGGACGCCTCGGACTTCAAACTCGTTCCGCAAATACTGCAATTCACCATTTACGCCTGTTCTGCAGATACTCTCGCTTGCTTCGTGGCCCGATTTCAGTTACAACATGACAGAACCAGGCCAAAGTGCCGCTCCATCGCCCCAGCAGTCCTCGAATGAAACGCCCTCTACCGACTCCTCTAACATTACTTTTACACATCATGGGACATCGCATACGCTCTCCTTCTCGAATGATGCGACCGTATCCGATTTGTCTAGTCGCATCGATACTGAGCTCTTGATCCCTCCAAAGCACCAGAAATTCATGGTGACTCCCAGGCTCGGGATCCTCAAACCGCCCTTCTCGGACCCTCATCTTCCACTATCCAGCCTCCAAGCCAAGAAGATCGTACTCCTCGCCCCTACAGCATCCGAGCTTTCATCTCTTTCCGGCCCAACTCCAAGACCCAAGTCCAGCTCCGTCCTCAAATCCGCGACACCTGCACGGCAACGCGACTGGAAGAGAGTCCAGGATGAGGCAACATACACCTTCAACACTATCATACCACTACCCTACCTGCCAAATCCTGACCGCTCGAACAAGTTCTTGGAACGTCTGCGGGATGATCCTGGCATCAAGGCCGCCATGGTGAAGCACAAATTCAGCGTTGGCGTTCTCACAGAAATGAATCCTGCACAGCATACCACACATGAGGGGAAGACGCTGGGTTTGAACCGCAACCGCGGGGAAGTTATCGAGTTGAGGCTCCGAACTGATGCTTATGATGGGTATCGAGACTACAAAATCATCAGGGATACGCTTTGTCATGAGCTGGCGCATAATGTTTGGGGTGATCATGACCGCAATTTTTGGGACTTGACCAAGAGTATTGAGAAAGTAGTCAGACAGAATGATTGGAAGAGTGGGGGACAGGCTGTTAGCAATAAAATCTTCTATGACCCGGAAGATAGGGAGGGGAGTGGAAGTCATGTTGATGGGGGCGGATGGAGCGGTGGTGAGTTTGTCCTTGGTGGAAGTGGAGGGAGGAAGGTCGAAGGACAGGGGCTTGGTAGGAGGGAGGCTATGGCGAGAGCTGCTGAGGAAAGGATGAAGAGACAGAAGGAAGCAGGAAAAGGTGGAGAAACTAGTAGTTAACAGACTTTTCTATTGACCTAGCAGCCTATGGTTACAGACGAGGGTATCTTCATATCATGTCTTCATGATCTCTTGTACATCACCATGCACATGCGCACATCGCAAACCCAGCTCCCATATCTTCACCTCCCAAGTCCGGTGTTCACTCCTCAGGAAACTCATCCTCCAACCCAACCCTCACCACAACATTCATACTGAACAACTCCTGCATCAACAACTTCGCCGCATACGGAATCGTAATCTTACTAACCCCCTCACTCTTCTGACAACTCTGGCACCACCCCAAATACCCCATCAACCCACACGTCCCACAAACATCCACCTGATACGCATCACTACTCAGCATCAAGCGCTCCAGCAACAGCGAGCTCGCCCCATACGCAATCAAACAATCTCTCTCCATCTCCCCCAATCTCAGCCCACCATCCCTCGACCGTCCCTCCATCGGCTGCCTCGTCAAAGTAGCCCGTGGCCCTCGAGCCCGACTGTGCATCTTATCCATGACCATGTGCTTCAATTTCTGGTAATAGATCGGTCCGAAGAACACATATGCCGGGAGGGGCTCCCCGGTAATTCCATCAGTCAGATAATCCTTCCCACTGTAATTGAACCCATGAGTGAGTAGAATGTCGCCCATATCCTCGACTTTACTCCCCGCGAACGCTGTCCCGTACTGGTGTTTACCCTCCATCACGCCCGCTTTGCCGGCCACGAGCTCGAGCATCTTGCCGACCGTCATACGGGATGGGAAACCGTGCGGGTTCATGATGATGTCCGGGACTATGCCCTCGTCTGTGAAAGGGAGGTCGACTTGTTCGGCCACTAGGCCCACCACGCCTTTTTGTCCGTGGCGGGAGGAGAATTTGTCGCCGATTTCTGGGCGGCGGGTCTGGCGGGTTTGAATCTTGATTAGTTTGGCGCCATCGTTTTCCGTGGTGCCGGTGGAGGTGACGAGGACTTTATCGATGTAGCAGGGGTCGTGGCCGTGGTAGACCATCTCCGCGCTCTTGTACCTGGGCTTGAATGCTGGGTCCGAAGGATTGTTTGTCACGACGTTCTCGGGAATTTGTTTGTTGATGTAGACTTCGCCGTTGTGCATGCGCTCCCCGACGCGGGCCATGCCTTGTTCGTCGAGGAGCGCATGTTTCTTGATGTACACCCCCGTGGCGGGGTCTGTTTCGGGGTCGCCAACGATCTCGGGGAGACTGTTGTTGTAGGTTTTTAACGTGGTGCCTAATTTGCGGTATACTTGGCAGCCGCCGAAGCCACGGTCACAAGAAGCCTTATTTATAACGAGAGCGTCTTCGATGTCGTAGCCGCTGTAGGACATTACTGCCACGACTGCGTTCTGGCCGGCAGGGAGTTTGTCATATTTAATGAGTTCGATGGCTCGGGTTTTGACGAGAGGTTTGTGTGGGTAGTTCAGGAGGTAGAGGATGCTGTCGAGACGGTTAAGTTGGTTGGTTGCAATGGCGCCGATGGCTTGTTTACCCATGGCGCATTGATAGGTATTCCGAGGTGATTGATTGTGGTGCGGATAAGGAATCAGGCCGGCGACAGCGCCGAGGATTGTGAATGGTTCAATTTCGAGGTGGGTCGTCGTCCGATCGATGTTGCTTTCGTACATGGCGATGTGGGCGTCATTTTCTTCATTTACGTCAAGATATTCGACAAGACCTTGGGATAGGAAGTCATCAAAGCCCATCTTCCCTTTTCGTAGACGTTGTAGTGAGCGAGCAGTGACTTTCGACCTGCCTCTTTCGACGATAATCACTGGTCGGCATACCCGTCCTTCGTCGGTAGCAATGTGTACTGTGCAGGTGTGCGTGTTGATCATTACACTGATAAATTCCGAGATTCGACCCTGTCGGCGAAGTCTCCGTAGACTTGTCGTAAATGCTTTAGGAGTGTGCGTCAATCCAATAGGAGTTCCGTTGATTAATACCAGATGGGCGCCGTCAAAGTATAAATCGTTGCCACTGACGTTTTCGAGGCTTTGCGCTCCCAGCAAATACACAAGCTTTCGAATAGGAGCTTCATCGTCGTTAATGGTGATATGCGTCATGAGTGCCAGATTCTTGATCAGTCCGCACGATTCTCCCTCTGGAGTGTCAGAAGGACATATCATGCCGAATTGCGAGGCTTGCAGGGCACGAGGACCACTGATTTTGCGGGTCTTCTCAAATTGACTGCTCATTCTAGTCATCATCCCCAATGCACTGATATAGCTGAGACGGCTGAGAACGTGTGTCACGCCGGCTCTTCTCATCCTGAATCGCTTCAAGTCCCAGTTTCCAGAGGATATGGCTCTATTCATACCGGTAGTGATGTGGTTGTTCTGGCCGATCAGATACTGGATTGCATCAAATTCCTGGGTTCTGACTGGCTTCTTTAGGACCTTGTCAATATTCATCTTGAAGTCGTTGTTCATTTTCTTGAAGAGATCCTCAAACAGCAGGGAGAGAAGCTGGCCAGCCAGCTCCAACCGCTTGTTCCCAACGAAGTCCTTGTCATCCACCAGGGTGTTGTCATGATGTGCCATAATGACTCTTCTTGTCATGTACGCGACGTAAAGCGCTTTCGGACGAAAATTCAGACCACTGACAGGAACATGGTTGATGATCACCGCGCTCAAAGCCTCTATAGCTTCTTGTACATATCTCCGTCGATGATCGGCAAATGAAATGCGACCCTTGATCTGAATGCGGAACCCAATATACTCGAGTGCTTCTTGCTGCGTAAATATATCTAACTTCGTACATTCCTCAAAGTTGATGGCGAAGGTATCTTGATAAGCCATGTCCTTGCCCGCTACCATTTCGCAAATCTCGCGGTCAGAGTGAATACCAAGGGCCTTGAAAACTAAAACAATTGGGATGTCTTCATTAATGAAGTTATGCCGTAAGAAAATACGGTCTTTTTGAAGTATTACGTATGTTTTCGACTTTCGCTCGTGAGTAGAGCTTGTTACTGAAGCTTGAATGAGCGGGCTTGACCCGCGAGTGTCCTTTTCTACGATCACTCTGTTCTTGCTCAGCTGCTCCTGAACAAGTATCACCTTCTCTGTGCCTCCAACGATGAAATAGCCACCTGGATCAAGCGGGCATTCTTGGTATCTAGCCAGTTGATCTTCGCTGGCATTTGTCAGTATGCACTTCGAGCTTCGTAGCATCATAGGTATCCGCCCAATCAGAACGTTCTTTTTCCGAACCTCTCTGTTGCCTCGCCAGTACGCGATATTGACATATAATGGTGCTGCATAAGTGTTGTCACGAAGCCGACATTCATGTGGCGTAACCTTTGGTTGGTTCTCGGAGACCTTTCTGTCTAAGTCTTCATCAGGACGACTTGGTGTGCCTACGTATACATCCGTGTATCGTAGATAAAATTTGGGATCGATATCGCTCAAGACTCTTTGGTTAGCTCTGACGATCTTCTTGATCTCGACATCGAGAAAATAGTTGAAGGAGTCAATGTGCTGTTTGACCAGACCTTTGACTTTCAGAAACGCAGGAAGCAAGTTCCACTTATCCTTTGCCGTGTTGATCGGCGCTGTCAAAGACTTCCCGGCATAGAAGGGCTCCAAGAAGGCGTCAAAACCGTCCCTATCCTTATTACTAGGCTTGATAGGACCTTGGCTTTCTGAATGACGTGCCTTCTTGGTTTCTGCCAAATTTCCACCCTTGTGAAAATTTAGTCTGAGTATTAAACCTACCTTTTCAGATTAGTAAACTGACCTGTTGGCTCTTGTGGGTAGATGTGTTTTGTTTAGTTATCCTCACTGAATCGGGCGGTTGAGTACGTGCAGCTGGTGCCATAATTATTCGGTCGAATGTCGGAGCGAGCGAGCGATGGCAAGGACTATCTGCTTTGCAACACAAGGCAACGGCATTTCGTAACAGCCACCTACCTTGAGATCACGTTGTGCTAATACAAGCACAGATGGACTTTATGTGTCTACACAAAGTATCCGACTATATTACTAGAAGAGTGTGTATCATAAACTCACTAATAGAGAAATATTTCATTTAGCTTCTGTAAAACTTTAGCCGTCGTTAGATGTCTTGGCACAAATTCCCCCTGCAGCGACTAAGTCTGGACGCTGGCTTACCCCCACCACGCTTCATCAGATTCCTCCAATTCTACTCAACGACTGTCTTTACGCACTATTTCTTTCTCTGTGTACTTGTACGATGTGTCATGAGTCATGCGGTCTTTAGAGCCATGAAATCTGGAGGGTTGTAAGAGAAAGACGTGCATGTTCACCGCCGGGCCTCGCAGGTCGACCCACTCTACCGCAAGATCATTCACTCTCACCCCGTCCGAACTTCGGCTGTGTGAGTGTTGAAGGCCTCGTTATCTACTACCACAAGCACTGTAAGATTTCCATCTGAACCTAAGGACTGATCCTGAAGAGGAAATATCTTCCTTACTTTCACTTTCAAACTCCTTCACCGCCTCTCTTCATAACAACCCACCACATCATCACAGTTCCACCATGATGCTGGCATGACGTGGTATATACATCGATTGAGACTGATGACTGTATACATCTAGTAGCATGGCGTTCAACAACAATCTTGCCGCTCGCTTGGACGAGCTACGCTCCCCCAATCCTCCACGAATGCATAGCGAGAACACTACTGGGCAAAACACTCCCTCATTCCGCTATTCTGGCAGCTTCATGTCACCACCCCAAGCACAGACACCAAATGAGACACCCAATCTGCAGCGTCGTTTCACAACCGATCTGGGCAAGATGCAAAATATCGGGCCAATCGGTCAACCACCAAATACTGGTGGGAACACTGCGGATGGCAATGCTGCGGTATGTTCAGCGTCTCACTTTCATAACATCCTCACAATATGAAACGAAGAACATAACGCCAGTTTGACTGCCAAACATCAATTCGAGTTCTCTTTGCTTCCAAGTCATTCATACTCGACAGCTGACATTTGGCTCGATGCAGATATCATTCAAGAAGAACCAACTTGTAAGCCGATCCCTTTGGTATATAGGCAATCGTTTTCGTGTCTCGCTATACTGTATAGAGCCTCGTTACTGACGCAAAACCTCACATCTGATTTCACAATCCTACACTCTCTGCCCTTCAATTCTTCTCTTAACAATTTACTAACTCCATATGTAGCAACAACTCGAGAAGAAGAAACAAGAATACGAAATGGCAGCTGAGACACGCAAGCAATTTCAGGCTCAGCTACAGTTCTACAGCCAGCAAGAAGCTCGTGAGAAATCAGCAATTGAGGCTATGACTCGAGAACTGCAACTGGCAGGAATCAATCCGGGCTACCAAAGTGAGCCCACAACACCACCCGAGCGACGGGAGCAACAATTCTCGTCTACTTTTTCGAGGAGCAACCGGTATTCAACCTCTAGCTTCACTTCACCACCACCAAATACTCGAAGCAGCCGTTCCGGTTCTCAGCTGACTTCTCCTCCTCCGGATCTATTTTCCCTGTCGAAGAACCAAGAGAAGACTGATGTTCTGCCCTCAAAATCCGTTCCTAGCTCTCGTCGCGGGTCAAATGATCGGGCCACCATTTTTGTACCTGAAACAAGTGGCTCGGCTCGTCGGAATGCTTCCATGGCAAACCGCTATTCGATGCCTGTGACGGGTATTCGGGGTCGCACCCATGAGTCTGTGCCTGAACACTCCCCGAGTATGGATATGGAACACCTGAATACCACTTCTTTTCTCTTTGATGAGGATGATAAGTCCAAAGAGCCGCTTACGTCGCCAGACGTTTCAAAGTATTTACAAATGAGCGAGAATAGCTTTCCCGTACTGCTTCGAAACAATGAGTACTCGGGATCCGTAAGTGGTACCATGCCAAAAATCTGTTACTGGCTGACTTACTGTATAGCTTTCTGCATCTTCTGCCGCTCTAGACCTGGCATCTGCCCAGTCTCGAGCTCAGGAAGGCTCCGGAGATCTTTTGAACGCTAAAATGCACCGTTTATCGCTTCAACACAATCTGCAATCCAATAGTCTTGCGCAGAAAGACAATCAAGGCAGCATTTTCTCTTCTATGGGTCTTCAAAAATCACCAGAGTCAAATGGTAACCCTCGTCAATCGAATCGCCACTCTATGGAAGCGACATTAGCGGCCTATTCGAATTCCAATGCTGCATCTCAAGGTCTGGCTAATGAAGCACCGAGGCCTTCGCTGGCAAATTCACATGCTTCGTACTCCACTAACGACGTGCCAACGCTCAAGAACGCCAATGGATTGAAGAACATCACCCCTCCTAAAACCCACTCCCAGCAGTTCCATAATCACAACGCCAGCCTGGGACGCATTCCCCCTCATGCTCAAGCGATGGGCAATCGCCATAGTAGAGAAATGTCTTCGGGCAGCAACGAGACTCAACGTGAAGATGTCATCAACTCTTATCAGCCGTTGAATGCTGCTTTGCAGCCCAGTACAGCTGCTGCAGGTGTGCCGGCAACAGTATCTTCGCCCGTTGAATCACTGCCCAGCCCTTCCCAAAATTTCAATAACCAAATGGCCTTTCCAAATCAGCCGTTCTATGCTGGTTACGGAATGCAACTAATGAACATGGGACTCAACCCGATGATGTCGAGCCCTCTCACCTTGCAGAGCCAAATGCAAGTCCTTCAACAGCAAAACAGCTTCTTGCCCTACACCAATTATGCACAACAGGCTCGCTTCCAGGACGGCCAGTCGCGGATGACGGCGCAGCGCCGCATGCCACATGGCGAAGATCAGTCTCGTTTCTTGGGTGTGAAACTCGAGAGTCTTCGCGGAGAAATCCTCGGCTTATGCAAAGATCAGCACGGGTGCCGTTACTTACAAAAGAAGCTAGAAGAACGAAACCCGGAAAACGTCCATCTTATCTTTCTGGAAACTCATCAGCATGTCGTCGACCTTATGACTGATCCATTCGGCAACTACCTCTGCCAGAAACTCCTTGAATTCGCTAATGACGAACAGCGCACCATGCTTGTGAATAATGCTGCCCCGGAAATGGTGAAAATAGCATTCAACAGCCATGGAACTCGGGCTTTGCAGAAGATGATTGAATTCATTAACACCCCTGAGCAGATCCAGACCATTATCAATGCACTTGATCATGAAGTTGTGGGGATGATTCAGGACTTGAATGGCAACCATGTGATTCAGAAATGTCTCAACCATCTGTCCTCAAACGATGCTCAAGTAAGTCAACAATGCGTTTCCCTCCACATCTTGCATCGTTAATCAGTTGATAGTTTATTTTCAATGCCGTTGGCATTCACTGTGTCGCTGTAGGGACCCACCGTCATGGCTGTTGTGTACTGCAACGCTGCATCGACCATGCGTCCGGGACCCAAAAAGCCCAATTAATCAGCCAGATTACTGAACATGCTTTCCATCTGGTGCAAGATCCGTTCGGAAACTATGTTCTTCAATATATTATCGATCTACAAGAGCCTTGTTTCACCAATCCGCTTTGCCACACATTTCATGGCCAAATTCCAGCGCTTTCTAAGCAAAAGTTCAGCTCAAACGTTATCGAGAAATGTCTTCGTGGGGCTGATACTGGCGTCACTCGCCTCATGATTGAGGAGATGCTAAACGCAAATGAACTGGAAAGAATGTTGCGCGATTCCTACGCCAATTACGTTGTCCAGACAGCAATGGACTACGCTGACACGGAGACAAAAGCTCGTCTCGTTGAAGCTATTCGACCAATCGTGCCAGTGGTGCGTCATACTCCCCATGGTCGTCGTATACAAAGCAAGATTATGGCTCTGGACGGTCAAGGCCGCTTTGGGAGTGGCAACGGTACTCCAAACGACCGTTCCGCTGGCCAGATTCCTCTGTCTCTGCAAATGACACAGAACCCGCAATCCACTGCTCAGGCCACACACATGAACGGGTACTCAAATGCGCAATCTCCCCTTCCAGCAACGCAAATGAACGGATATACAAACAACATGACCAACACTTATCAATCGCCATTCACAAATCAATACAATCATTACAACCAAGGGCATTCGCACAGTTTCAGTAATGGATCTAGTTTTCCTTTCGCAAATGAGAATATACAAAATGTACAACAACCAACAGCGTTTTCTCGAATGCCTCAAGCGAACGGCGGCTTCTTTTGAACTCGACTGGCGACCAAAGTGTACTTTACACATGACAGCGCACTTTGCTGAGAATTGTTTCCCCTTCATTTTGACTTTACGACTGTCTCAAAACCACAAAATTGCGTTTTCTCGAATACAACTTGGAGGATTGCTGTTCAGCCTCCACTCCTTATTGGATATTCCCTGATGTCATCCTGACATACCGGAGTTCACGGTATGTTCTTTTACCAACAGATCATTGTGCCGCCAACAACTTAAGGACGAGGAACACCACGAGTTTTAGCCTCATGTTGATGTCGGTCAGCATGTGGCAGTCAAACATTTGCTTCTCAAATTTGGTACTCTCGGCGCCATGAAATTACGAATCTTGATGATGATGATGAACCGAATTGCGATATTCTTCTCTTTGTTCACGTGCAGGAGGTCTTTGGTCTCGCATATCAACACAGTGTCCTTATTTTAGCTGATCACGTTACACGAGGTACGCAGGATGAAGCACTTTGAAGTCCGTGACGATCAATGAACATATTGGTGTTTCAAGCCTTTTCGGAAGGGAAATGGATATAAGACTAGCATGGATATATACAATGACCAGTACCGATGCAAAAGACCCAGCATAGTTTAGTATCGTGTTGATAGATGAAATCGACGATGTTTGCTCCGTAGATGGTCCAATCTATTGACTTCTCTGGCAGAATAATTCTCCGATTCCAAGTCTCAAAATATTCATTAAAGCAGTATGCTGTAGGTTTCCCATTTCACCAGCGTGTTCATACTGCGCTTTCGCATTTTGACTTTTTATGGGACCAGATTAGGTTAGCCGAAGACGGGCGATTGTGAGGAAACATCAAGTCTTGGAAATTGACTTCGACACTTTTATAACCACCCTACTTGGTCATTTTTCCCAGGTCGCAGCCCCACCTAGATTTGTTACCGTACCTACATCACGCAGCGGATTGCTGTCTTTCCTCCATTTCTTCTCTAGTGATTGCCGTCTACATCACTACCAAGCATCGTGGAGCCAGCAAAATGGCTTCAGCGAAACTGAGTAAAAATCATCTAAGAAGGGCTAAGAGGAAAGCCGCAAAGCATGAAGTGTGCAAACCAGCCCTTTCTTACATGTACTTGACTAAAGCAACGTTGCAGAGTACGGCAAGTTCGAACGGGCAACAAACACCTCCTGCCGATGCAGACCCAAGACCGTCAGATGGCGAAGGCTCAAGGCCGATCGAGGGTTCTCGAGAACCTAGCAATGAGATCGACGAGACAGACCCGCTCTACGAAATGTACAAGAATGTGATGGATAAATTTCAGGAGGCGGATAAGGACGACCCCTCAACTAAAGAGCCTGAAAAGCCAGAGGTCTATTACGAGGAAGATGATGAGATACCCGATGAAGACGAAGAAGCAGCGCAGCTCAAGCTGTCGAAAAAGAAGCGAAAGGAACAAAATAAACTCTCCGTTGCAGAGTTGAAAGCATTAGTACAGAAGCCGGAGTCGGTAGAATGGACTGATACCTCTGCAACAGACCCTCGGCTACTAGTGCATATCAAATCATATCGTAATGTTGTACCGGTCCCTACACATTGGTCACTAAAACGTGAGTACTTATCATCAAAACGTGGCGTGGAGAAGGCGGCGTTTTCACTTCCAAAATTCATACAGGAGACCGGCATTGCAGAAATGCGAGATGCGGTGCTGGAGAAGCAGGACCAAGCGTCATTGAAGCAGAAGCAGCGCGAGCGAGTGCAGCCCAAGATGGGAAAACTTGACATTGACTATCAAAAACTCTATGAAGCCTTTTTTAGGTTTCAGACGAAGCCGGAACTGACACGATATGGAGAAGTATACTACGAGGGCAAAGAATACGAGACAAATCTCAAGCATCTTCGTCCTGGTGAGCTGAGTGAAGAGTTGAAAGAAGCTCTCAACATTCCTCCCGGCGCTCCGCCGCCCTGGCTGATCAATCAACAGCGCTTTGGTCCTCCGCCGTCATATCCTGCTCTTAAGATACCCGGTTTGAATGCGCCGCCTCCTCCAGGAGGATCCTGGGGCTTTCATCCAGGCGGATATGGTAAGCCTCCCGTCGATGAGTACAACCGGCCATTATATGGCGGTGACATATTTGGGGTATTGCAACCTCAGCAAAATACACAGCTTGGAGAGCCTGTCGAAAAGACGCCTTGGGGAGAGTTGCAAGAACCCGAAGAAGAATCCGAAGAGGAGGAGGAAAGTGACGAAGAGGAAGATGATGGAGATGCGGAGGATGTTGGAGCTGGTCTGCAGACACCAAGTGGCTTGGAAACTCCCGGTGGCATCGCTTCTGCTGTACCTACCGAGTATGGTGGAGCAGAAAGCGTTAGTGGAGATTTTGATCTACGGAAACGAAGAGGCACTGAAACGGAAGAGTCAACGCATCCTCGACAGGCGTATCAAGTTTTGCCAGAACAGAAATCAAGAGTATCAGGCTTTTTCGGGGGCGATCGAACGTACGATCTAAAAGCTGCTCAGGCCAATTTGCCCGTCCTTGACCAAGAAGATCAGTCGAGGAAGCGGAAAAAGCCGGGTGATGTCGATGTAGCAATGAATCCAGATTCATTGCAAGCGAAAGATGGCATAGACAAGGAAGAAATGCAAAGACTTTATGACGCGGAAAGGAAGCAGGGACAAAAACGTTGGGATTTTGAAGAAGACTTGAGTGATATGGTGGCGACTGAGGGCAGGAAGAGATTAAAGCGTGACGAAGAAAGACATAGGCGGTGAGGAATTACCAAGCCTTCGAGATTCAAGAAGAATAAGGGCAATATAAGATATCAAGATTCTGTGACCAAACATCTCCAAGCCCGCCCCTCAGTCGAAGGTTACGGATTCTTTCCTATAGATGACGTCCGAAGAGAGAGGAGAATGCCCTGCAGTCTGCTACAGTGTACCAGAATGGGCAACATGCGATTCATTTTCGTTGAATAGCAGAAAATTGCTGCTGCTCCCGAAATGGCTTAGTGCCACAAAAATTACCTCGCACCTGTGTTCACCAAACCAACACTCTGGCTCGCAAATATATCGGCAACCTCTGCCTTTGCGGTCAGTATTCCTGAACCAGAATTGTTGGGTACGACCATATCTCACTGCATTGTCGCCCACATACTGTCACCAAAAAAAGCATTGCGTTCTTGAACAGCATGGACCGCGGACGAGAAAGAAGGTGAGCAAAATTCCCAGACCAAATTATCCAAGAGCAATACTTGCTTTCATATAACAAATACCGTTCAAGAGCTATTTATTGACATGGTTTTTCCAGGTACGAGAGCAATCGCGGCTTTGGTGGCGAAACATATCGCCCATCCGAAAGAAATGAGCCTACCTCTCGGTCCAGCTATCGTAGTCCACCTCGAAGACCCAGATCGCCCCCACCGTTTCGTGGAAGGTACGCTGCCGAAACTGAAAGGAGGAGATCCCGCAGCCCTCCATACACGGGAAGAGGCGATCCTAGCTACAGACGACCGAGGTCCCCACCAAGAAGAGGCTACTCGCCCAGGAGAGAAGAACGTCCAAGGTCACCGCCTCTGAGAGCTCGAAGATACTCAAGATCACCCATTCGCGCAAGATCTCCACCGCCACGTCGACGAGAAACGTCACCCTATGAGCGGAGAGTAAGGTCTCCGCCTCCTCCACGGCGCGCCCCTTCTCCACGTGAAAGATTCGAGCGGAAGCCGTACTCTCCCCCAAGAGACACTCGATCAAGGTATCTGGACGACACCGAACACCGACCTCGCGAGCGAAGTCGCTCGCCACTGGCTCGTCGGCCACCTCCTCGCTCACGCGCGGCATCGCCTATCTCCTCTCGCGTATCATCGCCTCCCATTCCTCCAGACCGAATTATCCAGACAAATTCTAGACCTCGCTCTCCCATTCCTCGTGATTTTCGAGCCTCTGCTAGTTCTCAAGGGGCTGCATACAGGCAGCGCTCTCCACCTCCGGCGAAGGCTTACTCTCCTGCACCTAGATCTCCACCTCAAGAACAAGCGCCATACCGATCCCCACCTCGAAGGGATCAGCGCGACTTTGACCTCCCTAATCAATCAAGACATTCAGATGTCCCACGACAGTCCCAATCTTCTGTGACTACCCGTCCCGATGAAGCACGCCCGCCTCCATCTAGGCCGTTAGCTACCAATCACTCCTACGCACGAGACCCACCCACAGGACCTGCGTCTGCGAAACCAGTACCAATATCTGCACACAATCGACCAGGCAGTACTTCCATCCTTTCAGCACCCACTCGACCTCGAGGTGGCTCATCTGCTGCAAGACCAGATTCCAGAGACCATCCGTACGGAGGACCACCTTCTCATCGTGGTGGTCGCCCCCCTACTGCTGCACCATACCACAATTCAAGGTTTCCATACGACTCTCGTGGATCGCCATCAGAAGCAGTACCCAACGGGCCTCGTCCACGTCACGGGGGCCCTCCAGCGCCTAGTTACGACGCTCCTCGCCATGCCCCTCCCTTCCGCTCGAACAACTCATCATCCACTACGTATCCCCGGACTCAGCGATTCGCTACCACCAATCATCTTGCCTCACTACCTGCAGTAGTACCTGGAGGCTCTGCATTGCCAAGTGCAGATCCTGCTGCAGCGAAAAAGATCAACCAGCTGGAAGAGGATGCGGATAGATTGCGAAAGCAGATTGATGAGAAGCAGAAAGAGAAGAGGGTGGGCTTAAGAGATTGGGATGTAAGGGAGCGGGAGTCACGAAGGGAAGGCTTGAGGAGCGAGCTTGCGGAGGCGCAATTGGAAAGCTTCAGTGGAGAGGTTATTGGTGGACAGGCATTCTGAGTACAATCTAGCCTAGCGCCCATTCGAGCTTGATGGGCGTTTTGAGAGACATTGTGTATACTATTCGCAAGCGCAGCTTGCACATTCAAAACATAGAGTCATTTCTCAGAGGAATGACATTTGTGCCTAGGTCTTTTGGTGTAGTAGACCCTGCGTGGTGTAGGCTATGTGCTCATGTCCAAGCCTCAGCGAACCCTTCTTGAGCATCTGGCCTCACAATTGAGCGTGCAGGAGCCGGTAAGTCTCATCTTGCAAGCTGAGAATTATATCCTGGGCATTTCAAGCATTAAAGCTGAAAAGAGCGGAGGTCTCTCGTCTTGCTACCAGACTGCGATTGAAGATGTCATTCCTTAGAACGAGATCTCTTTCGGCGCCTTCGGAGCAGCATTCGACTTCTTCTTAATCTTCTTCGACTCTGTAATTATCAATGGTTAGCCACCACATTTTCCCATCCATACATCAGTCTAACGAAAGGATCAACTACTAACCATCAGGCCCCTTCTTCTTCTTTGGCGCCCCCTTCCCTCTCGCCTTCACAAAAGCCACATGCTCCAATCTCTCCTCTTCATCGTCGTCCCAAGTATCAAGATCGAGATCCGGATGTGCTTGTCTCAGATTGTGCAGCATCGACTTGATCGAAGTCACTTTTCGTGGATAGTACGCCGCGACACTGGGACCGCGTAGGCGCTGGCGGAGGACTGAGTTACCGGTTCGGGCTCGCGTTGGGTTGAATGTGTGGGAGAAGATGCGGCATTGTAGCTATTGAGGGCGTTAGAAAGGATATATGGGGAAACAAGAACGGAGGTAAGTGAGTGAGTGGGGCGTCTTACCTTCTGGAGGTCCAGCAGCCGTGCTGGCGATACAGGCATGCCTCGCTGACGCTTCCGTGCGGGGAGTCGGAGAGGCGGAGAGATAATTTCAGCACATCTTGGTGAGACCCCGGCAGATAGAAGAGAAGCCGGCCGGTCTCTGTTATACGCATTGCAGATCACATATATGGGCCCTCAGACGACGACCCTAAAGGTTACCCACAGCTGCGCGCCTCTTCTAGAGCCCAGTAATCTTCCTCCTAAAAGCGCAGCATATAGACTGTCCTTCTAAAGTACTTCCTCCGCCGCCAAGGCTCACGCCCAAATTTCCAGAGTACTCCGATAGCTACATCTTCTACCAGTGTCCAGCGATATCCATATTATTCTTGTAACTACCTCTGACATCTATTGTATTTATCTAGCCAGCTTATTGAACAGCATGGAAAGACAGCAGAAGCGAGATCGCGAGACTTTTGAGCGCGGTCTCGCTGATTCCAACAAGAAGCGAAGAACGAGCGGTCACGATACAAACCACGACAGGCGCAAACCAGTCGCAACTCACAGCAGAGACCATGTGAGAGGTCAGTCTAAGGGCTCTCACGAGGTTTCCGCGGCACCTCCACGTCCAAGACAGTCCGTAAGTGCCACTAATCCACTCTTCCCATCCGACTGAATTCAACCTTCCAGCCCACGAATCAGCCTGCTCCCAGTGCTCACCTGTCCAAACCTCCCTCAATTCACGCATCAAAAAGCCTTCCGGTGCCCCTCCCACCTCTTCCCCCGATCTCACCATCCCTCGCCGACCAGGTTTTCACCCATCAATCCGCCGCACGTGGCGCCAACATCACCAAAGTGAACCAGTCGTACGACCGCCTCGAATTTCTCGGAGACGCCTATATCGAGCACATCGCCTCCACGCTCATCTACAATCGCTACCCGTCCTTCCCCGCCGGCAGATTATCCCAGCAACGCGAATTGTTGGTCAAGAACGAGACACTGGCGCAGTTCGCCGTCGCGTACGGGTTCGATAAGCAATTGAAGGCCATGAATGAGGTGGTGGAGCGGGAGAGGAATCAGGCAAAGGTGTGGGAGAAGGTCATGGGGGATGTGTTGGAAGCTTATGTTGCCGCGATAGTGCTGTCCGATAAGAAAAACGGTTTTTCCAAAGCCAAAGAGTGGTTGGAAGGGTTGTGGGAAGGGAAATTGGCTGGCTTGGAGGGCAAGGAGACGAGTGTTGTGACGGATCCGATGGCGAAAAGTGCTTTGAGTCGGAAGGTTGTGAGTAAAGGCTCGAGGCTGGAGTATGTGGATGAGGCGAGAGAGGAGAAAGTGGGAAAGACGTGGTTTTCGATTGGGGTTTTCTTCACGGGTTGGGGGTTCGAGAAGGAGAGATTGGGCGGCGGAATTGGTTTGAGTAAGCAAGAAGCTGGGCAGAGAGCTGCTGCGGAGGCGTTGGGATCTACCGTCACGGCACAGATCGCGAGGATCAAGGCCGCGCATGATCAGAAAGCTAGAGAGGAAAGGGAAGCGAGAGAGGCGAGGGAGAAGGAGGCGTCGGAGGAGGCAGGCTTAGGGGATGACAAGGAAAAGATGGGTAAAAGTGATGAGCGTCAGTGAGGAAGCTGACGCGGAAGAGATACTGTATCTGCCGGGGTGGTTATTTTGATCAAGATCAGCTCATGTGAGGCCGGGAACAGTTATTGAACCATCTTGTACTAGTGTGCTCGTGAGGTAGGCATAACATTGTGGAAGGACAAACATCAAGAAAGCTAGCAGAGGGATAAAGGGATACGATTCACGAAGCTTTTCGGGCGAGTTCATGGTTTCATTCATATTCACAGTTCCTGTTGCAATGAATCTTCTTCGGTGGAAAGAAGGGCGTGCCTACTCGAATGGTGGCTTCCTGCAACTGCGCCATGATACTGACGTTCGTGTTAGCTGGGGACAACGCACGAGATGAGGATCTTACCTTGAAGCCGAAGTTGAGCACCAGCGCAACAGCCAAACCAATACAGATAATGACGGGGCCAAGGATATTATCAAAGTCTTTTCCACTTCTCGCCTCAATCATGCGACTCCGCACGATGTACATCCACCAGCCCCATACAGCGGCGAAGACAGCTATTAGCGTATAGATCACAGCAAGTGAGCGAGCGATGTTGTTGGACTCGCCAGCAGCGTTATAAAGGCCGAGCGAGAGGGATGCAAGCAGGATCGATACATGCTGCCATTTGACGAACGTCCTTTCGTTAGCGAGCCAAACCTTAGGCTCGACGGAGACTGGGTTCATGTCCTTAATCCAGCGGCGAGGCTCAGAAACACCGGGTGGGAGTGACTTAGCACCGCTTCGTTTTGCCCGTGCATACCGTGAGTTTGAGAAAGGAGAGAATGAGAGCACGCTCGAAAGCATGCCTCCAGAACCTCCAGCTGGCTCATCCTCGCTCCGATCAAAGTCGGCACTAGAATCGATGGTTTTTACATCCACTGTCGAATGCTTTCTCTCGTTAATTGGAGCGTCTGTGACGGGTGACCCAACAGCAGCCTTAAAAGAAGGTACACTCCGCGACCCCATGAAGCTGCCTACTGCCTGTTCGTCAGCAGCCTGTTTTGCTCGCTTCTCCTGCTCCTCACGAAACGCATCCTGAGGATCTCTGCGGATATCTGTTTCAAGGTCGCTGAGCCAGAAAGGGAAGCTGTTTACGTGATCCTCGAATAGCTGTGTGACTCCATGGACAAACTTGGAGAATCTGGGCTCCTCTTTCACTAAATGGGAGGACATGAGGTCGCGAACCCAGTCTGTGGTCTTCCTAGAGGCACCTTTCCTAACCTTGATCTCCAGAACGGCAAACGGGAATTTCGTAACTTCACCTTGTCTGATCTCCGAGTATGGAAACTTGAGGCCGAACTTGTCAATGTCACCGCGATGCCACTCGTGCGGGCTCCGGCATGGCCGATCTTGGTCGAGCGAGTCTTCACGTATGAAAGCTAGATCAGTATCAATTGAGATCCGAACCTTATCGTCGCCAGGGATTTGAAATGCTGTTCGAGTATAAGTCGCTCGTACCATAGGCTCCAGTCGGTGTTCCTTGATGAATGATTGGATCTCGTCTACATTCCGTTCTAAGGTTGCAACGCCATTACCTGCTGTGCCCTCGCGGTCTCGAAGTTTATCGACGCTTTTTTCCATCTTGTATTGGCCAGCAATGAAGGGTTGAATGTATTTCTCCTTGATGGGTACCCGCAGCTCCTCACTATCACCGCTTTCCTCAGTTGTCTTCTTCTCCAGGAGCATTTCGGGCTTGTCTGCGAGCTGACCGTACCATCTGAGTCTTAGTGAAGAAGCTTTCGTTGCTTTACCGAGCTTGTGATTATACAGAGAAAATTGTGGGCTGTCAAAGTACAAAGACGTGATAGTTGGGTCAGTACCACCACTTTCAATGTTCTTGGAAGACTGAGGGTTATAAACGAGGACGGGCAGCCGGCGAAGGATGTATGTCTTTATCTCGAGCAAATTCTCCGGGTGGACCCAGAATTTGTAGGATGTGTACTTCTCACCCCCAGACTTGCTCTCGGATCTTGACTTCGATCGGTCAGAACTGCCGCCGTCTGCCAATTGCCTGGCGAAGGAATACATCATTGACAGCTCATGTAGCAAGGGAGTGTAGTCCTCAGAGTTGAAAGGCAGAGCGGCCAGCCGTACTTGCAGAAGTGGCCTTACTCTGTACTTTGCACCCCGTCTCCGGTCATGCTTTTTGGCCGCCTTCAGAAAGCCTGTGAAGTTGACACGACTGTATTTCTCCAACTCATTGGTCTCCTCTGTAATGCCATCGAGTTCTGACAATACCTCTTCTGCCAAAGCTCGTTGCTTCTCAGGTTCCGTCGATGATTGGACTTCGCCATCTGTAGCCGAGAGACTCTGTAGCTTGTTTTCACATTGAGTCGTCCGTTCACGTAGGCTCCTATATTTTTCACTCTGAAAGGCATTGACTTTCTCCAACTCGATGTTGAGCAGCTCTTCAGTGAAGCGAGCCTCGTCGTCGTCTGTCCATGGTCGATTGCCATCCTGGTCCTCTCGCAGAAGCTTTTTCAGCTTTGAGTAGTCAATGTAATTTTTGCTCCATGGCTCATAAATCGAGCTCTTCAGAGTAGCGCCAAAGCGCATGGTTGAGATGAAAAGACTCTGATTAATTCTCCCTACTACATGTTGATGGATATTGGCATAATTCAGGTGGGGCTGTTGCCCCGCAGGCCCCGGAATGGCAGGGGCGGCTTTAGGGGGGTTCGGCCCGAGGGTTGGATTGACAGCCAGCATCAGGGGCCGATGGGGCAACTCTCCAAAGTGTTCCTTTGCCATTTGGGACCCGTTGGATCTAACAATGGACGACAGTGTAGCAGTGTTGCCGCAAAACACAGGCAATGCAGGCTTCAAAGGGTTGCTGAGGCATTTGCACACCAGTCCTTGCCCGCATGTTCCAAACCCGACAGCTTGCAAGAAGCGCGCATCTGTAGCTCTCGTCATCCGTATCAGGCCTCGTCCGCAGCAGAAGGCATCCTATGATCCGCAGAGATGCTCCACTTCTGTGAACTCCTTTGATGAATGCCTCGACAATTTCTTTGATCAGGATTGGGTCCATCAAGGTGAACCCGAGGTCTTGTTTATCAAGCGAGCGTCCAGAGTAGGAGACCGCTGGACGAGTCAAGTGGCACTGCCTGGTGGAGGTAGAGATCCTCAAGATGTCGACGATCGCGCCGCCAGTGTTCGAGAGACTCTCGAGGAGACAGCTTTGGAATTAGAGAAGGACTATTGTTTGGAGGTTGGCAATTTGCCCGAACGACTACTGACTACAACGTGGGGAAAGCAGCCGTAAGATTTGAATCTTACTCTACAGAGCAGTCTGCTGATTCGAAAAGGATAATGGTGCTCTGTCCATTTGTCTATCTCATGTTACGTCATGATACGCCTCCACTGGACCTCCAACCTGCTGAGGTCCATTCCGCCCACTGGGTCTCAGTCTACAGTTTACTAGCGCCAAGTTTACGGACTTCCGAGTTTGCTGATATTTCAGACCGTGCTCAACCTGGAGGTAGCACAACGCTGAAGCGCCTCGTTCGTCTGACCTCTGGTCAAATGGAGTTTAGTGCGGTGAAGTTACTGCCTTCCGAGAGTGTTTTCTCGCCGCTGGAAACTAGCAGCACGCTGCCCGAATACAGCGCTCGCTCACAGAGTAATGAGAAGTCGTTACTTCTGTGGGGCTTGACGTTGGGCGTTATGGCCGACTTTCTCCACTCTTTAGACCCTAAGGCAACAGAAAGGCTTTGGAGCTGGCCTACGTTCTCGCATTGGGATATTCGATTGGTAGTCTGGCTTTTGACTCGCTCATTTCGACTGCAACGGGAATGCGACATCCAGACAATGAAATTTCTAAATGCAGAAGACACGGACTCGGCTCGGGTTCACGGAATGGATCCAACGACTTATGCAACATCTTCGTCCAGATCAAAGACTGGACACAGGACCGGTTTGGCGGGCGCCCATCTTCTTGATAATTATTTTGAGAAGATGTACAAAGCTGTGACACTAGCTCTAGGACTTCGCTGTGGTATTTTTTTAACAGCGATAGCTGTTCTCGCACACAGATACCGCCAAAGAGGCAGATGAAATGACAACACCGTCGTTTTCATTTTATCTATTAAGCAATCGACGGTCTCATCAACCCTGTACGCTGATGTAAGTTGGAGTCGAACGGGATTACAAAGGACTCGACGAAAGTTCTCAATAGCACATGATCAACAAGCTTAACGCGGCACTCCCTAGGAATAGCGAGAACATGGTGCTAGGAGCACACACTGGAGAGAAGCACAAGTATCGGTTTCTGTGACCATTGGGTCAAGTCTAACACTCTTCAGCCTGTGGAGCCACTCATGCTCTGTTCTCTCAGCAATTGATGTCATCCGTCACCACGCATTATGTGTTCGGTAGTGAGACACTCAGCCAGGTAGCAAGGACGTAATTCTCGCGCCTCTGGCCTGTTCAGTCATCGTAGGCTTCCTCGTACTCCTCCTGATACTCTTCTCTCGCTTCTGCGATGTCCGATCCAGAACCCTCGGCAAGAGCTTCCTGGTAGTCCTTGCGAGCCTCTTCGACGGACTCTCTGTCACTACTTGACACTGAATCTCCGTCAGCGGTATGGCTCGGAAGTGGTGCTTGTCCAGCAGGTGGACCCGACTCGTAATAACCGCCACTCTGATATCCTCCTGTTTGATACGAAGGTCCACCGGAATGAGAGCCGTGATGTTTCTCTTCATCAGAAGAGTCACCATCTAATCATGATGTCAGGTCTTAGTCTCTGAGGGATACCTGGGGTCCTCAGATGACTTACGCATGGCGTATCCAAGCAGCCCGCCTGCAGCAAGGCCCCCTGCAGCACCCATCGCCAATTTCTTGTTGCCGCTATCCTTTTTGTCTTTCTTCTCCTCCTTGTGCTTCTCTTCACCATGCGCAGCATAGCTGGCGGCGCCATAAGAAGCCCCTTGCATAGGAGGCGCCTGACCCCCACATTGTGGACCAGATCCTGGAGGACCATACGGCGTTGGATAAGTCGCGGGCGGATCCCACTGAGTCCTGCCTGTGGCTTGCTCAAGGTAGTACCAGCGTTGGCTGTTTTGATCCCACTGTGTTACCCAGCCTGGAGGAAGCTGTGGTCCCCCGTGGGGTCCACCTTGTGGTGCTGACGGTGGCCCTCCATACTTTCCTCCACCGCCGTACTCCGCTTCGCCACCGTACTGAGGTTGTGCCGGTTGTGATTCATGCTCCTTGGAATGTTCTGAAATGAAAAGTTGTCAGCCAAGCTACCTTGCGCTCGATATCGATGTAACGACTCGTTCATCTGGACAAGACTTGCGCCTGTTACCTTTTTTCTTGTCCCCTCCCATGAACTTGTCCTTGACTTGATCAATCTCCTTTGAGTATTTCTTGAGGAAATCCATTTTCGAAATACCGGATGTCGTTCTTTAAGAATGAAGCACCTTCTTATTGAAAAGTAATATTAAAACGACTGAGGACCACAGAATACGAGAGTTTCAGCTGCCAGACTTCAATTTTGGGCCATGGAGTCTAGACTCCCTGAATGTTTGAGCTACGAGCTTACAGACTGGTCAAGAATAGCCTGACAGGCAGGGGCATTGTTCGAAGATGCCGTCATAGTCGTCGTAAGCTCTATTGTTCGCTTCTCGTATCATTGGTCAATTGGAGCTGCACGCCTGACTTGGCGTTGCACTATGTATGTCAAGTGCGACAAGTGTGACACCATGGGAGCTTCCGTCCGCTGTCTTCAGCTGCAATTGAGCTGCATGCATCAGACAGTTATTACACTAATCGCTCTTGCTGCGTTGCAAGGTCAGATGATAAACATTCTCCCTGCAAGGTCACGAAAGGCACCTTTTAGGTAAGAACCATGCCTTCCGTCGATTGGCAATGGGAGAAGCCAGACATCCTACGATATTCGGACGACTCTTCACTTCCGGCTCAGTTGGGTAACTTCCAGATGTTTCAGACGATTCGTTCTGGAAGGCTTGTTTGTCTGTCCTAGCTGAGCTGTGTTAGAGTGGCTATCTTCGTCAGTAATGTCACTCTCCTTCTCCTATCCCCAGTAGTGCAGATCATTCAGCTTTTGAGTGTCCCAATCCTCACATCGCGACAGGTGGCCAATTGGACGTGGCTCACACCAGCAACAATTTCGCCAGTATTGAGCAGATCCGAAGTCTCTCTTCAATTAGCGCAAGTGTAGCTGCCAGTCAAGCATGCTTTCCCAAGCAAATAAGAAGAGCATGCAATCCAGCAACACTGTTGCAATGGTATCAAATGACGCAGGCATAATGGACCACTGAAATCTGAAACGCATGCAATGAAGCTAGAGGAACTAGCAGCCTCTCTTGAGATTGCCCTTTGACGTACCGGCCATGCTTGATTGTCGTTCCGGGTATTTTGATCACTGATCTAGCATGGGAGTCAACGTAGACCCTTTTCATCCGCAGGCACGCTTATTTACCTCCAGTACGGTCAATTTATCGTTCTCGGTCCTCCTTCCCAGCTATCAAAGTCCTGTGATACTGTTCCATCCTCCTTCTTTCGTGATCCTGCAGGCATTTTCGGCTCTCGGACCATGGCAATATGTGTATAGGTACCCTCCTCTAGCCCACACTTATTCAAAGGAACCGAGCATTCATCCACTCTCACGAAGCCCATCTTCTCAAAGAATTTTATAAGCCCTTCATTGAGCTCGATGTCGAGGCAGCATAACATTTCTTCAGCGTCCGCTCGCTCAGTACCCCAAGAGATCAACTTTGCACCCGCCCCACGATGTTGATGAGAAGGGAGAGTGTTGATCTGCTTAAGTACTGACGACAGGTCAGTCTGACTTATGGGAATTCATATACTAGACATGGTTGACGTACCATAACATTTGCGATCACCCACAGTACGATCACGCATCGCTGCGATACCCTTGTTTGCTAGAAGACAAAAAGCCCAATTCATCCCAAGTGGCAACTCGGGTATGCTAAAGGCTTCAGGGAAAATGGGCCTCACCTTGTTGTCTGGAACAATCCAGTCCGCCCAAGCGATGATTGAGGCTGATTCGTTCATACTCGGGCCCTCTCCCATAAGTTTGAGGTAAACATGTTCGGATGATCCGCGCTCAATCGATCGTAACTCGCCGGTATGAGAGCCTTCGAACACATGTTGAATATCCCCAAGCGGTGCAGTGCCGAATCTTTGACGTCCCAATCGTGTCAGCTTCCCCAGTCTGATTAGGATGTTTGCAAAAACAACTGAGCGAGTCAGTGCAAAGCTTACTGGTACTTCATCAAAGGTGTAATTGTTGACATCAAGAGGGCGGCGAGAGCGGCCCCATCGCTCGCAGCAGCCTCTTTGACTTTGAACGGCATGGTCGCAAAGCGCTCAAGGAGATGCAAAGATATCCTTGTTTCAAGCATGGAAGTGGTTCTATTACAATGAGTTTCGTGGAACGGCTGCATGAAGGCAGAAATATCAAGATGAAGGGTTGCATTATGTGCAACACAAATCGGTCAACTCTTTGAAATCTGTCTGGAAGTTGGGTATTGACACTCACAAAGGCACAAATACGGCTACAAGAGGCGTATTTTTGGAAGACACAGACGCATGCGTGATGTCAATGTATCAAAACCGAGACGACGAGACAAATGACTACAGTTCACATGTAAACCACGCGGCATCGAAGGCGGGCGTCGATCAACACATATCATCGACCTAGTGTTAGGCGAGGACCAATCACTCTGCTTGCTCTAGTCGGTGATTTCGACGTTCCTACCGACGACATTAAGAGATAGAGACATATGTTCGGACGGATCTGACTACCAACGCTCATTGCCCGTACAAAGGTTCGATGGCGAAGTAAAAATTGTGCCGATTGAAGAGGTGCCAGCTGCATACAAGTTTTTCGCAAATCTGAGAACGGGATTTAAGGCAGCGGACAGCTTATATGACTGTGAGGTCGCTTAATGCGTTGAGCAATCCAAATAGCTGTACACACATACCCACATGCATCTTTACATCGATCATTCAATACATTATGTACATGACACTTTTACCAACCACCCACTCAAGGCAGCACGACCTAGAAGATGGTCATATGTCTGGAGGCAAGCGCCTATCAAAAGCCTTCAATGGTACGTCATTTCCGTACCTATCTTGATTTCGATCAGTCTCGACCTGCATACAGTACCTCTCAGCATCCGGATACGTAGGTCCATCCTCGAAGAAACCCTGCTGTCGCCCAGCGCTACTTGCAGTCGTTGCATCGATAATAGTCGTTGAGTACGGATCCTTTGGCTTTCCAATTCTTCTCAACTGATGCGGCCGCTGGCCGTTATGTTCGATATAGCCTCTGCTACTCCTGCTCCTGCTAGATACAAACGAAGCCGCCGCAACATAGAGTGGCTTCACACACGGGATGCATGCTGCGATAATACCAAGCTGATTCTCCAGCGTCCCCCAAACTCGTAGGTCAATGGTGGACCACGTGAAATCCGCGGTCTTTCCGGCTGACGTTACTCGCACGAAAATGACTGTTCGCACCACTGCGCTGACACCGCTAAAAAAACCCATACCCATTAATGCGCAGACGCCGATCTTTGCTTTTAGACTGAGCTGCATGTCCCACAGAAATGCAATGGGAAGGGTGGCCAAGACCCAATCGATGATCACGGAGATAATGCCGTTGTACAGGCCAATCTTCTGGCCAATCTGTGGCTCCCAACATTCACCTGGAAGGAGTGCGTTCCAGGACTTCTCGAAAGGTCGACATTGGATGAAAACGATTACAAAACCTGGGATGTTCGTTATCAGGATGAAGACAATCATCCCGTAGAGACCATATCGCCAGACCGGATTCACGTTGAAAATTCCCAATAGGAAGCAGCAGATCGATATACGAGTTAAAATCACGGAGACGATGAAAGTAGGCTGCCAGAACACCTGCCACTTGATGCCCTCCAGAAAGTTCAACGGTTCTCGCAGAAGGTAGAATTGGTGTCGTCCGAAACCTTCATTCACCATGGCGCAGTTGAAGCCTAGGCCTACTATGGCCACAAGCTACAGTGTCCCTTCTCAGCGAGTCATTCCCTAAGGGTCAATCTTCGATGTGCTTACCATGGCGAAAAGGATCAGCCAGTCATCCCAGCCGACTTTCTTAATGATCCTGCTACGCACATAGAGCCTGAGGCATACCAGCGCAGCAGCGATGCCTGAGAAGACAAAATATGTAACTATGATGTCAGCACCTCGATGGCGGTCCCCGTCTGCCGGTGGCTTCAGTTTTGGCGGTGGAGGTGGCATCTTCGGTTTCGAAACTGTTTTTCCGAAAATGAACGACGATGACCAGCATGTTCCTCGTGAACATTTGACTCGCTTCTAGCCCCCGTCCCTGTCTTTGACTATCGACATCTGCTTTGCATTTTAGATTCTAGAAAGCCCTAGTATTACGCAAAGACGGGATCAGGCCGTCTTCAACTCAAATCTGAAGTCTCGTGAGCCTGCGACAAGCCTTCAAGCGTTTGTTTTGGCTGTCCTAGTCGTAGCACAAGGACCTTGGCGACGGCGGGTCGAGGTACGACACGTGCGCATAATTTAGATGCAATCTCAAACCCTAAAGGTTATGCCATTATTAGGTAACTGAGGGTCTTTCAGACTTGCAGTCCCGCGGAGAGATGTACGGTCAAAGTAATTACCTCGAGACTATGAGGAGGAAATCATCCGAGGCAGAGCAGAGCCAAAGTTGGGTTGTTTCGAAGAATTGGTTTCATTCAGGGGTTTGCTTGGCTTTCCATCATGGTGAACAGACTGTCATTCTCGTTCGATATTTGTGGGTACGGCCCCGTGAAGCGTGAGCTACATGCCCCCCGATGCAAGAACAGTCTCTGTGTTCAATATTTCCGTTGAGCAGGCTGGATGCCAGCTCGGCTGCGACTTGATCCCCATCCATTGCATTCGCACGAAAGCGCCATTCAAGCAAGTAAACCTCCCGGATTACTAATTTGTTCGAACACGCCGATCGGCCCAGCGTCTTCCGCAATATCGTGGGCAGCATGAGGTTCTGACAAGCACGCCTTTTCAGCAGTTGCATTTATTGCAACAACTGCAGTCGAGTCCCCAGCACGATAGAAAGCTGCACCTGAAACGGGCCGGCAAGCAGAAGCAACATCCCTTCTGATACATAGCCTCGCAGCAGCTATTGTTGATGCAGGGGTTACCCTCAGTCAGGCAATCGATACATTTGATAAGGCAAATCTCATCTTCCTCATCGGATATACCGTCGGTGGACTTTTCGACTTTCGCGTCTTGACTAGGGGCATATTGCATGGTTGGAGTTTGTTGCGCCATGTTGCAGAAAACTATTGAAGGATAAAATAAAAGCCAGAATGTATGAAGTCTCGAGCAGTCCGACGGAAGGTATTTATGTTCTTGCAACAGCGTCGAGGATCTCGCACTAAGCTTGAACGGAGTAAGTTGTGAGAAAGTGCAGTTCTAGACCTGCGCCACAGCACGCTAAAAGATGAAACTGTTACAATGTCATAGAACTGCTTAAAGTCACGGTGCTCCTTTTCTGGACGACATGCATCCTCTTCTTGATTCAGCGTTCGCGATCTTCGAGCTCCACCCCCCTGATCAATTTCGAGATCACTGAGGAATTTCCGGACTCGACTCTATTTAGCGGTGAGGCTTTGGCAAGGCGACAAGACGGGATGTGAGAAATACTCCCGAATAAGAATTTTTGTTCCATATATGCCTTTCGGTATGCCTTACAAACGTCTTTATGTCCTTGGTCTTCAGTCATTCTCCATTAGTGGCGCGTCGACTTCTGTTGGTGGTTCAGCGGCGGCTTAAAGGAGAGACACAAGCTGGAAGATATCGAGATGGTGCCGCAGTCACACGATCTGTTCGATATGGTTTTGTATATGAATGCAGTGTTCGGTCATGATATATAGTTTGCAACGGTATGGCAGGAACCTCCAAAACTCGAGTATTTTCCCACAAGGAATTGCTGGGGATTAGCAAGTCATAGCGATCGAAAGGCAAAGAGACGATCACAGTCTGTCTTGCACCACGTTGGACTGATGGGCAAATGGTGATATGATCGCCTCACTGGGCAGCATCCCCGGGCTGAGGGCATCTCAAATACAGAATGCATGGGATTACAACAGCTGACTCGCCAAGAGGTGTGAGAACCAGTATAAAGTACAGGCACAGGCTATTTCGGAGACGGTCAAAAGCCCTTTTGAGCCTTGATAAGACTTTCTCACTCGAGGCTCGACATCAGAGACGAAATTGCATTGCTAAGGAAAAAGTCAATTGCAATTATACTTGAGCAGGTCGCTGCCAGTTTAAAGAGAACTTGATGATGTGAAAAGGAAAGGATGAGGCTTCGACTGCCGTCTTGTTCGTAGCACTCGCGTTCTTGTGGATACAAGTCATGAGATGTATGGCATGGGAGATACTTGCGATCAATCGAACCTGTTCGCATGAAACGGCTTTTAGATAGATTCAGACTTCTCTTAGCAGGAGGGCGCCCGAAAGGTACTTGAGGCGCGCCGCAGTCAGTGCGTATGTTTTATACTGAGACTGTAGTCTGAATACCGTCTGCTGCGTCCGCCTTGAAGGACAACGTCACGAGATAGTGTTATAAGATCGCTAACACGCATGTGATTACCCAGGCTTAGCTCAGCTCATCAAGTGTCTGTTATGTCACGCACAGCGCAGGTGTTGTAGGACAGTACGACAGTAGGATTTGAGCAGTCTGTCCCAATTGTTCAGGTGGGGCAAGCCGCTTAATTTTGCCCTTTAAAGTGGCGAACGGCCGGGCTTACTCACAACCCCGCTGCCTAGAAAGAGCTGCTTCCACCAACGACCTTTTCCTGCCACTTCACCTACACATCGCCCTACATCAACTCATCCACACCACTATCAACTTTCGAACACCACAACCCAAGCTCTATATAAACCGGACCACCGCCAATATGCGATCCAAATTCAAGGACGAGCATCCCTTCGAGAAACGCAAGGCAGAAGCTGAGCGCATCCGTCAAAAATACGCAGACCGCATTCCAGTAAGTCTACCTGCACGACACCAGCAGAATAAGCTCGTCATCCTTAACGTCGTCAATAAAGCAACTGTTAATCGCCTTGTTCTCTAGGTCATCTGCGAAAAGGTAGAGAAGTCCGACATTGCGACCATCGATAAGAAGAAGTACTTGGTCCCATCCGATCTGACCGTCGGACAATTCGTCTATGTCATCCGAAAACGTATCAAGCTCTCGCCTGAGAAGGCTATCTTTATCTTCGTGGACGAGGTCCTCCCACCCACCGCAGCTCTAATGAGCTCAATCTACGAAGAGCACAAAGACGAGGATGGATTCTTGTACATCACGTGAGCCTACGTCTACATTCAAGTCTCACTTCGCACAAAAGCACATATACTGACAGGGTTTTGATTATAGATATTCCGGCGAAAACACTTTCGGCGAGGAAGCTTAGACGATCAGTAGCACCACATGACAAGAGAGGCGCACTACCTCGGGGCTTGCTGAAGGAATGATAGTGTAGTCTGGCAAGGGTGTTTGGTTACGGAGGACAAATGCTATCTCTTTGTGTATGCATACAATGCGGATGGAAGAAATGGCTGCTTGACCCATGACTCACAATACCATTCTCATGGCAACCACAACTCTGGCCGACAGCATCATCTCATACGATGAAAAGGGTTGTTCGCGAGAGACTCGGGTTCTGAATCACAGTTTGTATGCTTTTGAATTACCTTATCCCAGCCCAGGATTGATGAACCAGCTTGTTTTCGGTTCCGGCCTGTCTTTGGACTCCTGAGCCTGCAGTAACATGATGAACATGGGACGTCTCCCGTGCATAACAATCTTTTCTATGCTGTAAACGCTCGCCTACCACCTGCTTCGCCTAAGCATCAGTAGATATTGCTCGCTAGCAGCCATAGCCAATTGCTTGGCATGCATACAGCACCTCACCCCACTCATTCACAATCCCCAATACCCACCAAGTATTATACTTCTCTCCTGTACCATTGCCCGCAATGCCTCCCGCCCAACCAGCAGCCAAATACATCATCTCACGAACTCTCGACCCGATCTTCGCCCTCTTCATCGGTTTCTCCGCCGCCCTCATGCGGATCCGTCGCGAAGAGAGCGAGAAACGCTCCGGCCTACCCTCGGCCTCTATGGTGATATCGCCCGAGCAGCAAGCGAGGATAGATGGGGAGAGAGAGAGGAACAGAGCTGCGTATGCAAAGAGGAAAGGGGGAAAGGAGGGGGAGGAGATGTATAGGGAGGGGGATGGGGGAAGTAGTGAGGATCTAGCGAAGGGAAATAGGGGCAGTGGTGAGGAAGAGGGGTTCAAGAGGGTGGAGGTCAGCTATGCGGACGTGTTGAGGCTGGGGTGGGAGAGAGTTAAGTGGAAGGCTGATTATGTGTGGAATGAGAGGGGGAAGGAAGTGGAGAGGAAGGATGGAAGGATGGTGTGACGGATTGATTTCCTTGCTGTGACCCACAGAAGGAAGGAGTTTGGGAGAAGAGTGGATGCAGAAGTCTAAAGCAACGCCTTCGAGGACACGTTCTCCTTTTGCGCGTGCGCTATCGATGGACACTAACAAGTTCCCTTGCCGATAGAGCTCGCTGGATTAGACGCTCTGTTGATTGGAGGACTTCTCTTCACGATACAGCACTGGGGGTACACATGGTGCAACATTGGTTCATTATCCATTACACCTATCTACACATGCCGGTCTCCAACCTCGGAGAAGATGCCAATGAACTATCGTGGGGTATATCACCGCTCGTACCAGCCAAGTAGTCGAGTCAAATATCACATCCAATATGAAACGCCAACGCTATGCATCTCAAAGAGATATCGTTACAGTCAAGCCACCGCAACAATCATACTATCGAGTAATTCCAGTTGGGCCTTCAAGAGCTCTCCGCTGTCGACCGAGCCAGTTCTTTGGGTTGTCAGCTCTTCGTTGTAGGGTCACGTTGTTCATTTGCAATCGGCTTGTAAGATCGTGGTAGGCAGACGCCATGAGCTTGATCTCACGCTCCAGATTTTGTATATAGAAACGAGCTTGTGGCTAGCGGACGCAATCAAATTAGCCATTGGACCGCAGATTGATCCCATTTATCCTTGGTTGGCTTACCTTCAAATCATCAAGGTCTTTCGGCCGGCTTGACTGATCTTTATCTTCGACTTGATCTGCGAGATCTCTGCTTGTGGGTGGGGACCCCTTTCGCTGAACACGTTAGGTCTTAGCCAACATCTTAGAGAGGTGCCGCTTGAAGAAGAAGCCTCCTCAGGTGGCAGATCAGAGACTCCACCATTTGCAGGTGGAAGGCCATTGATCGTAGGGCTGGGGAGTGCTACAAGATCGCTTACCTCTCTTTGCTTGGATGTCTGTCCTCGCGATTGCTCAAGGAGCCTTGTAAGTTCATCTTCACTGAGTCCATCGAGCAAAGTTTTCTTCTGATCGGATTGCGTTTGTTTCGCCTGGCTATCAAGTTCGGCCCGCAGGTGCTCCTTTTGTTTTTGCTCGGCGTCGAATTTGGTTTGCATTTGGGTCATCTTCTCCGCACACTGTTTTCTGAGCTGCTCTACTGCACCGTCTTTGTCCAAGTGCGTAGAAGACCCTTCAATTAGGTCAATACAGGGACTGTCTAGAACGGAATGGTTCTGTGAGTGAAACTCACCATTGGCTCTCATCCACTCGTTTTCTTCACGGAGAGATGCCACAGTCTGCTCTAATTCCAACCGCTGGGCTTCTCCATTTTTACATTGATCCCGCATGCGCTTAAAGACTTCGGTGCTTTGGTCCTTGTCAGCACACGAAGAAATGGTCTGCAAGAAATCCACAAACCCTTCTATTGGATGACCATGCTGGACTTGACTGAGTGAGTTCTGCAGAGCGACAGTCTCCTGTCGCGAGCTCTGGAGCTGTGTGAAGTGTTTGTCGGAGGTAGCTTTAGCATCGTCCAGCCGCGATTGGAGGTCTGCAACTGCCGTATTTCGATCCGCCAGCTCCTTTTCAAGGTTCAAGACGCGTGACTTCCTGTTCAATGTCAATGCTTTATTTCACCAGAGCACTTGGCTAGCGTACAGGTTGCTGTCACGCTGGGAAGATCCGAAGAGCTCGCCATCAAGCTGGCCATTCCCCATCGGCGAGCCAGGAGCTTGATTTTCGCCTCGACCTTCTCTTAATTCGGCGATAGTCTCTTGGTCTTGCGCAAACCTCTCATTGAGGTCATCAACTTGCTGCGAGAGTGCTCCACAGTTGTAACGCAATTGTTTAGTTGTAAGGTGAAGCTCGCCATGTTCTCGCTCGATCTGTGCTAGGGTTCGACTGACTTCCTCATTAGTCTTCTGTAACTTCATTTTCTCCACACGAAAATTAGCAGCAGAAGCGAGCTGCGCTTGAAGTTCATCAAGCTCCTGTCGCAGTGCATCGCGTTCTCGCTCTAGAGCCTGACTAGCCTGCAGCTTTTGCATATATTTGTCCACGGTGTTCGCTTTTCTGGTTTGTTTCTCGAGGTCGAGCTTCATTGCATCGTAGTTATCTTGAAGTTTCTGTAGCTTGTCGTTCGACTCGTTGAGCTTCTTAGCTTCCCGCCGAGTTTCCTGCAGAGCGGCATGTGCCTTCGCGAGATCGGTCTCATGATTCGAGATGACTTCTTCTTGCTGTGAAATCTTGATTTCCAGTTCCCGAACTGACAACTGCTCGCGCTGATTGCTGATGGAGCTCAGCTTCTTCAATTGCTCATCTCGCTCGACTACTTGTGATGTCAGAGCATCCTAGACATCGTCAATAGCTGATAGAAGATTGGAGATGCAACCCACATTTGTTTCTTGAGTTCTCTCCAACGTTTCACACGCAGCTTGATGCTCCCTATCTAGCTCTTTATATTGTCTGTTGAGACGCTCAAGCTGCGATTGTACCTTGGCGTACTGCTCTTCTAATTGCAGTACCTCTGCTCTCAAGTCCGGGCCTGCCGATGATGTAGGTGCACGTCCATCCGATTCCTCGTCTGCAGGATCCATCGAAGTTTCTGGTTCGTTTGGTGGTGTTGATGGCGCTATCTCTTGCATGAGATTGCCCACAGCTTGCTGAGTACTTCCAGGTAGCGTCTGTATCGTCTCGACTAGTTCTGCTATCTTAGGGGACGAAAGCATGACAAGTAGTATCATCCGAATGAACTGTCTCGATCCGTCAGCTTGGGCAACTAGCGAGCTTGACACCCTTGGACTTGCCCCTGCAACATAGAGCGGCGACTCCCCTGAAGCCATCTGGTCTAGGTCATCCTCTGTGAGCCTATCGTAGGTCTTACCCTCTTCCGTTAACCTTGCTTGTACAGAGTCGAGAATGAATTGAACTATGGTCGAGTCAGTCGAGTGGGTATTGAGGGCAAAGAGAATGCAGGGACGTACGATTTTGGCGTCGTGCATAGTGCGACTGTTTCGTATTCGGAAGCTCGCTGGAGAACGAATGCTCGTCGATATATCCTGTCCCATGGAATAAGTACTGCCAATGATTGTATTTGCATTATGCACTTACTGAGCATCTCCCAAATGACCTGGCCATCATTCAGCGCCTTAAGTGACGTGACTTGTCGCGTCAACGGGAAACTGTTGATCTAACAGTCATTATAAGCTATTGCTTGTTGTAAATGCGCGGAGTGAGCAACACACCCATTCAACGAAAGCCCCTTCTGTATCTGGCGGGATATGGCCATTTACAGCCATAGCTTTTCAGGCGGCGCAAAGCAGAAGCAAAGGTAGGCGAGCCAGGCCTATGACGGATCATCCTTGCGACAAGTGAGAGAGAAACATAACGACATTGTTGAAGAGCAAAAGCGAGCGCTGAGAATGAGTCCCCGCGCCACTTTTGTCCGTTGAAACGTTTGACTTCAGCGACAACAGTTCATATAGGCGGCATAGTATCTGCCATATTGATAAGGGGCGAATTGAGGACTTTGCAACTCTACTGCATCTCAACTCAAATCTTGGTTATGCTCGCTCTGAACGTTGCCTATCGTAGATCTACACGCAAATTACGGCGCTAATGATGCTATAAGAACAACTCATAGCCTGCCTTAGCTGACTCTGTTTCCGACTACTAGCACATGAAGGACAGACCACTTTAAAGCAACTTGTCCCCTCCATCTTACTCGCTCTAAACAAGTTGACCCTTGCCCAACCTTAGACGTAACCAACTCGACGTAGCTTGACCTTCCCAGCGGCGTGATACTCTAGTTTCTCCGTCGCGCTTGGGGTGAGATGTTGCTAGTTTGATTCCGTTTGACAATTGATGCTATAATATTCTTCTTGAGATGCGACTCCTCGACCTCTATGTCTTGGGGCCGTTGCCCTGGATTGATACGGTCGAGTCCTTTTCGACAGTCGCAGCTTGTTCCTGTGCAAGGGTACGGATTGCATCAAAGCTATCGGACGATGTTTTGACAATGAAACCCCTGAAAGTCATGAGTCAGATTGACCGACAGCTATGAGAGCGTTGGATCGTCAACACTTGACCAATTCTGTCATGGCCGATTGGCCCAGGTCATGATCTAATAATGCGGGACAGTGTACACACCAAATTCGTGCAATACCTCGCCGCCCTGGGAAGGAATGTTAGGAAGGCATGCGACAGAAACTACGCGTGCTCATACCGCGGACTCAATGGCAGCTCTATGATCACCCAACTGAGACTGAGAAGTCACTGGGTGATAGGTGACGAGGACATGGTCGTCCGAGCGAGGCGGCAGAGAACGCTTTCTTTTTCACAGCTCAAGTTGTATCATTTATCAATGATAGTCGTGAGGTGCATTGGGCTTGGGCTCTCCAGACATTAGGTCTCTAACATTCCCGCCAACGCCGTTACCTATACGTGAGTCCGGAGCCTTTCCATCAGAACTTGCCACCAGACCTTCCGGTTCACCGGGCACGACTCCCAAGGTAAAGCCCACAACAGAGCTCACGCCAAAAAATACTTCGGTAGACTTCGTCAGTTAGGCAGTATCTGTTGCTGTTGTTGAACAAGAGTTCGCAGCAGGCACCGGAATAGGGCGCCAAAGATCGGCCACTTAAAGCCGGTAAAACCGAGACGCAACCTTAAATGGCTTAGGTCATCATAGTTCCATCGAACCTCCTTCCATTCATTGTTTTACTTTCTTCTACGTACATCCATCCATCGAATACCCACCACCTTTCGCACCCTGTCTCATCTCTCGGAACAATTGAACTTGTGATTTCCCACCCACGTTGTAACCCTTCGGTTATTCGTCTCAGAGGACTCACCCCACTTTCGACCTCGCCATATTCTCGAGGTGTCACAGCCCTCCTTTCAATACCAGAATTACACCAACGAACAAGGCTGGCTTTAGAAGACTTCACACACACACGCGAACAGGAGGAAGATTTTGAAGAGGGTCGCTGGTATTCAAACACAGGGCATTCACATTCTGCATCAACCGAGCCATGATGCTTGGTCCGGAGTAGACTAGCAGTGATTCAAAATAATCAGTGCCAGTGTTCTTTTCAAAACGTACTGTTGAGGTTCTGGTCTTTTCTTTTGTCAGAATACGGGGTCGCAAGGCAAGGGCATCTGCTATTGGGCATTTTGCGATTACATCGCCGTCTGATTTGGAAGGCATCTTTCCCTCCCACTTGCGTATCTACCTGCACTCTCTCCTCCACCCCTACAGCACCCATCTCTACCATGTCTGTTGGACTTCCATCCGATGAAGTCGCAGAAGACTACAAAAGCTCCCTCGAAGACCTTGTTGATACACAAAGAGCCGTAATCAATAACCTAACAATCATTGCGAAGGAGAACATCGAGCATGCATCTGCAATCTCGAGAGTTCTGGAGAATCACATCAAAAGCGTAAGTACATAATACATAGACCTGCAACCAATGTGTCCCAGTTTGAAGACATCTTGGGCATTTTGACAGATTTTGTTTGAAAGACTTCGGCCTAACTGTTGATAGACATCACCTCCCCGCAAGCTCCCTGCCCTCTATTTGCTCGATTCCATCGTTAAAAATGTGGGGACACCGTACACGCTATTCCTCAGTCGCAGCCTCTACCACACCTTCATGGGCGCCTATAGCCTCGTTGGCATGCCAATCCGCCAAAAGCTCGATGAGATGCTCCAAACCTGGAAGCATCCAAATCCTGGGTCTATGGATACGAAGCCTGTTTTCCCGTACGAAGTCATCCGCCCTATTGAAGAGAATCTCGCAAAATTCAGACAGATTGCTTTCGACCAGCAACAACGTCAGACAACTGCAGCTCGGGCTCGCCCAACGCCTCAACCATATCCGGGGTACAGAAACACACCCACACCACCGCATCTTAATGGACAATTTCCGCTACCTCCGGGCCAGCCGTTCCCGTCACATCATCAATCTCACCCCCAAATTCCGAACGGCCACTATCAGCAGGTAGATCTTGATCCGCATCAATACAAGGTTCGTGCTAATGCTAAACTCCAGCAAACGCAGATATATAACCAGGCTCCTCAGTATTCTACCCCTCCGCCAGCTCTACCAGTAGCGCAGCCACCGTTTCGTATGGCGAACGCCTCTCAGCCAAAACCTCCGCCGATTGATTTGCCGCAACTTCACAAAGATATTGATGAGCTTATTGGATCTGCTCAGGGAGATGCAGCCCTCAACCCGTACGATACAGCTGTCAAAGGCCGCTTAGATGCCTTAATAGCCTTAAAGACAATACTCCATCAACAGTATCATCCTCCTGACCAGCTTCAACAGGTACGAGATCAAGTGACACAGCTCAAATCTGCACCACGACCAACCTCGGCTTTGCCTATCGGAGTGCAGCCAACATACACTCCTTCACATACGCAAGCCCCCAGTCAATATCAGCCTCCACCTTCGCATGCCCAGCCTGCACAGCATCCAGTAGTCCAGCCCACCGTGCCATCGCCTGCGGATCTACAGTCGCTCATGTCTTCAAGAAACCTTGCAGATATAATCTCAAACGTCAACAAAACGCCGACACCACAGCCGCCTCCGATCCAGCTTAATCCTAGCTTTTCTGGCCAAGGCCACGCAACAGGGGGCGTCAACGACTTGCTTTCGTCTCTGAAGAGAGCCGGTATGTTGAATGCACCCGGTGGAAGTGCAACGCAAACTCCACCTTTTGGTACTCCTCCGTTATTGGCCACCAGCTCACTAAACCACGTATTGTCTCGGGATGTTCCACTTACATCGGCGTCCATAAAGACGTAAGTATTATCTTCATGTCCCGTCCATTATGTCCAGCTTTGCTAACGCTCATAGTCCTCGGCGGCATCTAATCTCTCTTCTCTACGAGTCACAACCAAATCAATGCACTACATGTGGTCGACGCTTTCTTGCAACTGAAGAGGGACGAGAAAAGAAGCGTCGTCACTATGACTGGCATTTCCGCACTAATCAACGGATGAATGAGGCTTCGAAGCGAGCTCAAAACCGGAGCTGGTATGTCGATGAGCTAGAATGGATCAAGTCACGTGATGATCTAGAGGGCAACCCCGTCGATTCTGCCGCGGAGTCAACAGCCAAACCTACGCCAAGCAACTCTTCGAGACAAAAGCAAAAATTCGTCATGGTTCCGTCTGACCCAAATTTAGCAAATCAGCCATGCCCTATCTGCCAGGAGAGATTCACAGCTTCTTACAATGACGAAGTATGTGACTGGGTCTGGATGGACGCGGTGCAGGTTGGCTCTAGGATTTTTCATGCCAGCTGTCACAGCGAGGTTGTCAAACCTCGAAGTCGAGAGACCACACCAGCTCGGACAGACACTCCAGACAGCGTGCTTGGAAAGCGCAAGGCGGTGGATGAGTTGGCGGATGCGGGACCCAAGATGATCAAAGCTTAACATTTACGATTGGGCCTTATCAAGGCACTCGCTGGGTTTTCGATTAGCGTTTGGCTTTTGTATTGTTTGCACGCATGAGCACATGGGTCATAGATAGACTTAGGTACACAATGTATATAACCTTCTACTCTATATGGCAGCACCTCTTCCCTATCCAGTATCCAAGGCCTTCTCTGATTTAGTGGCTCTATATCCATTCATCATTGCCTTGACTATCCACTATGCTCCATTAATGATCATCGTCCATATGAAGCTATCTCCATACCCAGACCGGCCGAAGGAATTGAGTGGTATCAGCCGAGGTCCCAGCACGGCATTGAATCGATGAATCGAGTTCAAGGCTGCCTCGTCAATCTATCTGGCTTTAGCCTCTGCGTCAGGCCTCGGTCCTTGATATTTTTGGGCCAACTCGAATGAGTTGCAGTTCGTGGTAAGAGAGCAGTTGCCAGCCCTCAATTACCCACACAGTCCAAGTTGGCTTCGGCGAGAGATTATCATTTTCGTCTCGCATATGCGAACCGTCTCACACCCAGTCCCTCGGCTCCTTCAAGACCTTGACAAGCCGCTCTTCCCTGCTACCCTTCTCAGCCTCGTGCATGTACTGCCACCTCGCAGTAAGCGGCAGACTCATCAGAATGCTCTCCACTCGTGCACCAGGTGTATTCAAGCCAAAGCTCGTACCTCGATCATGCACCAGATTGAATTCGACGTATCGTCCTCGCCTCAATTGTTGCCATTCCTTCTCTATCGGCGTGAAAGGCATGTCCTTCCTCCTTTCAATGACCGGAACATATGATGGTAGAAAAGCAAGCAAGCAGTCTTTGACGAATGAATACAATTGCTCCTGGTCTTTCTCTTGTTCGTCTAAGTCATCGAAGAATATGCCCCCAATACCTCGCGTTTCTTGTCGATGTGGAATTGTGAAGTATTTATCGCACCAGCTCTTGAACCTAGGAAAATACTCTTTATCGTGCTTATCGCATGTCTCTTTGATAGTTCGGTGAAAATGTATCGCGTCTTCATCATACAGGTAGTTTGGCGTCAAGTCAGTTCCACCGCCAAACCACCAGGCATTGCAGTTACCCTCCGTATCCATCGTCTCAAAATATCGATAATTGAAATGCACGGTCGGCGCATTCGGATTGACAGGGTGCAGCACACATGAGAGTCCTGCTGCGAAGAACTCGAGACTTTCCACATCCGGGTCAAGCGCTTTGTGATTGACTCGCATCTTCTGAATCGCAGGCCTTGGTAGGGTGCCGTACACAATTGACGTATTCACGCCTGCTTTCTCAAAGACCTCGCCATCTTGGAGCACGCAAGAGATGCCGCCACCGCCATTTGGTCGCGACCATGTATCAACGCGAAACTTGTTCGAAGGGTCCAATTTCTCTAATTCCTTGACTATCTTCATCTGTTCCGCCTTGATGAGCGATTCCATGCGCAGTCGCATTGGTGAGGACGGTGTGACCCCGCTCTCGCGCTTTGTAAGCGTATCACGTTCGGCAATTGTTGGGCTTTCGAGGCGGAGAGGGTCAGCGTATTGAGAGTAGACTAGAGAACAGATGAAGAACACTCCTAGGCCTATGCCAATGTAAGACAGCGTGCTGCCTTTGCGCACAACCAGTTTGTCCTCATCCTCTTGTGCTGATGATTTTGCAGGAGGTTGAGCTGGCTTCTCGGAGGCTGTACCCTGTCGCGCCTGAACTATCGGTTTTGGTGTGGGCTTTGCGTCGTAGGGCAAAGGCTTCTTCGGCTTGCTGGCATAGTGCCTTGCAGAATGCGCCTGTAAGATAGACGAATTCAACTGTGAGCGAGGTCGTTGATTGGCACTGCAGTATCCCCATCGCGTCAATCTCGCCGTCGCCATGATGGGTCGTTGTGGTAAAGCAAAGTGGAAAGGTCAATCATTCCATTGGCTGGGTTGTGGCTTGTTTAGCCGTTACAAGAGCTGTAAAAACACATGATGCGAAGTATCCACCGATAAGCAAAAGAATGTCAGGGCAATGTTCGCATTGCAAAAGGATCTGTGAAACATTAGAAGCAAGGTGATAGTTATTTGACCTCGGTGTTGAAGGGAAAAAAAGTAACTTCAATCCCCCTGTCACGCTAGAGCTAGCGCATCATTCGCAGTCTGCAGCTCTTTACGTAGCAAAGCTGCCATCTTCATAGCTCAAATCACTACACTCTCTTCTTCCCAAACTTGTGATGCCTACCACTACAGCAGAGACTCTCTCGCTTGTCACGCGCAACGTCTCTGTCGCCCCCCTAGTCCTCCTTTCAGCTGCAGATCATTTCGGCCGGTCGAGCAAAGGCTCTGGCAAACGGGTTGTCGGTGTGCTTCTTGGTCAGAACGATGGGAAGAATGTCAGGGTATCGAACAGCTTCGCAGGTATAGAGTCTGTCTACCCAGAATCTGCGTTCCATATCGCTGACAGGCCCTTTAGTCCCATTTGAGGAAGATGAGAAGGATCCCTCCGTCTGGTTTCTGGACCACAACTACGTTGAATCAATGAACGACATGTTCAAAAAAGTGAACGCCCGAGAGAAGTTGATAGGATGGTACCATTCAGGTCCGAAATTACGCGCCTCAGATCTCGAAATCAATGAGCTTTTCAAACGATATACGCCGAACCCCCTACTTGTCATTGTAGACGTCCAGCCAAAGGAAGTCGGTGTCCCTACAGACGCTTACTTCGCTGTGGAAGAAATCAAAGATGTTCGTCTCACCACAATTCCCTCTTTGCCATATGCCTGAATGAGCATACTAACACGCCATCACAGGACGGCACCACAACATCCAAAACCTTCGTACACACCCCCTCCATAATCGAAGCCGAAGAAGCCGAAGAAATCGGCGTCGAGCACCTCCTGCGCGACATCCGCGACGTCGCCGTCGGCACCCTCTCCACGCGCATAACCTCGCAACTACAATCCCTGCAAGGTCTGCATCTCCGCCTCCGCGACATCGGCACCTACCTCCAGAAAGTCATCGACAAAGAGCTGCCTGTCAACCATGCCATACTCGGCAACCTCCAAGACGTCTTTAACTTACTGCCCAACCTCAGCAATCCCACCGCTTCAACGTCAGCAGAGCTGAAGGGTATGATAGATGATTCGCGGGAGAAGGGGGCAGAAGGGGGAAGTGGCGCGGAGCTAGCAAGGGCAATGAGCGTCAAGACGAACGATCAGCTGATGTCGATTTACTTGAGCAGTTTGATAAGAGCTATCACGGCGTTCCATGATTTGATCGAGAATAAAATTCAGAATCGGCAGCAGGCGGAAGGGAAGGAGGGGGAGGAGAAGGGTGAGGGCAAGGAGAAAGTGGAAGAGAAGGAGAAGGATGGGAAGAAGGTGAATGGAGAGGCGGGTGCAGAGGCCAATGGGGTCAATGGTGAGGTCAAGGAGGATGAGAAGGGTACGGGCGCGAAAGGGAAAGAGGGAGGAAAGGGGAAGGGGAAGGATGGGGGAAAGAAAGGCTAGTGAGAGTAGAGATAGAGAATTGAGCAAATTTTCAGCCTTGGGTTTGACCTACCAGTTCAAGTGCTCTACTTTTCTGACCGCTGCGGGATATCTCAGTCCTAAAGTCTGAAGGTGTAGGCCAATGGTCTCAGCTGAGACGCAAGCACAGCAACTGGTTGAGATAGAGAACCCATTGCAAGTGTTTAATGAAGCATATTCTTGCAGTGTGATGATACAGAACAATATCAATGTGGCTGGAAGCGTTACATGGGCGCAGGTTTTTGACGCATATTCGATGGATTTGGCTGCTAGGTAGAAATTTGGCTGCTAGGTAGAAGCAGCAATCGGAATGTAGGTGACCCCAAGCGCTTATTTATGCGTCTTTGAGGCATGGGTGCATAAAGGCGGACATGAGGGAGTTGGACAGCATGGTGGAAGTCGTAACCAGCGGGAAAGGTCGGGCAACAGCAGTAGGGAAGAATTAGCAAAGAGGCACAATAAATGGCTTTTGAAATTTTATTGGTATAGTTCGCTCTATCACATGCATTCACAGCACTCTCTCCCTCAAGAAACTGCCAACCACACACACACACACAAGATCAGGATGATATGTCCACAAAGATTAAAAGGTGAAAAAAAGTAGGCGATGTTTCCCACCCTCCCCCATTCCGGCGTCTAGGATCTCCAACGCTTTCATGATGCAAAAAAACATGGTTTATCTTTCCGCTAATTGTCGTTCCAATATGCAAGTTTGAAAAGAAAGATGTTGCTGAACAGGGCGGACAAGATAGATAGCCAAGTATGTGATACCTAACCATCTAAAATTCTCCGAGATATCCAGCCTCGATAGATACCACTTGCAGTACGCTAGTGCAAAAAAGGATCCTGCCTTGCGTGGTATCATTGTCAATTGACGACCCAGCCGCTGGGAAAGCTTTTGCGCCAAAAGGTATGAGGTAGCTGGCCAGACGATGATGATGCAAGAAAAGATAAAATCACAGACGAGATGACGGAACTGTCTATAAGTTGAGCCGTCGCTTGTGGATCTTGTTGTGAATGTGGTGGTGGACGTGCTCTTGTCGCTTCTCTTTTTGGCTGTTGGCGTCTGCGTAAACGTATTTGACGACCGTCTCTGCCGGTGCTGCGACGATGTGTGAGACCACCACAACTTCCTCCTTGGTGGAGTCTGGCTTGTCGCTCTTATTGTCGTCTTGCTTCTTGTCTTCCTGATTGTCTTGATGCTTGTCTTCCACCTTGGGCGTTTGCTCGTCGGACTTCTGCTGCTGCTGCTGCTGCTGCTGCTGCTGCTGCTGCTGCTGCTGTTGCTGTTGCTGTTGCTGCTGTTGAGCCTTTTGTTGCTGGTCAGTCTGTTGCTTGAGCTGGTCGGGCGCTTTCTTGTTGTTATCGTCATCGTCGTGATGATCGTCCCCTTGTTGAGCACTTTTCTTTTGGCCATTGTTATCATCATGACCGCCATCGCCTTTGATTTCACCACCGCTTGGGCTACCGCCAGAGCCACCATTCGGACACAGGACAAGCGTAACTTCCGCGCCCAATTTGGTACCCTTGGTGGCGTAATCGTCTTTGGTATGGGAGTACATAGCCTTGCAGGGATTCTCTCCTGGAGCGCAAGTGAGATCAGGTCTGCCAGGAATCTTGAGCGTCATGCCATCATCTTTGAAGGGTGGGTGTTCATCGCAATCTTCGCCGTTTCCATTCTTGCCTCCGCCGATGTTTGAGTTCACGTTCGAGACGTCCACGAATATAAGGCCTTGCTCCGGCGCTGGGGTGAATTCATATTGCGTGCAGGCTCTGGCAGGCTTGGCATATAGGTCCATGTCTTTGTCCTTGAACATCTTAAGGGATCCACCACCACCATCTGCAGCTTTCTTGTAGGCAGGGATAGTGTGGGTCGCCTGGGGCCCAACGGTCAGGGTCTTGGAAGCTTCATTGTCAAAGACGTAGTAGATGTCGTGCGAGCATCGGTTGTCGATCACACCGGTGCCCCAGCTCTCCTCGTGAATGGTTCCCTGGGGCAGTTGTTGGGTGGCAGACGCGAGCAGTGCAAAGACTGAAGTCGCCGCTAGTCCGGCGAGTCTGTACTTCATGATCGATCAAGTCGCAAAAGTTCTTGATGTTTGATGGGGAATGTCAGATTAATGTATGCCTGGCAATGGTCAAAGGAATGTGTTTGACGGCTAACGCGTGCGGGTGTTGAATATTGGTGATAGTATATTTTTTTCTTCTTTCTTCTTTCAAATGAGTGGAATTGCGATTCTCTGTCTAGCAGGATATCGCAGGTCGTCGCCGTCGTCAAAGATGCTGAAAGGAGCGTGGGAGTTCAAAAGAACAAGAGGTGAAAGACCGAAGAGCAACTTTGAAAGGGGAAGAATGGGAAAACGAGTAGTAGGCTGGGCAATAAGGGCGGGACAAGGGAAAGGAGAGGGCCAATTTCCTGCATCATTTCTCGAAATTGCTGCTTTTACCCTTTTTACCCCTGGGATCCATTGGAATCCGTCCAGCTGATGCACCCGCGGCCGCTAACACTCGTCCCGTGGCGTTGCAGCCAGTGAAAGCGCGCAATCTCCCTCAGGCCCCTGTCGATCATCTTGCCCCAGTTCTCAGCATGCCAAGAGGACCTAAGTCTCTCAAAGGGCGGCAATGCCAAGGCCTGATCCAATTCAGGAACGACGGGAGGATTTTAATGGAAGCTTTTGAGAATCTCGAGTCGGTCCATCATCGAGATCAAATCACACTTCGATCCCTTGTCGTTGTTGTCGTTATTATTACTTCCGCTCCTCCTGCCAAGTCCGCTTCACGTTGACGCCGTCTCGCTATCCGTACGCTGACCGTGCTTCTCTCGATTTGTTAACGTATCGGCAGCACAAGTCACCCCCTAAATCTGGGTGCACGCCTGTGGCGATCCCGTTCTACCATGCTGTTTCGACCTCGTGTCAGTTGGCGCTGTGCTGTTGACTGCTTTGTTGGCTTTCGTGTTGACCTACAAAAACGTCGATCGTCAGCGTTGACTTGACTGGCGGTGGAGCCTGATCATGCTTCGGTAGCCTTTGTCGCAGCTCAAGCACATCATTTGGCAATAAACTCCAACAAGGTCTCACCGGCTCCCTCTGGATGCGAACTTGCCACTTAGCACTATTTTATCTACAAAATATTCCACAAAGTGCCTTGTTCTTGACTTGGACAGCAAAGGTTCATTCTTGCAGGAGCAAAGCCGCCCATTTTCGACCACATGAATGTGCTGATTAATTTGCTGTTTGTTACATGATACACAAAGCCATATCGAAGGCTTGCTTTGCCTTCCCTTCCTGTTGTGATAAAAACTTTAGGTTGGCCCTTTGAGATATGGCGCTCGATGCGCTATGAGTGTCTCGCGCTCGCGCTATTCGACGACATTCTCAAAGGGTTTTCCTTTTCTAAACTCAAGGCACTCCCTTCCCTGCTCGTGTTGCCTTTGCCAGCTCACTCTGGGCAGTGTTGTCAGCGCTGCGGGTTAGGTTAGCATTGTATACCTTTGCGGCGCCAGATTAGGCCTCACTATCGTTGGTATATCGGCAAGTAATACTCCTTTTCGCTTGTTGTCTCGCGCAGACTCCGCCTCTCACTGATTGCAGCCATCCATCTCCTCCATCTGGCCCAGGTCTGTTCGTCGGCGCCACCTTCACCCTCAGCTGGGATGCCGAGACCACCCTTGAAGTGGTCAAAAACCCAGTTTCTCAACGCCCATGGAGCAACGATGAAATCAATTAACAAAGGCTCTTTGCCCGTGAAAAATGGACCTCCTGGATCCATCTGCTTGGTCAATTCTTTCAAATTGCCCAGATATGTTTGTCTAATGTCGTCAATCGTACCTTCCGCTTCGCCAGACTGAAATTGGAGGAATTGGTGGAAGCTGCGGATGACTCTCGTAGTTACGAAGTCGATCCACAAGCGCATCTGGGCCTTCTCAAAGGCGTTGGTGGGGAGCAGCTGTGCGCCATGCTTTGGATATTGATCGTCGAGAAACTCACAGACTACTGTCGATTCGTACAAAGGCTTATTGTCGAACTCGAGGGTCGGCACAAGTCCCCGCGGGTTCAGCTTAAGGAGACTCTGGAGCAGTACTTAGAATCAGCTTTGTCGTTCTAGATTCCCATCTCCTGCATCCGTTGCGGAATGGGCAAAAACCGCAACAAAATACAAGGGCGCTGACCTCCGGTTTATGATATGGATTCACTTCGATATACTGATATGGAATGCTCTTCTCTTCTAACACGGTCCATACCCGTTGAACTAGACATTCAGTCTTGATGCGCGGTGTATTTGGATTTATAAGGTGAAATACCGAACGGACAGAACCAGCCTGCATACAATTTGATAGGTTCTGACATAGGTGAGCATAGCCTAATGTCAGCTCAACTTCGGAACGCTCACGGGGATCTTTATGCTTATCCACCAACTCTTTGGCAAGACTGGTGGCTACAGGATATAGATTGGCATCTGGTGGAGGCATGATGGTCACCTTTGAGTCCACGTCAAGATTATTTTACTCAAGCCTGGGCGATGGGCATTTGTTCTTTTACGATCAGCTGAAGTTGATTTCTATTCGACTCTGACAGTCGGACAAAAATCCAAATACTTATGTAGTCAGAAAACGGGTGAGGGGATGTGATGTCATTCACACCCAGCTGCCAGAGCTGCAGAGCAATCAAACCCTGCCCTTTTGAGGGCCACACTTCGGCCACAGCCTGTGCGACACATTCGTTTGCAAATATTCTGACAACATTTTAGGGTATCCCTAGATGAACGATCTTGCCTTTTTAGATAGTTTGTCAGATCACTAAGACAGAATCTCAGAATCACTCAAATGGCCAAGTGGGTTGCTTGCCTCTGCCCCAAAGCAAGATCGATACCACAGAATTAAGAGAAGTAGCTGCCACAGAAGTGGAAGTGGTAAATCTATTGTCGCGCATAAGGGGCAGTAACTTTCTCCCTGACGAGTCCAGCCCTAATAGGGCTTGAAGACTTGGCAGACTTCCCCACCTCAAGTCCTACTGCTGGTTAGCTTTCTATAGCAAACCACTATTTGCAACGCAACATTTCCTGGGTACTTTGATCTATACTACAGACCTCGCGGCAACTACAGTAATGGACTATCAGAGGAAGGGCTTTATTATGCCGCTGTCCGACGTTGTGGCTTCGCTCAGGCTTGCTTCATCACCACTCGGAGCTTAGTACCGGCGGAGCAAAGCTATCAACGAGAATTCTAGCAGAGCACATGTGCCTGTCACCAAAAGCGACTTAGCATACGTCCATCTACTGGCTTTTCTATCTCAGTCCATGGCCTTGAACGACGACAAATTTCCTAAATCCCTACCTGCTTTAGGAAGTCCTTCTCACGCTTATGAGCCGGCAATGGCGGAGGCATTCAAGTCCGAGCAGAATGAGCAATATGGCTCTCCCAATTACCATCTTTTCGATGACAATAGCCTTGATTACAGCCTATTCGATCCAAATGGTCAGAACAATTCGTACCAGGCAATGTCAACGGATGCCAACAATTTTCTCGAACCCTTCAGAGAGACCACAGCCCAAGAATCGTCGAGTGATTCTCAGACGAACAGCGCTGCTACATCTGAAGATTCCTCCGGTGAATTCATCACAGACCAACAGGTCGTTGGCCCAGGACGAATCTCCATCCCGGCTGATGGTACCGACCAACACCAAGCTCCAAATACAGGACAAAATGAAAAGCATGTCAAACAGGACGTGATGATGGGCAATGAACTGTTCGACTTCGAAAGCGCCGCTAGTAGCCCTACAACCCACGCTCAGCAGATAAAACAGAGCACAATCAAGATGCCAATGCGAGCCGCACAAAGTAACGGTGCCCCCAACCGAGGCTACGGTCCCCCTGTAGCTGATTCGAATGTACGTAAACACATTGCATATGCTTCGGAAGGTCAACGTCATTAACGCAATGACAGAGTCCGGCTAGAGAGCTACCATTTGCTCAGCGACACACTCGACACGCTCGGCATTCATCTGACATGCCTCAACGTTATGTAGATGGGTCCTTTGCTCACAATGATACTGGCTCCTACTCAGACTGTCATGCAACATTACCCCCACGTGTATTCTCGCAACAGTTTCCGCCACCTATGCAAGCAGAGAGTATCCGACCAATGTTACATCTCAGCCGGGCCAGTTCTACACAAAGGGTGGAAACCCAGATGCATCTTAGGATGACTGTCTGGCCGTTGCCGTCAGGTGTGGAGAAAGTACATTTTCAAGGCTATACAATGGCAAGGACCAAGCTTGTCCTGAACCCTCCACCTCCTAAAGCTCCTAACATGCTCGAACTTTATGCCCACTGCGTCTGCGCGACTGCTATGGAAGACGAACAAAAAAGGCAACGAGCGTTCGATCGGGCAGCCCAGTCAACACGCGACGACAACCCGTATGAGGATCTTGGAAACCCTCCCCCTCGTAGTACGGACATGGCAGATGACGATCCCAGGAAGCCTAGTAATGGTGGTTTTGTGTATATCTGTGAGCTTATGCCCTTAAGAGCTAAGTGCGGATCAGCTACTTATTGCAATAGGTGCACAATGTATGAAAAGGGAGAATAAGCGCACCGGACGGAAAAAATTGAAGAACGAAGAGGAAGAAAACCTATGGCTGGAGGACCAGCCCAAACGGATTGTGGTCTTCAACAAGGCGGAAATCCTTAAATGGCAGAATTGGGAGTCTTACAAAGACGATGACGAGGCCAGCGAAAGGAATCCTAAGGAGGCTACCGAAAGGACTGCCAAAATGCAGATACCCGACGCGCAGTTTCCAAAGAATGCCATGCAGGTCCGATTCCCAATGCGAATACAATGCTACAGCCGTCACCATGGAGAGAAGTTGGGCTATAAGTGAGCATTATCCCGTCCCGGTTTGTGCAGGGCTAATCTCCAGCAACAGGGTCATCTTCACACTGAAGGACTGGCAAGATAACTTCATATCGCAGGCTATGACAAACGCTTCCGTCATCACAGACGATCACAAAACGCAGCATTCTACTCGAATATCAGGTGACTTTCAAAACGCAAATGGCCTTAGCGGTTTCGCCCCTTATGGCTCCAATTTTCCTCCTCAGCCGGGTCCCGTATTCAATGGGGCATCCTTAGGAAATCGCAACTCGTTCTCTACGCCTGACTTGCAAAGCTTGCATCTATCGCATCAAAAACATCATTCTCAATCGCAAAGCTCTTTCCCAAAGTTTGGGGAGTTGCCTCAAGCCACCTCCGGAATTCCGCCGTCCAGGAATGGGTCCCGTCCTGCGTCTCCTTCAGCGCTCCCTGGACCTCAAAGCAAAAGGCGCAAGGGCAGCGGACACGCATACGGCAGGGCACGACCTGATTTAGCAATGACCCAGATCAATTCGAGCAATGCAAGGAGTCCTCCACCACTTGGAGGACAACCACTGGGGCCGTCGTTCCCACAAGCCTCGAATCTAACACAGGCTTGGTCACCCAATTATCCTCCGTTTGGTCTCTCTACGCCGCCTACTTCGAGCCACATGCATTCCATGCCTGCGACTCCCAACCCTGCCAATCCTTACTTTTATCACCGTTCCCACAGCGTCGAAAATTTTCAGGGCCTTCAAAATGTTGTCTCAGCGCCCTCCTCTGCTTGGCAAAGTCAAGTCCCAAGCCCAGAGTCGAGCCCACAAGCACACACCCATCCTCATGGTCAATCCCAAGGATTCGCCGGTACAGTCAATGATGCCACTCACCCGGCGCAAATGGTAAGAGTGCCCGTTATCGAAAACATCACACCGGCGGAAGGGCCCAAAGCTGGTGGCATTGAGGTCACCTGTCTGGGGCAGAATTTTAGCCCTAACTCACAAATACTTTTCGGTGAATTCCCTGCTACCATCAAAAAGTTGTGGAATGAAAACGCTCTCGTCTGTATCGTACCGCCGAGAGAGCGTCCGGGACTAGTAACAGTCTCCATTATGAACTATGTCGACCAAAGAGCCATTTCAGCTTCAGCTTCTCCTGACCCAGTTCTTTTCACATACATCGATAGCGATGAGCAAGAGCTGCTCAAGCTCGCTTTGAATCTTTTACATCAAAAGCATACGGGTAACTCAGCTGCCCCTGCAGATATTGCAAGAGATATCTTATCGACGATGGGCATGAACAGTTCGCAATATGCGAACGGTCTGCCTTCATCATACCCGCAGCAATTTCAACACACGGCCATGATGAATGAAGCTCTCGACCGTCGAAATTTGGAGGACATTACTTTGAAGACACTTGAAATTATAGACCTTGACGAAAAGCCTAACGTGGTAAGTCTCAATTTAAGAGGCTCGAATGGTCAGGCAATGCTTCATATCAGTGCGTCGCTTGGATATTATCGCCTTCTGGCTGGCCTGCTTGCGCGTGGAGCAGATCCTGACACAAGGGACAACAGTGGCATGACTCCTATGCACGTCGCAGCTCTTCATGGGAACCTAAGAATGGTCCGCAAACTGCGCTCCAGTGGAGCCGATCCGACAATTCGTAGCCTCAACGGTATGCGTCCAGCCGAGTTCGCAGCAACGCAAGAAGTGAAAGGGACCCTGGACGACTTGAGCCTTCATCCGTCCTTCAAGAGACACGAAAGGCAGTTGACGAATTCCACTAGTTGGCATGACAGCCTAAATTCCGACTGTCATACCGCATGCGGGAAGGTAGATGCAGCAAAGGATACGCCAGAAGGTCTAAACCTCACCGACCTTGGCAATCCAGCTACTTGGTCAGCGTTCAATCCCCAACAGCCATCCAAATCCCGGGCGGCAAGCACAAATAAAAATGTTGAAAACCAGGAAGAACTCAAATTCAACAGTGATGCTGCAGCGTTTGCTTCCAATCCAGCCATGTCGGCTTGGAGGGATCAATTCTCAGCTCAAATTCAATCTCAAATTCAGCAGTTGCAACAGAGTGTGCAACGAGCTCTGCCCCTCATGCCCGGTCTTCCAGATTATCAAACACACCCAGTCATGCGGCGGATCAGTAATCTAGTGCCCCAGCGAGCACATCGGGCTGAGGAAATTACTAGGAAATCGAAAGATGTTGACTACCGCTGGTGGGAGCTTTTGACTGGATCATCGTCTGCACCCCCTGCCTATGAGGAAATCTACCCAGATCAAAGGGCTCAGAAAGTCTCTGGGGAGAAGGGGCCCATGGCCTTACGTGCTGCTGGCGAGGCTCTGCTAGATCAGAAGTGCGAGATGCTCTACGACCAACCGGAAAAGTCTGCCAAAATGGAGACTATCAATATTGGCTGTGGCGGCCCGACGGAGCAGCAGCAGCAATCAATCAGGAAGGCTCATGCCCTCAAAGTGAAGAAAATACAAAGCGACCGTAATTTGTTTTTAGTCTGGGTAGGTCCCCGGAGCGTCAACTCTATGCGACAGCCAAGCTAACCAGTGCAGATTCCAATACTATTTTTCATAATTACGGCCATACTCAAGGATTGGGTCCCGCCTTTTTGGGGTTTTGCTACCCAGGCCTACACTTTCCTCACCAGCAATGCGCACCATCGACGAGTCAATGAAGTCTAGATCACGATAAGTCTTGATCGGTCTGCAAACACATGTACGAAGAATCGAGGGTTCCATGACAGCGACGGCGCTTTGGTGTTCAACCTCTCTTATGCTGTTTCGAATAGTCTGTTCGAGAACACGGAGTTAGCGGTATCAGCCTTCTGCACTCTTCATGTATAATATCATTCTATGGGTGAGTTGGAGCACTTGGCAAGGTCGGTACTTCTAGGTCTACTTTTCAAGGCATTAGACAGCCAGTATCAAGTCTAAAACACTGCGGTTTTTCAACCAATCTATCTTAATGTGAGTCAGGTGTCTTTCCGTATCCGTTCGGTCAAGTGGATCTAGCGCGACTGTGAATGTGAATGTGAAATGATTTCTGGACTTGGAGTGTCGAACTACAACCGAACTGAAAGCGCATACTGCACCGGCAGTCGATATGTGCGTCATTTGCATCATGTTAAGCAGGTTGTGATCGCATATGTCCACAACGTGATCAATGTCGATTATGACAGCTTGTTTCACAGGCACTTTGGCCATTGAAATCCCAAGGTCCATCATCATTTTGACAGTATCATAGCCAACTCGTGAAGGATGCATGCGAAGCTAGGCGTCAAAGTCAAGAAATCTGTGGGATGCATAGACCATATATGCATCTAACGAGCGCTGTGATGGCTATATAAGAACAGCTTCTCCTTTTCCACATTATGCCAATACCCTTGCAAGGCAGCAAACAGCAAGAGGAAATGTGAAAGAGTAAGGACGATTTACCAAGTTGCCCTTTATTCATAAAGCACTTTCGTAAGGCATTTTGAAGATTAACGAGCCATGAACAGCCACTGCCTGCAGGATACAATGCAGTGAGATTGCTTTCGGGTATCAGTGCGAATGGTTTCATGATGCCAATAACTCTATCCATTGAACCCCAATCGAAGTGTACAATCTTCTGATTGTGTAACAATATTACGCTGGGAAAATATTGCTAATCCGTCCTCGAATGATACCTGGCTTGACGCTTGTGGTTCTGGCATAATTCATGTACTCGTCAGCAAAGTCAACCACTAGGAAGCATGGTTTATAGCCGCAGCATCGCTTGAATTGCAAACACCACCCGCCGCTGCTGAGCACTTTTCTTCTTCATCAGTAACAAACAGGAAAGGTCTTGTCGAAGTCGACTACAGGCAGCTTCCGGATCGTGCTGCACTGATTCTTTCTCGGCCTCCAGTCATCTAGCCAAAGCACATGGCTCCGTCGAAGTCTCCAGGTAAGTCTGGAAGCCCGGGGGTGGATTATATTTGCAACGCTGAAGCTATACCATGTTGTCTCCGTAAGGAGTCTTCGCTTCAGTAACAAGATTGCGTTTCCAGTCAAGGAGGCAGCCCGGATGGGTACAAATCGAAGCTGCTCATTTCGTTGAAGCACCTCTCTTGTCTATCTTTGCCGGTGTAAGTAATATGGCGTACCTACGTGGAGGACTTCGGTTTCGCACTGCGGTAATTCCATGTCGGTAGTACAACGGCCCTTTGGAGATTATGTGTGGGTGTCATAACTAGTACCAGAAACAGTACACAGAAAGGGACAAGTCACAAACATTGTTTGTACTAATGCGCCATGGAGAACCTTTTTTAACCCAGGCTTCAAAGTCCTCTCTCTGATTAGTTGCTTCAAGCTATGTGCTGGATGCCAAAAAACTCAATTGATTTGCTATGATCTAGGATATGTGCAAAAGGCACCTTACACATTTCTTGAAAACTTTGAGAGGTTTGTATGAAACCAAACAAGGCTTGGAATGGACTTGACAAAATCACTTCTGTCATCCCTGAGGCAAAGGTGGCGCCAAGTCGTTGTCTCGGCCAGCTCAGGTCTCATCCCTATCCTGAATAATGTTTAGGACCGAAGGCGCGGCAAAGTCACCAAATGTGCAGCTTGAGTGGTTTACTATCTCATAAACAACATGGCTCAACTTCGAAGACTTGAGGTTCGATATAATCTCAACAACCTTGTCCACATGCTCTACAATTCCAACCCATGCGGTCATCTTAAAACATACACCGAGAATGAAGAAAAATCTTCAAGGAATTCCTGCCTCGCCCTGTTGAACAGTCTTTGATTTTTTGGGCCAAGGCACATTTTGCTTCGATTGTGCAGTATCATCGCTCGTGAACCCACGTTTTGGTGATTGTAGCGAGTAGGCGGTGACTTCGACGTTCTCGAGACTCTCGCAGTCTGGAGGGGAGCCACCACTCACTCGATCTTTAATTGTACGTGCAAAAAGTAAGGAATAGGGCGTCCAGCTACCTTCTGGATTGATAGCTGCCGATATTTCTACTTTCCTTACCGAGCTGTCGTCCAATTCTTCCCAGATCCCACTTGCGTTCTTGGCAATGCATCTATAGTGGCCAGTCTGGAAGGACCCCACATGCTGCACAACAGATACGAGCCGATATTTCGCTGCGTCTCCGGTTTCCATGTATGTGGACAGATTGAGGTCTTGGCCAAACCGTACAATCTTGGAGTTCTTTCTGTAGAATCCAGCAGCTGTACGTTCGAAGCGCAGGAAATCTAACTCCAGAATCTCAGGAACTGCGGTTAGACAAGAATGCTGAACAGCGGCCGAGCGCTGTTTGCATTTTTCGCAAGAATAATCGCGCACTTGTGTTGAGGAAAACGTATTGGATCGAAGAGTTTCACCCAAGGCTTGACCTTGCTGCAATGCGACACCTAGACGATACTCATAAGGAGACAAGACTCGTGATTCGTGTTTGCAAAGTGGACAGACGGTCGTACGCGCCATGCGATGGCCAAAGAGGGCTTCAATTGCGCTTCGGCTAGTAGGGATTAGTTACCATGTCTCATCATGATTTGTCACGAATCTCACTCGTCGTGTCTCTCCAGCATTGCATTCACGAGATAAAGAAAGAACTCATTAGCATCTTGTTGTCGGTTCCATCTCCATCTAGCAAAGATAGAACTGCCACGTAGGGTGGCCTGAAGCTGGCGAACCTTTTGCTGCATTTCATTGTGCCCATGGTTTTCGCACCAGTAGGCGACAGAGAGCTGTTGAAATGCACATACTGCACACCGACTACCTTGATGTCCACGAGACTGATGCCCACCTAGCCATTCCACAAACCTTGGCACATGTAGAAGTGCTTGAATGATACTATTTCGGTAGCACATTACGCCTGGGTTGATAAGCCCTTTAGAAATCGCCATTGTAGTGGCCGTCATAGGCCTTGCCAGGGAAATAGGGTTTCTCTAAAAGGGTTGGTTTCTAAATCGAACAATCTGAGGAATCACCTACCTCGCTACTGCTGGCTTGATCTTGTTGTTCAGGTATGATTTCTTCGCCCGTCGCGCTGCGCAACCCATCTGCTAATGTCACATTCCTTTCATCTTCAGCCGTCAACCCCGAGGCCGGTACGAATCGTATTGGGTTCTTCAGAAGCGTCTCCAAAGCGGATACCAAAGCGTCAGGTTTCGTAAGGGGACCCCCCTCGAGACCCTTGAGGCGACCATCATGGCTTTGAGTAAGATCGTGACGTTTGATTCCATGCATTTCGAGATTGTTTTCTCTGCCCTTATTCTTTGTGAAAAGCTTCAAAAACGACCAACTACAATAAGTCTGATGAAACTTGAATCGATGGCAGGGAGTCTCGTCTAAACAGGTGTTGACCACAACGCCTTTCACGCTATACAGATGAGAAGGAAAGGATTTCTACAGCGGCAAACAGCCCTGTAAGATCGTTGCACTTTGAAAGGCACAGACATTTGCAAATAACTAAGCTGCAGTTTTTTTGGTGTGGCTTTATGACATGAATGTGTGGAGATCATGTGCCAGCAAACAGAACGTCTACGGGAAGAAATGGTATTCGGATTCGACTTAGCGCTGCTTGGTGGGAGGCAAAAAAAAGTTATAGTGGCTTGGCAGCGCATATTGAACCGGCCACCAAAATCTGTATAAAATCATCAAAATATGTTGCTAAGATCTCAAATATAAGCTTAGAAAAGCAAAAATAAAGCTATAGATTCTTATAATAACTAAATACTTAGTATAATACTAATATACTATTAAATAGCTATTAAGAGCGATATAGTCTTTTAACTGCTATAGTATAGAATAAATTATTTTATTAACTCTTTTATAGATATTATAATTCTATTCTTGTAATATAAAGTCTTTAGTTATTACATTATTATAATAAGATTATTTATAGACTTTCTACTTTAATAATAACTAATAAGTCTTAATAATAGTTAATTCTAGGCTATATAGTAAGTTCCTATACTATAAAAAACCTTTTTTCCTTTTTTATTAAATAACAATATTATAAGTAGACTTAATATTATATTTAAAGTTATTGTTTTCTTTTATTGTAAATTAATACTTTTTGTTGACTGTCAACCTAGCTTGGTGGTGCAAAACCACTCTCGTAGGGCCTTAACTAACGAAGATACTAAAGATAAAAGAGAAAAGAAAAAGAAAAGCAGGCATTCTATACTAAATACTATAAGCTAAGGCTTTAATATATCGGCTCTTAATATATCCTTATATTGAGCTTTAGTTTGCGATAATAAAAATTATTAAGCCGAGGTTTTGCTGGCTATATTAAGGTTTAACCGAACAATATTAAAATAAGCATATTAAATCGGATTATAATAGTATTTTTTTTTTTCAGGTTTATTATAATTTTATAATATATTATAGTGCTTTATAAGCTAGCTTCTAAGCTCTTATATAGTCTTATTTACTATTATAACCATCCTTTAATTATTATCTATATTATTATACCCTTATTAAAAATATTAGTTTTTATTATAGTATACTGCTAAAATGCTAGTTTATCGTCTATGCTAATATAGAAATGCCTTTTAAAGTATATTATATAGCGTTATAACCGCTTAGATACTCTTTTTCTGTTTAAGCCTTTTTTAATAAAAGCAGCGGCGCCGCTCTAGGGCTAATATAGGCTATTAATAATAAAGAAAAAAAAAGAGGAAGAAAAAAAGGAAGAAAAAATATTTATACCGCAAAAAAAAACTTAGAGCTAGTTTTAATAGAGACGGCAATAATAGTATAATAAGCTTATCTATAAGAATATTTATAATTATTATTTATTATATTATATATTCAAAAAGAGACTAGTTTATTATTGCAGCTTACTATTAAAATACTAGTTTAATCGTTATACTAACATAAAGATATTTTTTAAAGTATATTATATAGTATTATAGCTATATTTATTATTTATATAAGTCCTTTTATTAATATCTTCGCTGTTTTCCTAGCGGCATAAAATAAAAAAGAAAAAAATAAAAAAAGAAGAAAAAATATTTATATCCTTAAGATAAGTATAGAGCTAGTCTATATTAGGTTAGAATATAAATATTAGTATAGTAATTCTATAGTAAGCTTTGCAAATATAATATATAGATTAGTATATAGTCAAAATACCTACGTTGTAACCTTATTAATTATTAAAGCTATATTTCTAAATAATTTAAGCCGGTCCGAAGTTATTAGCCGCGTAAAATATTTATATTACTTTCAAAATAGCCTTTTATGCCATTTAGGATAATAGTTATCTTTAAAACTATCTGGCGACTATAGATATTATTTATAGTAGTTGTCAATAATATCCTATAAATTATTAAAGTTTTTAGCTTTATATTATTTATTATTGTATTTTTGGTTTACCTATTTTATTTTAAATAGTATTTATCTATAAAAGCATTTAGAAGCTAGAATCCGCTTAAGTTTATATTTTTTCTATCTATTAATAATAATTAGTTTAAACTTTAGATTATTTTATTTTAATAGCAAATCGTTTAAGTCCTTATAAAGCAGTTTAACGTGGAAGATTTTAAGATATTTTATTGTTTTAGGCAAGTCTAACTCGTATAAATAACCGATCTTCTTTGTAATTTTAAACGGTTTAATTTGCTTATTATTTAACTTCTTGCTAAAATAGCTAGTTTAGATGTTTTCTATATTAAGTTATACTTAATTACCGACTTTATACGTAATGTTTTTACGGCGACGGTTGATATATTCAACTATCCGGTTTTAAGTCTTTTTTATACCAATCCGTGCTTTTTCTAAGATAATTTATATTTTACTAGAGATATTAGCGGTTTAAATAGCTAGCTATTAATTATATTATATTTTATATAAAATATTATCTAGTCCAAAGTTTATTTTAAAGTAATATTTATAATTAACAAAGAATAAAGTCATTCCGGTAGCCGCTAATTCGAAATTACTATAGGCTAGTTTTACTATTAATAATAAATCTATTTAATTATTTTGATAATAATTAATAAACGTTTTTAGATATATATTAATATCTTAATTAGCTTATTTAGTTTATTTATTAGTTTTAGAGTAATAAGTTATTAACTTATTGCTATTAATATCAAGTCTAATATATAATAATTTCTATAATATTAATATAAATTAAGGTCCGCAGTCTAATATTATACTATCTAGTAGTTTATACCGAGCAATAACTTCGTAAATAAGAATATAAGCAATCTTTTTTAATAATATTTTTAGCTTATTATAATATACTAATATATAGTCTTTATTTTTACTAAAATAGTATATAATAATTAAGATACTATTTATTTTCTAATATTCTAGAAGACTAATAATAAAATCTATTCCGAGATCTTGTTATTATTACTAAAATACTAGTAAAAAGTATAATAGACTATTTAATTTATTATAAAGTACTTTTACTTGTCGGCAAGTATAATAATTAGTAATATATTGCTTAATAGTTTTTATTATTCCAGGCCAATAGTAATATTATTTAATTACTTCGGTAGTCCTATTTACTCCTAAATAACTAACTAGTTTCTAATTATAAATCTTTTTAATAAAGTAAATAATCTAAGATTGAGGTATTTATAGCTTATTTTGTTAGTATAGTACTCGTTGTTTGCTCTTTATATATTTAAGGCTAATATTATTAATATAATCGATTATTCTTTATTTAATAGCCTTTTAGTAATAAATATAGTTTTTATCAATATTATTAGCTTACTAAATAGTCTTATATATTAATAAGCCTTAAAGCTGCTCTTTTTTTTATAATAATAAGAAATCGAATTTATCTAGTAATAGCAAAACTTAATAGTTTTCTTGTTTTTATTAGTTTTTATATTCTTAACGAATTAAAGTATTCGCTTTAGTATTACTTTTGCTAATACGGTAATAGATCTTAAAATTATAATATAATAAGATCTTAGTTTATTATATTTGTTTTTTAGATAGTTTTTTAGTTATTATAAAAATTTCAAGATTTTTATAATTAATTAAGACCTATATTAGAGTCTTAATAGCTTCTAGCTTAAGTTGCTAATACTCAAAAATACGGATAATAGTTAAAAGCTTTTTATTATATATATTATAATTCTGCTCCGCTAGGTCTAAGTTCTTGCTATAAAATATAACCGGGTATACCTTATTTTTACTATTTCTTTATAATAATATACTACTATTAATTCTATTTAAAAAATTAGTTTCTAGAATATATTTTAAGTTTAGATTAAAGTAATATAGTATTAAAGCTTTTATTATTATCTTTTTCAATATATTAAACAATTTTTCTGCTTTATAACTCTATGTTTATTTTGCATTTTTATATATAAAATTAGTCAACGCTCTTATTATTTTTCTGAAATTTTTTATAAATTTGCAATAGAAGTTGCAGAAGCTAAGGAACTTTTAGATTTACTTTATTATTATTAATATTTACTATAATATAATAGTTTCAATCTTTTTTGGGTCTATTTCAATGCCGTTACCGCTAATAATAATTCTAAGGAACTTGGTCTTAATAATATTGAACTCGTATTTTTTAATATTAGCTTATAGACCCGCTGCTTAGAATCTTTAAAGAACTTGGCGAATATGTTTTTTATATTCTTTAAAAATCTTATTGTAAATAAGGATATTATCTATATAAGCTTAGTAAAACTTATTAATATATTTAAATAATATATTATTAATATAGTTTTATTATAACGCTAGTCCGTTTAAGAGTCTAAAAGGCAAAATTTTATATATATATATATTGAAATAAATTAGGAAAGAAATATATTTTTTGTTATTTAGATTTATTCTTATTCTGTTGAATACCGATATAATATTGATCTTGGATAAATATTTATATTTAGCTATTCTAGTTATTGCTTCTTTAATTAATAGTAATAAATAATAGTTCTTTTTTGTGATATTATTAAGCTTCTGGTAATCAATATAAAAATATAGATTATTATCCTTCTTTTACATAAATAAAATAAATAATATATATAATATTTTAGATAAAATAATAAAACTTTTAGCTAGGTTATTATCCAAGTATTCTTTCACTTTTTGCAGATAATAATAGCCTATATTATATAGCTTTGATTTTGGCAAGTCTTCTATTTTACTAGTTAAGTCGATCTTATAGTTATAACTTTAATATTTAAGTAAAACTTTGGACTATTGCTTATTAAATATATTAAAAGTATTATATAGCTATTCGGGAAGTTTTACTTTAATCTTTTCTTGGGTAAATAATATAATAAAAACTTTATTTAGTTCCTCTGAATCTTAAAACAATTTATAATAAGCTAAATATCTATTAAGCTCTATTATTGACATTAAAAAGACTAAATTTTCTTAATTCTTTTTTTTAGTTAATAAATAGCTTATAAAAAATACTATTGTAATAGCTTTAATATCTAATAATTAATTCTAGTCTTTTTTTATTAATAAAATAAATCTCTTTAGAATCTGAATTAGCGTTGCTATTAGTCGCGTCGCCGGCGTAGCTATAGTCTCTTTTTTAACTATTATTAGAGCCGGGGGCGTTTTTAGTTTAGGCATAAACGCCTTTATAATCTGCTATAATAGAATAGATAGCGGCAAGCGGCTTATAAATACAACTTTAATATTAGTTTATTTAAGATTTTCTAGTAGATATTATACTTGCTAAGTATTATAGTTAAAAAAGGCCTTAATAGCTTTTATCTAAGATTATTTAATAATAAATAAATATATTTTTAATTAAGTAATAAAAAACAATATTAACTAGATAGTTTTCCCTTGGATAATCAGCGTTATATAAAGAACATAGGTAATAAATCAATAATTAACTTTATTATATACCTATATTAGCTTAAGCTTGCTTAAAAATATAGATATAATATTAAACTTTTCTAAAAGAGAATACCCGAGATTAATATTAATAAAAATATAACTAATAGCATTAATATTAATAAGTTCTTCTATTCTTATTTGTTTATATAAACTGTTTATAATACAGGTTTCTATAAAAAATTTTAATACAAAAAGATTATTTTAGAGATATCTATAGCTATTTAATAATAATATCTTAACCTTATTATCTTTAACTGCGTTATTAATAAAGATTATTCGTTTTTCGAATTTTTTTTAGACTTAGGCTCGGAGTCGTTAGCGTATTTTTGTTCTTCTTGCTTATTATTGTCGATATTAATTTTATTAATATCTGCAGGGTTATAAAATAACCCTCCGGATTTATATTTAGAGGTATAATATTTTGTCTTGCTATATTTAAAATAAATATTTAATATAATAGCTATTTTTTTGTTTTTTTGCTTGAAAAAAGATTAATAACGTAATAGGCTTAGACTTATTGTTTTTACGGGCTAGGCAATAAAAGTTATTATTCTAGTAAAAGCTATTACTTAAACAAAAATATAAATAGTCTATAACTTCTAAGCAAAAACTAGTCGTTTACTATTCTAGTTATAGTTATATATAACGTTGTTAATTGCTTCTAAGTAATAGCGAAATTAGGCTAATAAGTTTTTTATATCCTAGTTATTAATAAGGCAATTATATAGCTAGCGGTTAATTTTTTTTTCTAAATCGTTAATAATCTATTTATCTATTTTTTCTAGCTTTAATATTAGCATAATAAAGTTTAACTAAAATTCTTTGAAAAGGCGATTTCTTTGGTTAAGATCGCGGTATTTATATTTATTATTGTTTTTTTTATTTTAATTTATATAGAGCTTATCTAAATATTTAAAAAACTTATCTATATTTTTAATAAGATTATAAATATTTAGTTTAAAATGAGTATAAATATATTTAGCTGCGTCACTAATAAAACAACTATTAATATAAATAATCTAATTTCGAATATAGCAATAATAATTAAGGTTAAATTCGAGCTTCTAAATTATATTTATTTTCTATATATTATAGCTAATTTTGCTGTTTTTATCACCTAAAAATAATTTAAAATTAGGAAATCGAACTATTTATAGTTTAGTTTAAAATAATAGCTTATTATTTCATTCTTTAATTGTTTTTTTCTTATTTATAGCTATATTAGTAACTAGCTTTTTAGTACGCTTTGAGTTTTATTCTTTAAATAATATAATCTTTTTGTTTTTATTATTATAGATCTTTTTTAGTTTTTTAGTTATTTATATTACTAATATAATATAGTCTACGGATAATTATAATATTTTAATTATTACTAATAGTTTTTCTAATTTTCTGTTAGTTTTAATATATACTTCGAGTTATTCGACTATAGTAATATTCTATATAGAGTTTATTAACTTAATAAGTATAAAAAAAATTAATAAAATAATAAATTAGATAATTTGGTTTTTTTTAAATAAATACCTTAGGGGACCTTAGTAGTTTGAAAAGTTAGTATTGAGAAAATCTTTAAAATAGAGTTTTTCTTAATATTAACTTAAAATAAACTCTAAAAAAAGTTTAACTCTAATTCGACTCTTTATTGGAGTCTAACTTCTATATATATTTAACTCTAATAACATTTTTAACTCTAGATTAACTCTAATTAAAATATTTACTAGAGTAAATCTCGAGTCAATCTCGAGTTAATCTCGAGTTACAAGTTAATATTAAGCTTAATTAGAGTTCTATTATTATAAAAATTTAACTCGAGTTAGACTTTTATGCAGATTCTAACTTATATTATTTTTTTAATATTTTATTTAAGGTTTAAAGTCTAAAAAGACGCGGTTTAACACGCTTTTTTTTTTAAGAATTCGGAGTTTTAGCCGTATTTAGCCACGCTTATGTAATAAAAATATCACAATCACGTGATTTACGCGAATATATATATAGAATGCGCCTAAACCTTAATATTTTA